>SJYA01001454.1:939660-1063287 GCA_006410615.1 Neotragus moschatus | reverse complement strand
GCCTCACCGCTTGTTTAAACAACCCAGGTACACTGTCGCCGCACGGACTTTGTACTGACTGGTCTCTCTTCCTGGAATACCCTTTCCCAGACACAACTGTGGCTTTCTCCCTCAGCTCCTTCAGACCTTTGCTCAACCAGCTCCTCAGTGAGGCCTTCCCTGACACCCTCCCCATCTCTAACTGTGATCTGCCTCTGGGCTCTTCCCTTCCCCTGCTCTATGTTGCTTTCCCCGTGGTATTGATCATCATCAGCTAACATACTGTGTGTTTTACTTTTATTTAAAAAAAATTGTTCTTCTCGCCCTGCTAGAATGTAAGCATGAGAAGTACAATAATTTGTGCATGCTTAGTTTACTGCTCTACCTGAGACACAAAAAACATACCAGCAATCCTTATTAAATAAATGCATATCCTATTTTAAAATTCTTTCAAACAAGTAATGACGGGCTAACTGGAATCAAGATTGCCGGGAGAAATATCAATAACCTCAGATATGCAGATGACACCACCCTTATGGCAGAAAGTGAAGAGGAACCAAAAAGCCTCTTGATGAAAGTAAAAGTGGAGAGTGAAAAAGTTGGCTTAAAGCTCAACATTCAGAAAATGAAGATCATGGCATCCAGTCCCATCACTTCATGGGAAATAGATAGGGAAAGAGTGGAAACAGTGTCAGACTTTATTTTTCTGGGCTCCAAAATCAGTGCAGATGGTGACTGCAGCCAAGAAATTAAAAGACGCTTACTCCTTGGAAGAAAAGTTATGACCAACCTAGATAGCATATTCAAAAGCAGAGACATTACTTTGCCGTCTAGTCAAGGCTATGGTTTTTCCTGTGGTCATGTATGGATGTGAGAGTTGGACTGTGAAGAAAGCTGAGCACCAAAGAATTGATGCTTTTGAACTGTGGTGTTGGAGAAGACTCTTGAGAGCCCCTTGGACTGCAAGGAGATCCAGCCAGTCCATTCTGAAGGAGATCAGCCCTAGGATTTCTTTGGAAGGAAAGATGCTAAAGCTGAAACTCCAGTACTTTGGCCACCTCATGTGAAGACTTGACTCATTGGAAAAGACTCTGATGCTGGGAGCGATTGGAGGCAGGAGGAGAAGGGGACGACAGAGGATGAGATGGCTGGATGGCATCACTGACTCGATGGACATGAGTCTGAGTGAACTCCGGGAGTTGGTGATGGACAGGGAGGCCTGGCTTGCTGTGATTCATGGGGTCGCAAAGAGTCGGACATGACTGAGCGACTGAACTGAACGGAACTGTCTTGAATTTAAAGCCTCTAAGCCCTTGTTATCAATCAATTAATTAAACTGCTTTTTAAACAGTCAATTAACCTTCTTTCTGCTCTTGGATGCATTTCCATCTACCAATTTACAGATGTGACTACACATTCATAATGAATCAGTGTCTACATGTTGATCTTTAGAGAAGCCCACGTTCATTACAAGCAGACATAAAAGAGACTTGTAATTGCTTCTGAAACACTGGAGAGCCGATTAGAGCTTATTTAACTTGCAATTGAATTCATCAAAGGTTAACTGTGTATTTGATCATGATAAAACATCTCACACACAAAAAATGAACGTTGTTCCAATGTCTGGCAATGCTAGAGCACATAATTGCTAATGAGAAGCAATTTGTTCTTGCTGTGACGTCAAATATCAGTTGGCTTTTTTTTTCCCCCCGGCATCATTAAAATTTGGTGATATTCTTGCCCGGGACATAACCCTGCAGGATTCATTCCCTCCAAACTCAGGTCCTGTTACTTTCATTAGACACTTAACTTGAGAAGGTTCCCATGACCTAAGCAATTAGACTTCAAACTGTCTGCCAGGCTTGGCTCAGCTGCATGCTGTTTGTGAGTAAATACTGGCTAGAGAAAAATTCTCTTGAAGCTCAGTGCCCCTCACTTGATGAGCTCTTTGTGGGAAGTGCCAGAGTCAGACAGGGGAGAGCAAGGCCCTCCAGCTTGTGGACTTCACTCCGCATGGCTGTGTTTGCAGAGGAATTCAGGTCCCTTGCCGGCTGACAGCTACTCTCCATATCCTTCTCACTCAAGTACCAACACTTACAAATTTTAACTATACCCTGAAGGGTTTATTTGAGAAAAGGTACACCACTAGGAAATTCTGGGTTCAAAGTGGTCAAATAAAAATGAGGGCAAATGGGAAGAGATACAGCTTCAAATAAAATGATCCCTGCCTTAGTAAGTTAGAGGATTTCCGCAGCTTAAGGCTCTTTCCCCATCAGTTCAATGTGGAGGTTGTCCATTGTGGCTCAGCACTCAACATGTGTTCATTCTCACCTCCTGTTCATTTCTACATGCGAAATGGGAGAGTGATTAAAAGTCAGTGATGATGCATTGAACCAAAGATTTTATTTTTTCTCCCTCTTGAGATCCCCTTAAGAAACGTGGGAAAGAAAATTTTAATATATAGAAATCCACAAGGACAAAGAGGACAGATGAGGACAGATGGGTGGTCTAGAGAGCTGCAGAATTCGGGGGGGAAGGCAGAGAAGAAGGAGGGCAAAGGTTAAAGTGCCCACAGGAAGCCACATTCAGAGGCAACTGTCTCACCCTGCAGCACCTCTGAAGGGTGTGTGGGGGGGATTTAGAGGTGATGGACGTAGCAAGAGCGACATATAAAAAACAAAAGGTTTTACGTCTCTGTCTGGAAATGAGGGTTTCCCAGGTGGCTCAGTGGTAAAGAATCCACCTGGCAATGCAGGAGACACTGGTTTGAGTGGGGAAAATCCCCGGGAGGAGGAACTAGCAACCCACTCCAGTATTCTTGCCAGGAAAATTCCACGGACAGATTTGCCTGGTGTGCTGCAGTCCATGGGGTCAGAATGAATGGGACACAATTGAAAAAACAAAACAACAACAATCTGGAAATGGTAACCCTCTACCCTATTTATGCAAAATACCAGCTGCCAAGTACCTCCTCTCTAAGCTGGAGATTTGAAGTACCTCTTCTGAAGAAGTTGAAAAACTCTAAAACGAAAAAGACCTCCATGTGGGCATTTTAGGGCTCAACAGCAAAATGGCCAGTTCCCTACAAAACTGCCCTAAAGCAAAGTTTACTGGTAGACAAGCTCCTGAGATCAGACTTTCAGTGCTTCAGTCTTGAGCATGAATATGACAACAAGGAACACCAGTCAAAGAATGCTACTAACCTCAACGATGGAAACCAAGATAAACAAACATACAACAATTAGTGACCTGAGGTTAATCTGAGAAGATGTTTTATCCCTATAATGACAATGATAATGATAGCTAATACTTATTGACAGCACACTATAAGCCACTGCTCAAGAAGACAAGGAAACTGAGGGACAAAAAAGGTAAGTGGTTGATAGTTAAGTTTAGTCAGTGGGGAAACGAAAATGCAAATCCAGGTAGTCTGAATTTAAAACCCCTGCTCCTGACTGCTGCGTGTGCTTCCTCAAACATGCTATAAAAAAGGAAGATAAGACAAGAAAGCACTTTAAAAATGTATTTGACAAATATATATTCAGAGCCTTCTGTCTTCTAAGCAACAGTCTGGGTGCAAAAACTATAAAAGTAAACAGAACCAGCAGAGTCCCAGCTCTTGTCAAGCTAAAATTAAAATCTTCAAAGCCAGGCACAGAAAGACAAATACCACATGATCTGTCTTACCTGTGGAATCTAAAAAAGTGGAATTCATAGTAACAGAGTAAAATGGTGGTTGCCAGGGGCTGGGCAATAGGAAAATAAGGAAATATTGGTCAAAAGGTACAAAGTTTCTGTTACACAGCCTAAGTTCTGACGGTCTCAGGCACAGCCTTGGCGTTGTTCATTCCCTCAATTGCGTCTAACTCTTTCTGACTCAATGGACTGTAACATGCAAGGATCCTCTGTTCTCCACTGTCTCCTGGAGTTTGTTCAAACTCATGTCCATTGAGTTGAGATGCCATCCAACCATCTCATCCTCTGCTACCCCCTCCTCCTTTTGCCTTCAATCTTTCCCAGCATCAGGGTCTTTTCTAATGAGTCGGCTCTTCACATCAGGTGGCCAAAGTATTGGAGCTTCTGCTTCAGCAACAGTCCTTCCAAAGAATATTCAGGGTTGACTTTTTTTAGGATTGACTGGTTTGATATCCTTGCAGTCCAAGGGACTCAAGAGTCTTGTCCAGCACCACAATTTGAAAGCATCAATTCTTTGGTGCTCAGCCTTCTTTATGGTCCAACTCTCACATCCCTCCACAACTACTGGAAAAACCATAGCTTTTTTGGACCTTTATATGGACCTTTGTTGGAAAAATGATGTCTCTGCTTTTTAATATACTGTCTAGGTTTGTCATAGCTTTCCTTCTAAGAAGCAAGCATCTTTTAATTTCATGGCTGCAGTTACCATCCACAGTGATTTTAAAGCCCAAGAAAAAAAATCTTTCACTGTTTCCACTTTTTCCCCTTCTATTTGCCATGAAATGATGGGACCAGATGCCATGATCTTAGTTTTTTGAATGTTGAGTTTCAAGCTAGCTTTTTCACTCTCCTCCTTAACTCTCATCAAGAGGCGCTTTAGTTCTTCTTCATTTTCTGCCATCAGAGTGGTATTATCTGCATATCTGAAGTTGTTGTCATTTCTCCTGCAATCTTGATTCTATGGTGTGATTCATCCAGCCTAGTATTTCGCATGATGACTATAGTTAATAATACTATATTNCTAGCTTTTTCACTCTCCTCCTTAACTCTCATCAAGAGGCGCTTTAGTTCTTCTTCATTTTCTGCCATCAGAGTGGTATTATCTGCATATCTGAAGTTGTTGTCATTTCTCCTGCAATCTTGATTCTATGGTGTGATTCATCCAGCCTAGTATTTCGCATGATGACTATAGTTAATAATACTATATTGCATATTTGAAATTTGCTCAGAGAGTAGATATAAAGTGTTCTCACCACACACACAAAATTACATCTATTTAAGGTGATGGATAGGTTAATTAGCTTGATTGTGGTAATCATTTCACAGTGTATACACATATCAAAACATCACTTTGTATACCATAAATATATATTATTTTTATTGGTCAATTAGTACCTCAGTAAAGCTGTAAACTTTGTAAATTAATTAATTTTAAAAATTCAATAGAAGATATAGAATATATATATATAGTCAAGGAATTTTACCAAAAGATTCAATAAAAATAGTAGGAGAAAATTATAATAAAATGTCTAGGGGGTTCCAGGAAAACCCTTTTCCACTTGCCAGGAATTCCAGGGTAGAAACAAAGGAAATGAGAGACACAAGCTATCCTGGCTGGGAACAACGCCAAATATTGTCAAACAGGTGAACAGCACAGGTCTCCAATTGGAGGGACCCCTTCCACCCCAGGGTCCAGTACAATAAATGAAACTGTATCTATATCTGTATCAAGGCACACTTTCATGAACTCTCACACCACGGCAGAGAAGGTCATATAATCATTTCACAATGTATACATATCTCAAATCATGTTGTCTACACTTTAAACTTAATATGTTATATGTCAATTATATTTCAATAAAGCTGAGAGAGAAAAGGCTATAAAAGCTATCAGAGAGTAAAAACAAGTCAATGACCAAAGAATAAAAATATGAATGGCGTCATATTTAGCCAAAAGAGACATTGGGTACTGGAATTCAATAAAGTAAAGACTTAAGAATTCTAAAGGAAAGTGATTTGCAATCTAAAATTTATAGCCAGGTAAAGTATCAATTGATACTTTCCCCCACATTTGTTAAGAGTGGGGAAAAAAGGCATTTTTTAGTCACACAGGATTCAGAAAATATCTTACATATATCATTTTTCTAAGATATTACTTGAAAAAATACTACAGAGAATTATCTGGCTGTCCAGTGGTCAGGACTCTGCCTGTTCACTTCCAAGGGTGCAGGTTCAATCCCTAGTTGGGGAACTAAGATCCCCAAGCCATGTGGACTCAGGAAGAGACTCCCACTGGAGAGAGCAGAGACTGAGAGAAGCTTGAACTTCAATCTGTAGGCCATGGGTTTTAGGCTGGAAAGCAACAAGATGAGATTCAAGTTTTAGAAAGAACATCCTCTCCTAAGTCTGAAGGCATAGTTAGTACACACTTTCTGGGAGATGAGTTAGGAAGTTTATGCAAAACTCTGTTGAAATGTAATTCAGATCTAAACTAAAGTGGTAGTGATAAGAACCATGACTCTGCAGACATATAAACAGCTGACCTGACATCTGATTTGGGCTCTAGCTCAATTGCATTTTACTGTAAATATTCTTGGCATGAATATTTTTTTTCCATTTATGTTCCTTTTAAATTATTTGATGCTATACTGTGCAGTATTTTATGGAACATAGTGTATAACTTTACATAGTCACATCTTTCACTATTTCTGCCATAATTTGTAAATTGGACATAATGCCTAAAAAGGCTTTCATGTATGTGTATATATATACATACATACCTATATCCCCTTCTTCTTGGACTCTCTCCCACCCCTCCTCATTTCAGTTCAGTTCAGTCGCTGAGCTGTATCTGACTCTGTGACCCCAATGACCGCAGCACGCCAGGCCTCCCTGTCCATCACCACCTCCCGGAGTTTACCCAAACTCATGTCCGTTGAGTCAGTGATGCCATCCAACCATCTCACCCTCTGTCATCCCCTTCTTCTCCCGCCTTCAATCTCTCCCACCCCTCCAGGTCATCACAGAGCACCAAGCTGAGCTCCCTGTGCTTCATAGTGGTCCCCAGTAGCTACCTTTTTCACAGGAGTGTATATACATGATAGCGTATGTATGCGGCATGAATATTGAGCAAGGATGAGAGAGAATCCACAAGGATGCAAGCCCTGGAAGACAGTAGCTGGTAGGCAGGAAATAAAAGAAACGCCAGTAGGCTTAAAGGGAAGCCTCATTCCATCATCTTGAGAGGAGAGGCGATGCTGCATCCACTGAGAAGTGTACGGAGCTCCTCCCTTCCTCCCTGCAATCTCTAGATCTCTGCAGGGGAGCTGGAACTGTTTCTCAAAGGGTGAGGAGCTGCAGCTGTTCCCCTTGCTTAACTCTGGAAGGGCTGAAGGAGCAGGCGTGAGGTGGCTTGCGTCAGGAGAGCACAGCATCTCAGGGCACTCTTGGAGCAGCGGGCTTAATGGATGCTTAGAGAGAGGTCAAGTGGCTCCTGCCTATGGCGAGGGAGATGGCTCCAGATCCATCCTAGTATTAAATGGATCTAGTTTGGGTTGCAAATGGCTTTGGCCCTTGAGACGAGGTTGAAGAGGAGAGAAAGGCCGTGGATCTGCAGGGTGCTGGCAAGCATGGGAGGAAGGGTAAATGTCATTCACGGTATGTTAGGAAGTCACTGCAAGGTTTTGAGCAGGAGTGTGACTTTGCTTCACTCGTATGTGATGACTACCCTGGCTGCTGTGTGGAGAGTGGATTGGAGGCAAGTAACTGAGAAGACCACTATAGGAGCAAGAGATGCTATTAGCTCAAACCAGAGAGCTCCCATGAGAGATGCAGATACATGTATTCCAGCTTTTCTGGAGTTCAGATCCCTGGTTTATGCCAGTTTAAATAGAGGAGCAGCAGGTTGGCATGGGGATGGGGTATTTGAAGCTAAGTTCAGGATGGATCTGTTCCGTTGGAGATGCCTGTGAAAAACCCAAGTGGAAATGTCAAATGAGTTGTTGAATACATAAGTCAAGATCTGGACTGGAACTGTATTTGCTAGGTCCCTTACTTCTGACTTGAGCTTAAATAAACTCCAGATTGTGGCAAAGAGGGCGTTAACATCGAACACGTATGATATGCCAAGTACTAATTATGTTACAGATGTTTCGTCACAAAGTTTATACACATTTTCCAAAAACACCCTCCCAATTCAGCCCCATCAGGACCCAACTCGAAGCTACCTGGGACACACTCATTGCAGACACTCAGACAAATAAGGGAATACATTCCTCACTCCCAGATGCCTAATGAGTTCCTGGAGGGGTCATTGCTCCTGGATCTATGTTCAAAGACTCCAGAGAGCTGAAGATAAGAGGTAGAGGAAAGCTCCCAGGAGACTGAATCTAAGAACTCTAGACCCACATACTGGCTCCACCCTTAATCAGCTGGATCTCTGGACACAAAGGGATGTCTCGTTTCTTGGTCTGCTGCCTGGATCACAGACTGATTTGCAGAGTGGTGAGCTGCCTCTTTTCAGCAAATACCTGCCCCACTGATATCCTCACCGCCAAAACAACTAAAAGTGTTAACTGCTCAGTTGTGTCCAACTCTTTGTGACCCCATGGACTGTAGGTGGCCAGGCCCCTCTGTCCGTGGGATTTTCCAGGCAAGAATACTGGAGTGGATATCCATACCCTTCTCCAGGGGATCTTCCTGAACCAGGAATGGAAATCAGGTCTCTCACACTGCAGGCAGATTCTTTACCCTCTGAGCCACCAGGGAAGCCCACAGGGAGACAGCTATGGCAGCTTTAAAATAAGCCACCACATTTTTGGATGCTCTTCCCACTGAGAAGGGGTGAGATAATGGAGCAGGATGCCTCCCCAAGGCTGGCAGGTCGGCGCGTGAGGTTCAGAATCTCCTGCCCTTGACTCTACTGATTCTCCTGGAATGCCCTCTCTCCAGATGCTCTCTCTCATAAGTAAGCCACCATTTTGTGAGAAGCTCAAACCACTGGGAGAAGCCACCTCTGCAATCTCAGCTGGATGCAGGGTTGAGCCGTCTCAGCCCTGACACCAGAACATGCACGTGAAGCAGTCTGACTGAGCCCCCAGCCACTGAGCCGCCCTAACCACCGAGTCTGCCCACCTGAGCCCCAGACAGCAGGAACAGACACAAACCATCCCTTCCACGCCCTGTGCTAAATCCTGGCCCGTAAAAGCCATGCTTATAATACAGAATGGTTTGATACCACTTAGTTTGGGGGTATTTTTGTGATGTAGTAACTGGAACAGTTATTAAAGTGGCTTCTCAAGAAATACCTTTAAAAATGCAGACACATTCCTTGGAAGGATAAACACCTTCAGATGAACACTCACAACCAGTGTATCCAACAGACAGCAAAGCAGAGAAAGGGAGCCAAGAGATGCTCTCTTGTTTCACTGACAGAAAAGAGGCACATAAGTGGCTTCCAGAAAACTGGAGGCAGAAAGGTGGCCACACCACAAAGACAGCAAGGTTAAAAGAGAACGGTATGCGTCAAACGGACAGGCAGGAGAGCAAAGTCCAACCGCATTTATCTCACAGCTGTGCTTCATTCCTCAACTCTTTCACTAGCTAGGAAGTTATTCATATATGCTTGTTTTCCAAGGGTACTTGCTTAATGTTAAAAATCACCTGGAGGTCATAAAGCAACAAACACAAAGAGCAATTTACCCCCCCCCAGGGAAGTTTGGGAAATGCCAAAATATGGATTTTTAAATTTTAAAAAATATTTATTTAGCTGTGCCAGGTCTTAGTGGTGGCGCATGGGGTTTTTGCTGCATCATGAGGAACTTCTGTTGTGGGGCACAGACTCTCTAGTTGTGGGGCACAGCTCTGGAACGCATGGGCTCAGAAGTTGCAGTGTGAGGGCTTAGTTGCCCCATTCCATGTGGGATCTCAGTTTCCCGACAAGGGATTGAACCTGTGTCCCCTGCATTGCAAGGTGGATTCTTAACCACTGGACCATCAGGGAAGTCCCAGAAATATGGAAATTTTAAATTAAATATAAAACAAAATGGTAAACATGATACCCTCCCCCAAGAATCACAGTTCCACAGTGAATAGAGTTAACACGCAAACCTCATGTTAATAAAACTCAAGTAGCAAGTTCTTCCCTTCATGGATCACAGCTCTCTGGTGGCAAAGAGGCTTGGATAGCTCAATGAAATTATGAGCCATGCCTTAAAGGGTCACCCAAGACAGACACGTCTTGGTGGAGAATTCTGACAAAACGTTCGAGGAGGGAATGGCAAATCACTCCAATATTCTTGCCTCAAGAACCCCATGAACAGTATGAAAAGGCAAAAAAGGTATGACACCAGAAGATGAGCCCCCCAGATTGGAAGACGTCCAACATGCTACCGGGGAAGACAAGAGAAATGGCACCAAGAGAAGGCTGAGCACCGGGGGATTCATGCTTTCACATTGTGGTGCTGCAGAAGACTCTTGAGAGCCCCTCGGACTGGGAAGAGGCCAAACCAATCATGCCTAAAAAACCAACCCTGAATATTTACTGGAAGGACTGTTGCTGAAGCTGAAGTGCCAGTATTTTGGCCACCTGATGCGAAGAGCCAACTCATTGGAAAAGGCCCTGATGCTGGGAAACACTGAAGGCAGGAGAAGGGGGTGACAGAGGATGAGATGGTTGAATAGCATCATCAATTCAATGGACATGAGTTTCAGCAAACTCCTGGAGACATGAAGGACAATGAAGCCTGGCATGCCATAGTCCATGGTCACAAAGAGTCAGATACAACTTAGCAACTGAAACAACAGCAAGTTCTAGCAGCCTTGAACCTGGAGAATGTAAATCCCAGCAAAGTTCAGTTACAGTGATCTGGAGGAAGAAGTTGTAAATATTGGAATTCATTTGCTAATCAGTTTAATATTCTATGCTAATTATACGACATACAAAAATATGAGTACAAAAAGTACTTAATGAACATTGATAAGATATAAAATAACAGAGGCGTTAGGTTAAATATTTGTGGTTTATTCAAGCCATTATTCAATGCAAGTAAAAATGATGGAGCAAGATATATAAGCTAGACTCTTGAACAGAAAAAAGAGCAGAAAATGTCTAAAAGCCATGAATCAATGCTACCTTAGTAACTAACGCTAATGTCTACACTCTCCCAGCTTCACTATCTCCCCCATTGTTTTTGGAAGCACCTTGCATCTCATTTCAGACTGTTAATATAAACAGTAGATCTTCCCTGTATCTTCCCTGTGGCTCATATGGTAAAGAAGCTGTCTGCAATGCAGGAGACCAGGGTTTGATCCCTGGGTCAGGAAGATCCTCTGGAGAGGGGAATGGCAACCCACTCCAGTATTCTTGCCTGGAGAATCCCATGGGTAGAGAAGCCTGGTAGGGTACAGTTTGTGGCGTTGCAAAGAGTCAGACACGACTGAGCAACTAACACTACTACTGCTGAGTCTCACTTCAGATTGTTAATATAAACACTAGAGGTTTCTTTCCAGGAATACATTTAGAACCTTGTAAAGAATGGCGATTATTGTGTCAGGAATTTACCATGTAACCGGTTATGACTCCTACGCTCTGTATCATTAGGAGAAGATTTTCATGGTACTGGTATGGATCCAGATCAACAAGTAATTTATCAGTCCCCAACCCTAGTCCCCACAGAGACTGGGAGCGACAGGCCCTTTGAGCCTGTTCAGATTTATTCTTTTGCCTCTTAACCCTTTAGTAGTTATATGGTGTAGTTTCCCAGAGTAAAATTGACATCTGTCTCTGATTCCGAGAGTTTGTGTGTGTTGCAATGGGTAAAACAAAATGTCTGATGTACTATTTATTATTTTTATTGATACTGGGGTTCTAAGCAATAAAAATGAGAGTCCCAGGAATAAAGACGTGGATGTAGAGAACAGACTTGTGGACACAGCAGGGGTGGGAGAGAGTAGAATGAACTCAGGAGTAGCACAGAAACATATGCACACATATACACATATATACACATATATATTACTTTCCCAACAGAGGTCTGGCTAGTTAAGGCTATGGGTTTTCCAGTAGTCTTGTATAGATGTGAGAGTTGGACTATAAAGAAACCTGAGCGCCAAAGAACTGACGCTTTTGAACTGTGGTGTTGGAGAAGACTCTTGAGAGTCCCTTGACCTGCAAGGAGATCCAACTAGTCCATCCTAAAGGAAATCAGTCCTGAATATTCATTGAGAGGACTGCAGCTGAAGCGTCAATACTTTGGCCACCTTATGCGAAGAACTGACTCATTTAAAAAGACCCTGATGCTGGGAAGGATTGAAGGCGGGAGGAGAAGAGGACAACAGAGGTTGATGAGATGGTTGGATGGCATTACCGACTCAATGGACGTGAGTCTGAGTAAGCTCCAGGAGTTGGTGATGGACAGGGAAGCCTGGTGTGCTGCAGTTCATGGGGGTCACAAAGNATATAACTCTAGGAAAAGGAAAAAAAAAGAAAAACTGAGCACAATGTTAGTTCCAAGTACTGTACATAATTTTGGAATCAGGAAGAAGGGAGACAATAGTTTCACAGATTTATATTAGTCAGACAGATCCCTTCTAAGTCAATGACCTGATTGCGTATTATAGGGGCAGGGAAGCAGGCAAAGCCTGAATGCAAGGTCTGTAAGTGCATATGAAGTCCATGTGAAAGCAAGAATTTGGTGTCTACTATGGTGAACTATGAGCTCTAGCGAGGTAGAAAACTGTGTTTGTCTTATTCACAGCGAGGACCAAGCACATATCTGGGACATCACAGCTCCCAAGAAATAACTTTTAAGACTTTAGTTTAAAAACATACAGAGCAGTTACATTTTATACAGGGGATGCATTCAGAAAGTCTCACACAGTGGGAGACCAATCTGGCAAAATGCAGGAGCAGGAGCTTCGAGCAAGAGCTGAAGCACTGTAGAGAATCCTCCTGGCTTTGGAATTTTGTGATTCTTGGCAAAATTTAAGTATTCTAGGATTTGCATTATTTCAAATTGTGTGTCTAAAGTATGACTTCAGTAATAATGACCAACTTAATTCAGATATGCCTAATATCACCTAAAATGCAAGGGCCCTCAGAGGATAGACAGGTTAATTTAGCAAATATTGACATCTGGGGCTTCCCAGGTGTCATTAGTGGTAAAGAACCCGCCTGCCAATGCAGGAGACCTAAGAGATGCAGTTTGATCCCTGGGTGGGGAAGATCCCCTGGAGGAGGGCATGGCAACCCACTCCAGTATTCTAGCCTGGAGAGTCCCATGGACAGAGAAACCTGGCGGGCTAGAGCGTTCACGTAACACAGAATCCAACACGACTGAAGTGACTCAGCATGTGAACATTTGAGGCCTATTACGTACTGGGTACCTTTTAGTGTTAGCCATTCAGCAGTAGGCAAATTTGGCTATTTAGGTAAATTGCCTGCAGTTTGTCTAAAGCACCTCTGTGGAACTTAGGTCTTTACAATTATCTACCTAAACCAACTCATTTATTTCATCAAAAAAAAAATAAATAAAATGAAAGGAATTAAAGTCACTTGTTCACTCTCACAATTAACTGTCCATTGTGAGCTCTGAAGACAGTGACCTACAAATGCCAATCCCAGCAGGGACTCAGTGCCTGCTTACAGCTGCAAATAAGCAGCTGAAGTTAACAGTTTGGGGCCACATTCATGAAGGGAACTCAGAAATTATAAATATAAGATCATTGTTAAGAAATTTTCTTTTAATCTCCTTTTTAACATTCCCCCAAATGAAAAATTTTTCCAGACTATATTTTTCTGTTTTTTAACTAACATTTTTTTAAACAAACATAGATGTATTAGAAGCATGTGGACGCATATGTGTCTGAAACTGAAAGAAAAGTTCAACAGAACAAAAAATCCTCACCTTTACTATGTATTATCCTATTGTATTTTATTTTGCCCGAATACTGCTCAGCAATCACTAAAGTGACTTCACGCTCCACTAACATGTAGCAACACTGTTCAAGCGAACATTTTGCGGGCTAACTGCTACTCTGCCACTCAATAATGAGCTCACGCGTCACCTCCTCAGAGAAGCCTTCCAGGACTCCTCCAAGCACAATCAACATGCCCTTCTTTAAAGCCTGACCTGAGTGGCAGGTCGGGCACAGGGAAGGGGCAGATTCAGGAGAGAACAGGAGGTGGTGCTGGAACGTGCCACACCTGAGCTCCACACTGGAGCAGGAGCCCCTCGAGCACAGGGTGAGAAGGCCCTCCTCACCCCTGACTGATTTCCTGGGTACCGAGTACTTCCAGACCCATCAAAAATGCTCATTAAGCAATTGTTAAAATAAATCCTTTAGGGAGCAGATGAAAGAGCTTATCCTGAAAGCAAATATAAGAGCCCATCCATCAGAGGCTGCACACTGGGAGCTCATGGACTGAATCTGGCCCGCAGATGTGTTTCATTTGGCCGGTGCAATGCAAAAAACGAGAGCGAAAGCATTTGGAAATGGGGAGGTTTCATAAAGTTCCAGATTTGTGGCTGTGCTTGTCCATTCACCAGAGTCATCCTCAGGCTGGTCACCTCTGAACCTCTGCTCTCTCCACAGCGCTCGTAAAAGCCCAGGTGCTGGGCTGCTTTCCCATGTACAGGACCTCCTGGGTCCTACAGGTGTGTGATCTTGACTCCTGTACCAAGCAATGGGACAAAAGTGCGTGGAGTGAATAAGCCTCCACCGTCTGTGGTAAGAAAGAGAGCATGGCAAAAAGGACCCCTTCTCACTCAAGAAAGCACAGGCCCTCCCCATATCTGTGATCTTCTCCCAGAGGGGAAAGGCTGCCTGAGAGNGATCTTGACTCCTGTACCAAGCAATGGGACAAAAGTGCGTGGAGTGAATAAGCCTCCACCGTCTGTGGTAAGAAAGAGAGCATGGCAAAAAGGACCCCTTCTCACTCAAGAAAGCACAGGCCCTCCCCATATCTGTGATCTTCTCCCAGAGGGGAAAGGCTGCCTGAGAGAACTATCTTTATATCCTCTTTCTCTCTCAATGGGAGGAGATGAAAAAAAGGAAAGAAAGAAAAAAAAAATGTAGAATCACAGGAAATAAGGACCAAAATTAGAACATTTTATTTTTCCTTGTATCCTTTGGCTTTGAATAACACCATTTTGCACAGGTGGGTTTTCAATAAACTTGGAAGCAAGACTGTGGAAAAAATTTTTAAATGCTGTATTGGTCTCAAAATTCCAGTTGTTCAGATATAAAAGGGATGCTTGAATACCTTCCTCCCACCGATACATCCTCATGAAAGCCCTGAAGGACCTAAAACTCTCAATCAAAATTATTCTCCATCAGAATCCCAACACATTTAAAAATAGAAACCGACAAGCTGAGTCTAAAACTTATAAGGAGATGTGAGGACCCAAGCAATGCTGAAAAAGAACAAAGTTAGAAAAATTACATTACATAGGAAAGCAAGAAAATGTGTCACACTTATACCAAATTAAGGATGTTATATTAGTGATGTGTGCTAGTTTAATTTTGTTTAGCACTCTCTTGATTATAAGACTTATTCTAAAAGTAAAGAAGAGAATGTGATATTAGTAAAATGATAGACAAACAGATCAATGGAGCATACTAAAGTCCAGAAATAGATCTACACCTTTATGGACAACAGATTTTCAACAAAGTTAACAAAGGCAATTCACTGGAGAAAGGACAGTCTTCCCAACAAATGACGCTGACACAATTGGCTATCTATATGCACAACAATACGGAGTTCAGTCCATACTTCACACCATATACAAAAATGAACTCAGAACTGAGCACAGACCCAAATGAAAAACCTGAAACGACATAATTTCCAGAAGAAAACTGGTCAAGAACACATCTGCAACCTTAGCTTCAATAAAGTTTTCTTATAAATAGCATCCAAAGCATGATCAATATAAAAACAAATTGACAAAGTGGATGATGTCAAAATGCAAAATTTCTGCTCTTTGAAAGACACTGTTAAGAGAATGAAAAGACAAGCTACATGCAAATCATATTGATAGGGACAGAGTAAAGAGACAAAATAGGTGATTAAATAGTTAATCCCACTAAGGGATTGTAAATAAAGGGAAAAGTACGGGAGATACCTGTAAATTAATGATCAGTCAAGAAAGTAGGTTTGCTTAACCACAGTACCAGGCAAGCTTGCTTAGCAACAAAACCATGCCACAGAAGTATGTAACATGCCCCAAAACAATGAAACAATGGTGGAATGAGACCCACATCCTGACCGGTGAGGTCAGTAAATTAATCATTCTTAAGATATACTCTTCTGTGCATAGTAAAAACAAAAATATAAGGAAGAGGTGATATTACACTGAAACTTGAGATGATTTACTGTGTTTTAGTACATGTTACCACTGTTTTGGAGAAGGCAATGGCACCCTACTCCAGCACCCTTGCCTGGAAAATCCCATGGACAGAGGAGCCTGCAAGGCTGCGGTACATGGGGTTGCGAAGAGTCGGACACGACTGAGCGACTTCACTCTCACTTTTCACTTTCCTGCATTGGAGAAGGAAATGGCAACCCACACTGGAGTGTTCATTTCCACTGCACCATGACAGTGCAGGCTTGACTATGTAGGGACAAGAAAACTGCCCTGCCCAAAGTGGAGGAGAAGCTGATCGTGGAAGCTTGACATCTGCTCGAGAATGAGGAAGAGTGGTCTTCTCCCTCTCCCCACCTGTCATTTGATTATAAAACGGTAACCCACTAAGTTCTTGGGGTGGCACCCTCTTGCCTACCCACTTGTAAACCTCACAAGCATCCTATTCTAATTAATTGCTTCTTATCTATCACTGCCTATCAATGAATTCTTTCTGCACTGAGACATAAAGAATTAGAGCCCCTCAGAACCACCTCCGGGTGCATTTCTGCAGTCTTAATATATCTTATAAAGGGCTGTATATAGTATATAGACAAAGAATTCTCTAAACTGAACAAGAAAATAAACAACTTGATTTAGAAATGGGCAAAAACTTGAACATATATCTCAGCAAGATAAATGGATGGCAAATGAACACATGAAAAAATGCCCAACATTATTTGTCATTAGAGAAATTTAAATGAAAACCACAATGAGATACCACTGTGTACCTGTTAGGTGGTGAGAACTGAGAAGACCAATAATACAGCGTTGCTGAGGATATGCAGGAACTGGAACGCTCATACAGTGCTGATAGGAAAGTAAAATGGGACTTTGGAAAACAGTCTGGTAGTCCCTTAAGAAGGTAAACATACATCTCCTATACGATGCAGCCATTTCACTTGTACATGAATACCACAGAGAAAAGAAAGCCTGTAGAGACTTGTACATGAATGGTCAGAAGAGCTTTAGCTGTAATGGCCAAAAACACAGGGTCCATCAATAGGTGAGTGGAAAAACAAACTGTGGCATATCTGTACACTGAAATACTGCTATGTAATTTTTTAAAAATGAAATATTGATGAATGAAAACTACAAACGAGAGTGAAAAAGACAGACAAAAAATAGCCCTGTGTAACTCCACTGATATAAAACTCTAGGCCGTGAAACAGTGTATAAGGATAGCACATCAATGTTTGCCAGAGTGGGGCTGTCAGAGTGAGTGCATTACAAAGGGGTAGGAGGGAGCTTCGGGGTGATAGATATGTTCATTATTTCATCATAGTGAAGATTTCACGGTATATACGTGTCAAAACATGTACACTGCATGCCANTAGAAAGTATTTATAAATGGCTAGTGGGAATTATGAGCTGGGCATTCTAGGTCACTCGCTTATTAGTAAAGCAGGCTGGACATCCATTTATTGTTGGACCTTGGCCAAGTTACTGGGCCTCTGCAGTCTGTAGAAACGAAGGAGCTTGATGGCCTTTCCAGTTTTAAAAAGATGTGTATAAGAGACAGCTTATACTCCAATCTTAAAATTTTTTAAAAAGGGAGTCCCTTGTAACATACAACTTAGAAGCATATTATCCCTCCTTAGACCAGTGGCTGTAATATCTCAGAGGGCATGTTCAGTAGAGGGCATCATGTCATCTCCCCATGAATCTCAGGCCTGTCTGAATTCTAAAAGGTCCTGGCTGCTCACCCTCTGATCACTGTTGTCTCCCTCTCAGGGACATTTCTTATACCAGTGTCACTGCCCTACCATCCAAAGGCCTGGAACACCTGAAGGAACTGATAGCAAGAAACACTTGGACTCTAAAGAAACTTCCTCTTTCCTTGAGTTTCCTTCACCTCACACGGGCTGACCTTTCTTATCCGAGCCACTGCTGTGCTTTTAAGAATCAGAAGAATATCAGAGGGTAAGTGGCAGTGTCTGGATTAAGTAACAAAAGGTTCTGGTGGAAGTTGAATTAATGTCTGGGTATGAGGAAGAAGTTATGTTGTTTGCAAAACAGGTGGAGAAGAATTTGGAAGTGTCCGTAAGAAACATGAAGTCCATGGGACACAATGACTCTGTAGACCAAAAGTGTTTGTAGATAAGAAATAAGGCTTGTATCTCTGGATCAGAGCAGAGGAGGGGAGGATTTTAGGCAGTGATGCAGGAGAGACAGGCATGATTTCTCATGAACCTCCAAACAAGGTAGAATAGGCAGTCTGATGCAGATTTTGAACACCATTCCATAGACAAATCTGCTCAGCAGCTGAAGCCAGCTAAAGAATCTCTTTGGGATCAATCTGGTGGGCTAGTGAAACACTAAAGCTTACTTCTGTAAGCATGCCTGCACAATAGTGTCCCTTTATTCATCTGTTCAGTAAAGATTTATTGAGCACCTGTTGTGTGCCCGGCACTGTCCTACCCACAGCAATGAATAGGACAGACCAGAGCCTTCTTGCATTTTGTTCACATTCTAGTATGGAAGTCAGAAAAGAAACAGGCAAACAAGTAAGAAGATCTCAGTGCTATGAGGGAAATGAACACAAGGATCAGACAGTTTATTAAAGAAGAGGAAGAAAGGCTTTTCTGAGGAAAGACAATTTGAGTTTAAAACTGAATACTGAGTAGAGGCAGCCAGGAGTTTTTCAGGCAAAGGGAATGGGGAATTCTGAAGCTCTGAGTAGGAATGATAATAATACTAACAGCAACCAGCAGAGTCAGACATGGCTGAGCCCACACACCCTCACACACACATCTACCTGGCACTAACAACGTTCCAGGTGCTGCCATAAGAACTTTAAAATGATACATTCATCTATTTCTATAAGAACCCAAAATAAAATACTCTCATTCTCCCGTTCTATACATTAATAAACCAATATTCACAGATCTTCCCAAGGTGAAATAACCAGGAAATAGTGGAATCAGGTCTTAACCTAGGCAGACTGGCTCTAGTAGCCATGATTTTTTTTTTAATCACTGCTGTTCTTGAACTGGTTGCAGAAGAGCAATGAGGACAGCATGTCAGTGGGTCATACTTGGGGAGGGGCAGTAACAGGAAACGGTGCAGGAGAGACAGGCCTGGCCAGATCCTGTAGAGTCCTGTGTATCCCACCACGTAGTCTGCACATTTTGCTAAGTGTGGCGGGGACCATGAGTGGGTTTCCAACAAGTGGTGACTTTCTATCCACTGACTTGCAGAATCCTTCAGTCTTTAATGTGTAATGAGAGCAGTATTCGGGGCCTGCGTCAGAGAAAATCTGCGAGTGCTCTGAATGGTCCCTTCTACCAGGAATATGAGGAGGATCTGGGTGATGGCAGTGCTGGGTACAAGGAGAACTCCAAGTTCCAAGATACCCACAGCAACTCTCACTACTACGTCTTCTTTGAGGAGCAAGAAGATGAGATCATCGGTTTTGGCCAAGAGCTCAAAAACCCCCAGGAGGAGACCCTGCAGGCCTTTGACAGCCATTACGACTATACCGTGTGCGGGGGGAGTGAGGACATGGTGTGTACCCCCAAGTCGGATGAGTTCAACCCCTGTGAGGACATCATGGGCTACAAGTTCCTGAGAATTGTGGTGTGGTTTGTGAGTCTGCTGGCTCTCCTGGGCAACGTCTTTGTCCTGGTCATCCTCCTCACGAGCCACTACAAGCTGACTGTCCCACGATTCCTCATGTGCAACCTGGCCTTCGCAGACTTCTGCATGGGGTTGTATCTGCTCCTCATCGCTTCCGTAGACCTCTACACTCAGTCCGAGTACTACAACCATGCCATCGACTGGCAGACAGGCCCTGGCTGCAACACAGCTGGCTTCTTCACTGTCTTTGCCAGCGAGTTGTCCGTGTACACGCTGACGGTCATCACCTTGGAGCGCTGGTACGCCATCACCTTCGCCATGCACCTGGACCGCAAGATCCGCCTCTGGCACGCCTACGTCATCATGCTGGGGGGCTGGCTCTGCTGCTTCCTGCTCGCCCTGCTCCCTTTGGTGGGAATAAGCAGCTATGCCAAGGTCAGCATCTGCCTGCCCATGGACACCGAGACGCCTCTTGCCCTGGCGTACCTTGTCCTCGTACTGTTACTCAACATCGTTGCCTTTATCATCGTCTGCACCTGTTATGTGAAGATCTACATCACAGTCCGAAATCCCCACTACAACCCGGGAGACAAAGATACCAGAATTGCCAAAAGGATGGCTGTGCTGATCTTCACTGACTTCATATGCATGGCCCCAATCTCTTTCTATGCTCTGTCAGCCCTTATGAACAAGCCTCTCATCACCGTTACCAATTCCAAAATCTTGCTGGTCCTCTTCTACCCACTTAACTCCTGTGCCAATCCATTCCTCTATGCCATTTTCACCAAAGCCTTCCAGAGGGATGTGTTTATGCTGCTCAGCAAGTTTGGCATCTGTAAACGCCAGGCTCAGGCATACCGGGGTCAGAGAGTTTCTCCAAAGAACAGCACTGGTATTCAGGTCCAAAAGGTTCCCCCAGATGTGAGGCAGAGTCTCCCCAATGTGCAGGATGACTATGAACTGCTTGAAAACTCTCATCTAACCCCAAAGCAGCAGGACCAAAGCTCCAAAGAGTATAAGCAAACAGTTTTGTAAGTAATACAAGGACTTAGGCTGGTTTTTTGAGCATCATTCCAACCATCGATACAACATGTGGCTGATCTAATCTGTAGATAATGTTCATGTCTAGAGAGGAAGTAGCAGTAACCTCATCATTGCCCCCAAGAAGGAAGAGAGGCAACTGGCGTGTCTGAATTCCAGGTGGTATCACAGTAATCTGTACTTCCTGGAAGATTTACTGGATGTTAAGTGCAGCGATGTCACTGTGTAAAATGCTTAATACATATCAACTGAGCCATGCTGACATTGCATTTTCTCACTTTTATACAGCATTTCATACTAAAGATTTAGCAAACGGCAAATGTTATTAACTTGGTCGGTGACCACAAGATAAAACTGACTCCGTGTTGATTCAGTTCAATTTCACATTCACTGATACAACCCAAGTGAGTTTGATTTCCACGAAACTGAAATGTCCAAGAGGACATCATACAAGGAACAGCCATTTTGACACATGAAGGGGAGGAGAAGGCTTTGTTTTTTTTCTGACTCTGAAACGTAATCATCTCTTCACAAGAATCTACCTGATGGGAACCAACTGTTGCCTGGGAAAACTGGCAACATTTCCGCTGTTGTGGCTGAGCACACTAAGTGCTCTTCTTGGCCAGTCTTCTCACATTAAAAACATGCACTCTAGAAAGTATTTATAAATGGCTAGTGGGAATTATGAGCTGGGCATTCTAGGTCACTCGCTTATTAGTAAAGCAGGCTGGACATCCATTTATTGTTGGACCNCTGTTGCCTGGGAAAACTGGCAACATTTCCGCTGTTGTGGCTGAGCACACTAAGTGCTCTTCTTGGCCAGTCTTCTCACATTAAAAACATGCACTCTAGAAAGTATTTATAAATGGCTAGTGGGAATTATGAGCTGGGCATTCTAGGTCACTCGCTTATTAGTAAAGCAGGCTGGACATCCATTTATTGTTGGACCTTGGCCAAGTTACTGGGCCTCTGCAGTCTGTAGAAACGAAGGAGCTTGATGGCCTTTCCAGTTTTAAAACTCCATGGATAACCCTCCCCCTCAAACTATAGGTTGCCATGAGGAAGAGAGAGAAAAACAATAAGGAAGCAGAATCTGTTTTTCCCATCTTTCAGCGCTGCCATCTCCTTCTCTTTGGAGCCTAGACATGCGACCCAGGAAATGTTTTATTTGTTTCATTTTTTCATTATGATCTGAACCAGAAATTCTAGTGAATGACCAATATATCAAGCTGGCTCTGAATCACATCTAATTCCTAGACCTACACAGCTATCATAATCAGGCCAAAAGCAGATGGATACACACAGTAGAGTAAGTAAATAACATAAAAGGTGGTTTTTGCAAATGCTGGTTAGTTACTACTTCACTGTGAAAATTCACTTGAAACATTTAACTTGTCTTTGGGGACTGGCTAAGTAAAGAAATACAATACAACACTAAATCAAGAATGTTTCTTCTCTCTGAAACTGTCAGCTTTTTCCAATCTTGTTGACCACTGGACATTAAAATCTATATTCCCCAACAGTGCTCCCTTACTTAATATGGACAGGATTTTTATCACAGATGTATTCTCCAGGTTATCTGTCAAGACAGCCCCTTAATTTCACTCTAAGCAGAGACAGCTTTTGCTTCTCAGTGCTCATGAACCACACCATGGATTAAAACCACAGCATGAATTAAAATCTTTTGCTAAGTCTGTGGAGCGGGGTTGGTGGGCCCGATGGGTCCCCAGAGATGGTGACCCTGACTCACCTGGAATCTCTCAATAGCCATACACATTCCTGATTATCACTGAGATGTAGATTAGACGTTTCAGTAGAAATGATATACACAGCTGAAGTCATGACTTATTCGCAAGTTAATTGTAACTAATGAAATTAAACAAATGTGTCACCTTTGACGTGTGTTTTTCATCTGTGACATTTTGAAGCATCACATTCTGATAAATAATGTTTTACCTTGAGTAGCTGAAATAATACATTCCTAGAAAAGTGATAACTTTCTCAGATTTGGTGCTAAAGTTTGCATTTGTGACATGAAGTAAATTTTCTTTCTTTCTTTCTTTCTTGTGCTGAGTCCTAAAGTATTGCTTTTTATAATCTGTGAGCTAAAACTAGAAGAAGCGTAAGGGCATGCCAACCCAAAGATGCAAAGAGAAGAATGGAGGAGCGTGCCAGCGCAGGGGAGAAAGAGAGAGCCCTTTGGCTCCTCTTTTTATAAGTTTTTCCCTCCCCCTGGGCCTGCCCTATGCAAATTGGGCTAGCCAGGAGTGCTGTTTGTTCTACCTGAAGTCCTCACTCTGGTCCTTGGACCTTCCTTTGTTCTATTTTCACAGGCTTTTCTCTTCCTTGTCTTTTAGCCACTGCCATTTTGGACTTCTGTTTCCTATTCTAACTACCTAACAAATCCATATCAAAAAAGTATTGACTACAAATAACTTAAGTATAACATTGTATCTTCGTTGTAAACGGTCTTTATGTGAAAAATTTACTCATGGTGAAATGAATTATGATTCATTGACAGGCAATGATATCTAAGAAAAAAAACGATTGGTATTTACACTAGGAATTTATATAGTGCTCTGTGGCTCAGCTGGTAAAGAATCTGCCTACAATGCAGGACACCTGGGTTCGATTCCTGGGTTGGGAAGATCCCCTGAAGAGGGGAATGACTACCCACTCCAGTATTCTGGTCTGGAGAATTCCATGGACAGAGGAGCCTGGCAGGCTACAATCCATGGGGTTGCAAAGAGTCAGCTACAACTGAGCAACTTTCAGTTTGCAATGAAGATGGTGTGTGTTAGACACTCAGTCACGTCTGACTCTTTGGGAGGGTAGCCCTTAATGAAGATAATACATCTATTAATACAAGACCTGGTCAGAGTTAATTTAACCTGGTAACTACCTAAAGATTTCAGCTATCTCAGTGTGGAACCAAGTCATAAAGACAAATAGCCTCAGGTCAGTCACACAGATGTCACAAAATTCATGCCCTGAGATTTGTACATGTTGCTCAAAGGAGTTTCTCAAAAATCAAAGTTTGACTCTTGCTCAATGGATAATCTGTTACATATCAGAAGCAGCTGATTAGAAGAAGAGTCTATTACAAGGCAGCACCCTGATAGTGGCAATATAGTAAAAGTGAGGGCAAGAAGATAAAACTGGAATCATTAGAATTAAAAGCAATAACTGTGTGGGAAAAAATAATCCTGTTTGAAGTCTTGAAGAAAAATTATAACACAGTGGAGTGATCCTCATTCATTCAAAATACCTAAATAGACAGGAAAAACTTGGTAGCAATGCATTGTTTCAAAAGACATAAAGTTCCAACTCAAAGTGGTGAACAAGTCCTGGGATCTATCAACCTTCCTTTTCCAAATTTCACTGAAATGATAGTGAGAAATATAAAATGAGATCAAACCGAAACTGTACTGTGAACAGGAGAAATGGTACCAACAACACACCCAAGTCTTTGATCACTTTCCGAAGATGGAAAATTTCTGGCCTTGAGTTGGTGGATGACTTAGGGTGCAGAAGGTCACAGCCTAGAACTCATTCACAGGATAAGGCTGGAGCAGTGGAAGGATGGGCTTCCCTGCAGAGTCCCAAGAGACCCCCGAGTCTGGAAGTCACAGGACTAAGAGGCGACTTATGTAATTAATTGCAAGTGCATCTCACCTGCCCCTCCCTATCCCCTCTCATTCCATTTAGTTAGAACAACTGACACATTCAGGGCTCCTCCCAGGTTGAAATCAAGAAACTGATTGGAAAGAAAGCGAATGTTCAGTGCAGATAGGGCTAAATTTCTGGTCTGGGGCAGGGGGCAGGAAGCAGAGAACTGAACTCACTTGCCCACTTCCTCCCTCACACTGTTAAGTGAAGCCGAGTCACTGATGCAAAGACATCAATATCAGTGCCCAGCCAGGGAAAGGTGGAGAGAGATCTACATCATTTGCTGACATGAACCATTCTCATTCTTTAATCAAAAATTAAAAATGAACCACAATAATTGCCAGACATTTGAGAAAAATGAAGTGCATATCAATAGCACACACACACACAAAGACCAAATTGAACAAACAGAACATTTCTCCAGAAAAGTCTGTTCAGAAACAAGGTATTATTTTTAAATTTCTAATTAATAGTATCAGGTAAATTTACTAATCAAAAGCAAGAAGCAGTTTTGGCAAATTTAGAATGGGACTGTTGAAGCAAGAGCTTTAATAGAATGATTAGGAGCTAAAGTAGAACTCTAGAATGTTCAACAAATAAATAAAGATATGAAATATCTGACAGAAGTTGAAAGATATAGATCAGCCTCGAAGTCCAACATAAATATAATAGTTTTAGAGAAAATATAGAAAATGTAATAATAATAACCAGAGCCACAGAAGAAGAAAACTTCTTGAGCAGATTGACAGTGTCTCCTTAGTACTACAGGGATGGATGAAAAAGACTCACATGTAGAACAACCCATATAAAGTATCAGAACACCAAGAGTAAAAGAGGGATCTAAAATGTTGGAGAGTGAATGAAGAAAGAGAAGGAAAAAAAAAAATCAGGTATTATAAAAAGAATTAACAAGTAGTTGCTGCTGCTGCTAAGTCGCTTTAGTTGTGTCCAACTCTGCGCGACCCCATAGACGGCAGCCCACCAGGCTCCTCTGTCCCAAGGATTCTCCAGGCAAGAATACTGGAGTGGGTTACCATTTCCTTCTCCAATCAGAGTGATGTTTAATTCAAGTTAACAATCTTGTATACTAGAGGACATGATGCAATGTTTTCAATACCTTGGGAAAAAGTGTTTTAAATCCAGGATCCTATACCCAGTCGAATTTTCATCCAAGTGTAAGGGCAAAATAATGACATGTTTATATAGCAAGTACCTGGAAGGTTACTTATGTCAGATAAATTATTCAAAACATGGAATTAAGCAAAAAGATAACTTTTTTTTTTTTTTGGTGTGTTTTCAGTGCAGTGCCAGGCTTGACTTTCTATTGTTAAGGCAATTTGCAACTTGATAAGGAAAGAGGTGGAGAAGGCAATGGCACCCCACTCCAGTACTCTTGCCTCAAAAATCCCATGGACAGAGGAGCCTGGTGGGCTGCAGTCCATGGGGTCACTAAGAGTCAGACACGACTGAGCAACTTCACTTTCACTTTTCACTTTCATGCATTGGAGAAGGAAATGGCAACCCACTCCAGTGTTCTTGCCTGAAGATCCCAGAGACTGGGGAGCCTGGTGGGCTGCCGTCTATGGGGTCGCACAGAGTTGGACACGACTGAAGTGACTTAGCAGCAGCAGCAGCAGCAGCAAGGACAGAGGTTAACTTGTCTAGATGATCTTTATCTGACAGAGACTCAACCAACTTCTGCATGACTTGTGGACCCAATGGATGTTGACCAGTTTTGTACCTAACCCAGCAGTTTTACAACACTTACAACTGCTTTTAGGTGAGAGAGAAAATATTAGTTGCTCAGTCATGCCTGACTCTGTGGTACCCCGTGGACTATAGCCCATCAGGCTCATCTGCCCATAGGATTTTCCAGGCAAGAATATTGGAGTGGGTTGCCATTTAGGTACTTAACTTCTTAAGTGTATATTTGGATCACTTTTAACAATTTTCTGATATTGTCATCAGATTTTAAGTTGAATAAAATCTTTGGAAAATGTTTACATTTGCAGAAGAGTCATTTTCTAACATTACCCATATCTCCCATCTGAAAACTTACTTGAAGTAGTACTTCAGATATGACATAATTTCCTTTTCCATGGCTCTTGACACACTCTTGGTTTCACAGTTGATAATATCTGTGTGCTATAATTCTGTAAATATTTAAAAATCAAATTGTGTGACTGATATGTCCCAATTCAGTTCAGTTCACTTGCCCAGTCGTGTCCGAGTCTTTGCAACCCCATGAATCACAGCAAACCAGGCCTCCCTGTCCATCACCAGCTCCTGGAATTCACTCAGACTCACGTCCATCGAGTCAGTGATGCCNAATGTTCCCTTGGTATCTCTAATTTTCTTGAAGAGATCTCTAGTCTTTCCCATTCTGTTGTTTTCCTCTATTTCTTTGCATTGATTGCTGAAGAAGGCTTTCTTATCTCTTCTTGCTATTCTTTGGAACTCTGCATTCAGATGCTTATATCTTTCCTTTTCTCCTTTTTGGCTTAACCTAGAGAATATATTTAAAATACGGTCTCTTCTTCCTCATTCACTGCTAGCATCTAGACTGTTATCATCTCTCTTCCTTTAATTATTAAATTGGCTCCATTGTACTTCTCTGGTCTCCCTATAGACTACTGGTTAAAAAAAATTTTTTTAAGAGTATTTTGAGACATAAAAAGTATATGAAATCCAGGAACTCTTGTATCCTCTTGCTGAAAATGCAAATTGGTACATCTACTGTGGAAAAGAGTTTGGTAGAAAATCCTTAATAGGTTACTTAAAAATCTGAAAATAAAGCTACCATATGACCCAGTAATCCCACTCATGTACATATATTCAGAAAAGATTAAAACTCTAATTGGAAGGACTGATGTTGAAGCTGAAACTCCAATACTTTGGCCACCTGATGTGAAGAGCTGACTCACTGGAAAAGACCCTGATGCTGGGAAAGGTTGAGGGCAGGAGGAGAAGGGGACGACAGAGGATGAGATGGTTGGATGGCATCACCGACTCAATGGACATGAGTTTGGGTGGACCCTGGGAGTTGGTGATGGACAGGGAGGCCTGGTGTGCTGTAGTTCATCGGGTTGCAAAGAGTCAGACATGACTGAGTGACTGACCTGAACTAATTCTAAAAGATACATATAGTCCAATGTTCATAGCAGCACTGTTTATAACAGCCAAGACAAGGAATCAGCCCAGATGCCTACCAGCAGATGACTGGTTTAAGAAGATGTGGTACATACATACATAGAATATTATTAATTAGCAAGTACTCAGTCATGTTTGACTCTTTGCAACCCCCCAGACTACAGCCCTCCAGACTCCTCCATCCATGGGATTTTCCCAGCAAGAATACTGGAGTTGACATTTTTTATTACTCAGCCATAGGAAAAAAAAAAAAAAAGAACGAAAGAATGCCATTTACAGCAACATGGATGGATTTAGAGATTATCACACTAAGTTTGAAGTCAGTCAGGAGAAAGATAAATATCACATGCTGTCACTTAAAATGTTTACTGTCTGCTCCTTTACAGAGCAATCTGCCAACCTCTGGTATATTCTCAACAGAACAGAGTTGTCGTTTTAAAACTTAGGCTAGACCTGGTCATTCCTCTGCACAAAGTAAGGCGCTCTCCAGTTGTCTCAGAGCAAAAGTGTTACAGTAGTCCCTGAGGCCCTCTGAT
Source organism: Neotragus moschatus (assembly GCA_006410615.1). Taxonomy (NCBI): domain Eukaryota; kingdom Metazoa; phylum Chordata; class Mammalia; order Artiodactyla; family Bovidae; genus Neotragus; species Neotragus moschatus. Next base: position 1,035,236 of record SJYA01001454.1, on the reverse strand, counting down.
CTGGCCCCAACTGCCTCACTGCTTTCATTTCTGACTCTCCTCGCTGTTAACTGTATTCCAGCTGCTCTGCCTGCCTGCTATTTCTTGATCACACCAAGAGCTCCTTGACCAGGCTCTTGGCATGGTTTCATCACTGTTTGGAATGCTCACCCCCAAGATGTGTGCATGCTCAGTCATGTCTGACTCTGAGTCCCACGCCAGGCCCCTCTGTCCATGGGATTTTCCAGGCAAAAGTACTGGAGTGGGTTGCCATTTCCTTCTCCAGGGGATCTTCACAACCCAGGGATCGAACCTGTGTCTCCTGCGTCTCCTGCATTGGCAGGCAGATTCTGTACCACTAGCACCACTTGGGGAGCTACTCCAGATAGCCCCATGGATAAATCCCTCACATTCATCCAGCCTTTGCCCCTATGGCACCTATTCAGAGTCCTGTCCTGGCAACTCCACTTAAAACTTTAACTTGTTCCATGCTGCAACCGTAGTCTCCCCTATCTTATTCTTTTTTTTTTTCTATTGTGCTCATCACCTCCTAAGAAACTGCTGTATTTATCATGTTATTATAAACATAATGTAACATAAATTCCAAAAGAATAGACATTCTGTTGATTTCTATTTGTTGGTAATATCCCGGGAGCCTAGAACAATCCGTAACACATGGTAGATGCTCAATAAATATGTGTTAGATTTTAACTGAATTACCCTTAATGTCTATGAAATATTTAAATGATGCTGAGTCCTTAAAATGCATACTTCAATTATAGCAGTACATCTCTGGTATAGTGTAACTATTTAGTAATTTTCTGCTTTATGATACAGTTAGACATCTGCTGTGGTTAAAAAATCAGAGATGGCCGTATATAAATCCTTAATGAGTATGAAAAAAAAAGATTCCACTATATATCTTTTTGTCTGCAAGAAGTCATTTGTTGAGGCATAAAGCTAAGGAAGCACTTGGGATTACAAACCTGAAACTCCTGAAGATCACTAAAATTCAGCCTAAATTTCCCTTTCAAATACCCAGAGAATTGACCACAACTTCCAAGACGTATTTGAATGGCTCAATTCATTGTGCATTTATTGAATATTTATTACCTGCAACACATGAAGATCAGAGATTTTTTTAAACTATGTCTCAGTCTTTAAGAAATTTACGATGAGAGAGGAAGAGAGATATATTCACTGTAATAAAAACATCTGCAAAGAGTTTCTGGATGTTAGTATAAAAAAATGGTGTCCAGTAGAAATACAACGCAAGCTACTATGGAACTATAAACTTTCCAGTAACCACAGTTTAAAAAGAAAGAGGTAAAATTAAATTTAATAATACACTTTAACCCCATATATATGAACTATTTTCATTTTGACATGTCAAAATAATATTAAGATATTTTACATTCTTTTTTCTTCTCTCACTGTCTTCAAAAGTCACTGTGGACTTACGGCACATGGCACACTGAAACTTGCAACTAAATATTCTTCAGAAATACTTGATCCGTATTCAATGTTCATCAAATTTACAGGTTAAAAATAAACAGATTTCCGTACCCAAAGTGTTCTAAACATTTAAAAGTTGCCCATAACTGAATTACATATTGGTTTTATAACTTAAAATTGAATTAATTCAAGCTTCTCCGGTGGCTTAGTGTAAAGAATCCATCTGTCAATGCAGGAGACACAGGTTCGATCCCTAGTCTGGGAAGATCCCACGTGCCATGGGGCAACTAAGCCCATGTGCCCTAGAGCCTGTACTCCACAACCAGAAAAGCCACCACAGTGAGAAGCCCACATTCCACAACGAGAGTAGCCCCCACTGTCTACAACTAGAGAAAAGCCCGCACAGCAATGAAGACTCAGCTCAGACAAAAATGAAATACATACATAAATAATAAACAGAACCTTTTAAATTAAGTAAAATCTAAAATTCCATTCTCAGTTGCAGCAGCCACATGCAAGTTGGCAGTAGCCGCATGCAGCCAATGGCTACCATGGTGGATAGTAGCAGATTGAGAGCAAGCACGGTCAAGCTTTTTCTGCACAGGGCCAGAGAGTAAATATTTTAGGCTTTTCGAGCCACTCATATCCCTGGCCTAGACGATCCTGCCAGAGCAATCAGACAAGTCTTTAAGAAGACTTCAAGAAGGCCATTCATAAACTGGGATTAAAGGATGAGTCGTATTTCAAATGTATAAATACAGGAGGGGGATGAGGAGAGCATTCTAGACTGAGGCTTAAACATAAGCCACCACAGGGATGTGAACCACCACAGAACCGATAAGAAAAGGAACCCGAATGCCTAACGTTTAGGCTTAGAGGACTGAGAGGAGGGAAGGAATGTGCAGGTTATTTTCCCAGAGGTGTCCTCCAACCTTTTCTGCCCTGCAGAGGCTGACCCTAGGGACGGCATCACCCACACCCTGCTGCCGTCTGGATTCCAGTTGGTTTAGCAACGAGGGTGGGGTGGGCACCGGCTTCAGATCAGAATGCAGCTTTCCAGCTCTCTCCCTGTCTCCTGACTGTTCTGGTGGTGGTAGGTAAATGATTTCAGCTTCCGACTTTTCCATCTCTCTTCTTTGGCTCCAAGTTCTCTCCAGGGTCTAGTATTACCCATCGTTGCTTTCCCCATCCACTCAGCCCAGCCCAGGGGTAGTAACACCTTTGCTGTGGATAACTCCTGGATTAGAGTTTCATCATCCCTGTTGTGTTCCCTCAGCCTCACCCATCACTCTGTAAACAGTTTAATCATTAAATTCTCTTCAGTTAAACCCCTGTAGTGGGCCATCTGTTTCCCACCAGCATCTTCACTGATTCAAGTAGACTGAAGCCAGACCATGAAAAGGCCGTGCAAGCCAGACTGTAAAATTTAACCTCTATCCAGCAGACAGTGGAGAATATCAAGGCTCTTAGCATACAGTAGTGTATTGTGCACTGCACAACCAAATGTGAAGACCTTGCCTCTTAAGAAAGGGGGTGACATGGTTAAGGAGAACACAGAGGAGGAGGCTGGTCTGGGAGATATTTCAAGGAATCAACTTGACAATGCCACCGGTAGCTCAGATTATCATGAACAATTTATGATACTAACACAGGCAAGAGCGGTTGTTGATTTTAAACAGAAGCTGTCACAACTACGTAAGTCTGAGCTAAATGGCTCACATTCTCTCCAGTATTGCAGAGTGCATCCTGCACATCAGCCTGTGCCCATTCTGCAGGATCCCCCTGCATTTCTGGCTTAGAAACCAGTTGTAGCAGAAGGGTCTTTAGCAGACGTTTCTCCACTTATTTTCTGATGTTAGTCTGTGGTGGTTCTGGGAACCAAATAACAAAGTATGAGGACGATTAGACATTTTCTTCAAGATGTGAAACCCAGGCCCTCTGACAAGTGAGACCCTGTAGCAGAGCTGCCCAAACTTGCCCTTATCATGGTGCACTGAGAATATCACCATATTGCCAAGGACACCACCTGAATGGATGAGGCTGCTCTTGGCCAGGGGTAACGAAGATACAGGCTCCAGCTGCCCCTGCCTTGGCCAGCTTCCCCAAGGGTTAAGCAGTTCAGCCATGAGGCATATGTGCAACACACTCAAGACATATTAGTTGTGAAATTCTGCTTTAGAGCTCCAACTCCATTTCCACGAGGGTTTTTTCCTCTTGGAGCTCTCTCAGGAAGTATCACTGACCTCAGACAAAATCTGGTCCACTTGAACATTGGCTGTGCTCACAGACAAATGACCTCTCTCTCCCTTGACTCTTGGAAAAACAGTCAAGGCCATCGCTGGCCCATGTTGAACTTTTATACAAATTAGAAGGTGGCCCTCTTGCTCTGGATGGAAAATGCGTGAGCCTAAATCTTGGTTCTTTCTATCTTTTTGCCTTGGTCTGCAATATAGGCCATGAGTAAGGCACATCCATGTTAACATGGCCCCAACAGTACCAGAAAACACCAAATTACGGGGCTTTACTGCATCCCATAAGAGCATCCTTTCATTTTAGTTAAAACTCTTTAGGACTATTTGTCACATCTGATAAAGATGGTTGAATTGGGGAATGGGAGACTGTACCCCTCACCTCACCTCCCCACCACAGGTGGTTTAAAGACAAGCTTCCTTTCTCAAAATAGGTGGGACATTGGAATCCAGTCAATCTGAGGCCAAGTGACCTTGTGAGCAGTCAAGGGGCAGGAATTGTCAGAAGAATATCACACAAGATAAGAATGCTTTTTGCAGCCTAATAACTTTCACTTGGCATACTGAACACTAGACTTTCAAAGGACAGTCTCTCTCTCTAAACTTCCCATAATTAGACTGTATTCCTCGGGTAGAACCAAACCCAATGATGCAGATCCCTTTGACACACCCCTCTTTTCTTCTTTCTGCATGCTGAGCTTCTCTGTCCAACTGTTGTCAAATCCAAAGCAACACTATTCTAGCAAGTATGATCACCATCTATGAGGGTAGGTGGACTCTAGGAGTTGTTGCTATATATGTACAGGTAAGTTAAATTTGTGAGACAAAAGATTGACAGACTTTGCCAATGAAATTAATCCAATATTTATCCTCAAATAATCAAACAAGAAGCAAGCTGCATAATTAAAAAATAATGAGTTGTTCAAATACATAAATGAGATCGCATTTAGGCATTAGGGTTCATGCTGATGGCTATCAGAAATAGTAGAATGTAATTAACTTGGGAAAACTGTCAATGATAAGTGATTTTTTTCCCTTGGCTGTTTTCCTCCTTGGGGATCCCCCTCCATGTGGTGCAGGACCAGCCCTCTTCACTTCTCCTCTTTCTTCCCCAATCAGCCTCCGAGTTTCTACAACCTCTTGGCAATTTTCATACACAGTGGTTCTGCTCTGCACTCCTTACCTCAAATCTTCTGAAGCTTACTTTTCAATGTCATTAATGTGCTTCAAAAATAAAAGGTCACCTTACTGTATAGCACATCAAACATTTCTCAGTGTTATGTGGCAGCCTGGGTGGGAGGGAATTTGGGGGGAGAATGGATACATATATGCATGCTAAGTCACTTCAGTCGTGTCCAACTCTTTGGACTGTAGCCCACAAGGCCCCTCTGTCCATGGAGATTCACCAGGTAAGAATACTGGAGTGGGTTGCCATGCTCTCCTCCAGGGCATCTTCCTGACCCAAGGATCGAACCTGTGTCTCTTATGGCTCCTGCACTGTGTGTGGATTTTTTACCGCTGAGCCACTGGGGAAGCCTGGGATACATATATATGGATGGATAAGTCCCTTTGCTGTTCACTTGAAACTATTAATATCACAACATTGTCAATTGGCTACGGACGTGTGTTACATCACTTCAGTCATATCCAACTCTTTGTGACCCCATGGACTGCAGGCCACCAGGCTCCTCTGTCTATGGGGATTCTCCAGGCAAGAATACTGGAGTGGGTTGCCATGCCTGCCTCTAGGGGATCTTCCCCACCCAGGGATAGAACCCGCCTCTCACGTCTCCTGCAGCGGTAGGCAGGTTCTTCACCACTAGTGCCATCTGGAAAGCCCAATCAACTATACTTCAATACAAAATAAAAAGTTTTTAAAAAATTATTAAAAACTTAAAAAAGAAAAAAACTCCCAAATGAATGTAATGTCAAAAAAAGAAAAGAAACAGTCATCTATTTCCACTTTTCTAGCTCCAACCCAAACACAGCAGAAGCTGATATCCATCTTTATGGGATCACATTCCTGGAAGTGGCTGCCTTGCTCTTCAAAGTCATTACAGAGAGGGAACCAGTATAAAGACTTGTCCTCCTTCCTATTGTATAAATTGTGCTACCTGCTGCTGTTATCTCCTTTAAAGCACTAAAGACAAGCCATTTCTTGTTTGAAATAGTAACATTTCCTTCCTACTACAGGGAGCAAGACTTGTTTTCCCCAGGAAGGGAGATGGATCAGTTCATTTCAGTCCCTCAGTTATGTCTGACTCTTTGCGACCCCATGAATCACAGTACACCAGGCCTCCCTGTCCATCACCAACTCCCAGAGTTCACTCAGACTCACGTCCATTGAGTCCGTGATGCCATCCAGCCATCTCATCCTCAGTCGTCCCTTTCTCCTCCTGCCCCCAATAACCCCCAGCATCAGAGTCTTTTCCAGTGAGTCAACTCTTCACATGAGGTGGCCAAAGTACTGGAGCTTCAGCTTTAGCATCAGTCCTTCCAAAGAAATCCCAGGGCCAATCTCCTTCAGAATGCACTGGTTGGATCTCCTTGCAGTCCAAGGGACTCTCAAGAGTCTTCTCCACAGTTCAAAAGCATCAATGCTTCGGCGCTCAGCCTTCTTCACAGTCCAACTCTCACATCCATACATGACCACAGGAAAAACCATAGCCTTGACTAGACGGACCTTAGTCGGCAAAGTAATGTCTCTGCTTTTGAATATGCTATCTAGGTTGGTCATAACTTTTCTTCCAAGGAGTAAGCGTCTTTTAATTTCATGGCTGCAATAAGCCTATGCAAATGATAAGCATATATTAAGGACGGAGGCATTGTGGCTGCTCTGATTTTGACGGGTATTATTCCCTCTCTCGGAGAAGGAAATGGCAACCTACTCCAGTGTGCTTGCCTGGAGAATCCTGTGGACAGAGGAGCCTGGTGGGCTGCTGTCTATGGGGTTGTACAGACTCAGACACAACTGAAGCGACTTAGCAGCAGTAGCAGCAGCAGCAGCATTCCCTATTTTGGGAATACTGATCTTTAAAAATAAATAAATCATGTTATCCTCTCCTTTAAACTCTCCAATAGACTCTCCTTGCATTCAGAATATAATTCAGGGCCTATAAACCCTACTTTCTAGCCCTTCTGTACTTTCTCCAACCTCATCAAGCATCAATACCCTTCTTGTTTACACTTGTTACATGCCAGCCCTACTAGTCTTCCTTCACTGCTCTCATTCAAAACATACTGAGCATCTATTATGTGCCAGGTAATGGTTTAGACACGTGAATAAAACAGAGAACACTTTCTCACCCAAAGGACACTAGAGTTAATATTATCAATAGTTCTTCTTTCTAGAACACATTTACTCCAAAGTTTAGCAAGGTCCACTCCCTTTTCATCCTTTAAGTCTCAGCTCAAATGTTGTTGTTCAGTCACTCAGTTGTGTTTGACTCTTTGCAACCCCATGGACTGCAGCACACCAGGCCTCCCTGTCCATCACCAACTCCCAGAATCCACCTAAACCCATGTCCATCGAGTTGATGATGTCATCCAACCATCTCATCCTCTGTCATCCCCTTCTCCTCCTGCTTTCAATCTTTCCCAGCATCAGGGTCTTTTCCAATGAATCAGCTGTTCACATCAGGTGGCCAAAGTATTGGAACTTCAGCTTCAATATCAGTCCTTCCAATGAACATGCAGGACTGATATCCTTTAGGATGGACTGGTTTGATCTCCTTGCGGTCCAAGGGACTCTCAAGAGTCTTCTCCAGCACTACAGTTTGAAGGCATCAATTCTTTGGCACTCAGCCTTTTTTACTGTCCAGCTCTCACATCTGTACATGACTATTGGAAAAACCATAGCTTTGACTATACAGACTTTTGTAGGCAAAGTAATGTCTCTACTTTTTAACACACTGTGCAGGTTTGTCATTGCTTTTTTAACGAGCAAGCATTTTTAAATTTCATGGCTGTAGTAAACCGTCCACAGTGATTCTGAAGCCCAAGAGAATAGTCTCTCACTGCTTCCATTGTTTCTCCATTTGCCATGAAGCGATGGGACTAGATGCCATGATCTTCAGTTTTTGAATGTTGTTTTAAGCCAGCTTTTTCACTCTCCTCTTTCACTTTCATTAGGAGGCTCTTTAGTTCCTCTTTGCTTTCTGCCATAAGGGTGGTGTCATCTGCACGTCTGAGGTTACTGATATTTCTCCCTGCAATCTTGATTCCAGCTTGTGCTTTATCCAGCCTGGTGTTTCACATGATGCACTCTGCATGTGCTGTGCTGTGCTAAGTCACTCAGTCATGTCTGACTCTTTGTGACCCCATGGACTGTAGCCCACCAGGCTCCTCTGTCCATGGGATTCTCCAGGCAAGAATACTGAAGTGGGTTGCCATGCCTTCCTCCAGGGAATCTTGCCAACCAGCAATTGAACCTGGATCTCCTGCACTGCAGGTGGATTCTTTACCATCTGATCCACCTGCATGGAAGTTACATAAACAGGGTGACAGTACACAGCCTTGACACACTCCTTTTCCAACTCTGAACCAGTCTGCTGTTCCATGTCTGGTTCTAACTGTTGCTTCTTGACCTGCATACAGGTTTCACAGGAGGCAGGTAAGGTAGTCTGGTATTCTTATCTCTTGAGGAATTTTCCACAGGTAAGCTCAAACATTAATTCCTCCAAGAAGACTTCCCTAACCACATTTTCTGGAATAGTACTCATTCCCCTGGCCACTNCTTCCTCCAGGGAATCTTGCCAACCAGCAATTGAACCTGGATCTCCTGCACTGCAGGTGGATTCTTTACCATCTGATCCACCTGCATGGAAGTTACATAAACAGGGTGACAGTACACAGCCTTGACACACTCCTTTTCCAACTCTGAACCAGTCTGCTGTTCCATGTCTGGTTCTAACTGTTGCTTCTTGACCTGCATACAGGTTTCACAGGAGGCAGGTAAGGTAGTCTGGTATTCTTATCTCTTGAGGAATTTTCCACAGGTAAGCTCAAACATTAATTCCTCCAAGAAGACTTCCCTAACCACATTTTCTGGAATAGTACTCATTCCCCTGGCCACTCTATTTTATCATCTTTCTTTGATCTCAATTGCACTTACTATTTTTCCATGTTATCTTGTCCATTCATCCATTAATTTAATTTTTAAAGTTTTCTTATGAATCATGTCTTTCCCAATTAGGATGTAAGCTCCCAGAAGGCAGGGACTTGGTCTGTTGCGTTCCTTGTTAAATCCTTAGCACTTAACAGTGCCTGTCATGTTGTATACACTCTACAAACTGGATACACTGAGTGAATAAATGAATGACAGAAATTACATGTATTTTTGCTTGAAGTCATTTTTCTTGCTCCGTGTGGTCTTTATTGTCAATAATGGTGTGTCCCCTACCACTCCTGGGTAGAGGTGGACATGTGACCAATTTGGGTTAATTATGGACCTGCATTCTTTCAGATACAGTGATTAGTCCAAGGATTGGGTATACAGTCCAAGCCAGGCCAACTGGTACAGTTTTCTAAATTTAAAAAAATATGAAGTTAAGAGACATATCCCTTTCTTAGCTCACAAGGTTTAAGGATTTATATACAGGCAACTGGTGGCTACCACCTTCCTTTGACATAGCCTGTCAAGGGTACATCAAAATGAGATTAAAATTTAAGGTTAAATTGGACCACGAGATGAAGCTAAAGAGAATGCCTTTATAACATTAGTTAAGCTTCTACTTCCAGTGTTGCTTCAAAAGCCTGGTATCCCAATTCCGTGAGTCACTACATTTCTGTTTTTGCTTAAGCCAGGTTTTTGTACCATGTGATTCTGAAAAAGTGCCAACAATGAGTTGGTGCTTACACAGTAACTTCTAAGGCCTCCACTCCTCTTTTACAAATGAAACAATAAAGAACTACCAAGCGACAGTCATGGCATTTGGCCCCATCGTCCTGGAGTGGTGTTTAAAACCTGAGCTTGAGAGATGGCCACCACAATCGACCTCCCCTGACTCTCCACTTCAGAGAAGCTGCATGCTAAGTGAGAGGTCACAACAGTTTTCCCTTTCTCTCACCACTCAGTAAGCAACAGAGAGCAAGGCTTATTTAGGTCAGCAGAGGGAGACTTTCCCTCCCACCCCATACCTGCCCTGAGGGTGTCCTTTGCCTCAGGTCTGGCCATCAATAGCAGTGGGAATGGCAGTGACCCTCTCTCCATTTTCCCCATATCCCTTTCCTACTGGCTAAAGCCCAGATGAGAGGCAAACCAAGATCCTATGCCTAAAGTAGTAGCTGGCTTATCCATTCTACTCCTCTATAAAAGGACAAAAGCAGTGACATCAATGGGTTGATTATGCCTGGGTGGTTATAAAACAGTACCTTTCCGGCCAAGGTCAGAGCCTGAGCGGTTCACACTGGCTTTAAAGCTCATCAGAAAACCCTAGGCAAAAGGCAGCAAACATCAGACCACAGAGGCAAGGGCCTCATCTCACTATGCTCAGTGCCTGATTGGACCCCTTGACTTTTCAATCTAATTCTCCTCATTCTTAAGCATATTTATAACCTGGCAGGGATTGGTTCCTTTTCCTGAAGCCTTCCAGCATGAAAACAGCATCTCCCTCCACACAGCTCTCACCCGTCCCTGTCAGTCCCCTTAAGTGGGGTGCTACAGTTAAGAGTTCATCAGAGATGCTTATCAGTATTCACAAGTCAATAGCCAGACAAAAAATAAAAGATAATTCTGTTGTGATTAAGTAACTATTACTCACTTAATACTGTTGTATCATGATTGGTCAACAACAACAACAAAAAAACAATAAAATTCTCACCCAAATTACCAATAGAAAAAACCTGTAATCACTTTTTAAAATCCAAATGCATATCAGAATTATCTTAGAATTTTTTGAAAAATACACAGGCCCAGGTATTGCATTTTTTTCCTTCAGAGCTCCAGGTATGTTTCTAATGAGCAGCCATGTTTGAAAAGAACTAGACTATATGATGATCTTTTATCTAGTTTGTTTTACTTTTTCTATTTCATATTTAGCACTCCTGTTTCATTTAGTTTAAGTTTTCCAGTTTCTCCATCTGTTTTTTTTTTTTTGGGGGGGGGATGGTCTTTCTCAAGCCTTTATCAAATGTAGTAGAAAAGCTTTTGTATACATATATAAAATATGTATAACATATATTTTAGAAAATTTATGAATTTTGGCTTAACTAAAAAATGTATGACATTTTGATTCCACTTGACTTAGTATGACCAGAATGCTAAATTTCTAATTTAAAAAAATAGATATGCAACAAGCAACAAAGGTTTACTATATAGCACAGGGAACTATAGTCAATATTTGCAATAACCTATAATGGAAAATTGATTGATTATAATCGAGATTGATTATATTCTTTGAAGCCAAAGATAGAGAAGCTCTATACAGTCAGCAAAAACAAGACCAGGAGCTGACTATGGCTCAGATCATAAACTACTTATTGCCAAATTCAGACTGAAATTGAAGAAAGTAAGGAAAACCACTACATCATTCAGGTATGATCTAAATCAAATCCCTTATGATTATACAGTGGAAGTGAGAAATAGATTTAAGGGCCTAGATCTGATAAAGAGTGCCTGATGAACTATGGAATGAGGTTCGTGACACNGAAAAGACTCTGATGCTGGGAGGGATTGGGGGCAGGAGGAGAAGGGGACGACAGAGGATGAGATGGCTGGATGGCATCACTGACTTGATGGGCGTGAGTCTGAGTGAACTCCCGGAGGTGGTGATGGACAGGGAGGCCTGGTGTGATGTGAGTCAAGAGTCGGACATGACTGAGCGACTGAACTGAACTGATGGAGCCAAAGCATAGGCAACAGAATTTTTAAAAATAGATAAATTGTATTCAAAAAAGAAGTTCAAGTTAAAAAAGTCAATGCACAGAGAGAAAATACTTGCAAATCATATGAGAATAATATCTAAAATATACAAAGAACTCCTAACATGACAACAGAAAACACAAATCATCCATCTCAGAAATGGGCAAAAGACTTGAACAGACATTTCTCCAAAGAAGATAAACAAATGGCCAATAAACACACAAAGCTCAACAGCACTAATCACTGGAGAAATGCAAATCAAAACTAGGAGATACCACTTCACACCCATTAGGATAACTACTATAAATTTTTTTAAGAAAAACTAGCATGAGTAAGAATGTGGATAAATTAGAACTCTGCACTGTTGATAAGAAAATGGAAAAGCAGTGCAGAAAACAGTGTGGCAGTTCCTCAAACAATTAAATACAGAATTATCATATGACGCAACAGTTCCACTTCTGGATATGTAATCAAAAGCATTCGAAGCAGGATCTCAAAGAGATGTTTGTACAATCATATTCACTGAAGCATCAATGACAATAACTAAAACGTCGAAGCAACCCCAGTGTGCATCAATTACGATATGTGTCAACTTAAAAACTAGTCACAACCTAGAAGTTGAGGGTTATATTTTATTTGATGGGTATTTTTAGGACGTCAAGGCCTGAAGACAGCATCTCAAATGCTGAGGTGAGGAGGAAGAGTCAGGTTACATAGAAGATTGCAACAAGTGGAAGGTAGTCTGAACATCACAAGGTCATTCTTAATTAAGGGAAACCAGATTCAAAGGATTAGATCTGATAGAGTGCCTGAAGAACTATGGACAGAGGTTCGTGACATTGTAGAGGAGGCAGTGATCAAAACCACCCTCAAGGAAAAGAAATGCAAAAAGGCAAAATGGTTGTCTGAGGAGGCCTTACAAGAGCTGAGATAAGAAGAACAGTGAAAGGCAAAGGAGAAAAGGAAAGATATACCCATCCAAATGCAGAGTTCCAAAGAATAACAAGAAGAGACAAGAAAGCCTTCCTCAGAGATCAATGCAAAGAAACAGGGGAAAACAATAAAATGGGAAAGACTAGAGAGCTCTTCAAGAAAATTAGATACCAAAGGAACAATTCATGCAGAGACGGGCACGGTAAAGGACAGAAATGGTATGGACCTAACAAAAGCAGAAGATATTAAGAAGAGGTGGCAAGTATACACAGAAGAACTATACAAAAAAGGTCTTAATGACCTAGACAACCAGGATGGGGATCACTCACCTAGAGCCAGACACTCTGGAATAAGAAGTCAAGTGGACCTCAGGAAGCATCACTATGAATAAAGTTAGTGGAGTTGATGGAATTCCAGCTGAGCTATTTCAGATCCTAAAAGATGATGCTGTGAAAGTGCTGCACTCGATATGCCAGCAAATTTGGAAAACTCAGCACTGATCACAGGACTGGAAAAGGTCAGTTTTCATTCCAATTCCAAAGAAGGGCAATAGCAAAGAATGCTCAAACTATCGCACAACTGTGTCCATTTCATGTGCTGGCAATGTAATGCTAAAAATCCTTCAAGATAGGCTTTAGCAGTCCATGAACTGAGAACTTCCAGATGTACAAGCTGGCTTTAGAAAAGGCATAGGAACCAGAGATCAAATTACCAACAGCCGCTGGATCATAGAAAAAGGGAATTCCGGAAAAACATCTACTGCTGCTTCACTGACGATACTAAAGCCTTTGACTGTGTGGATCACAACAAACCGGAAAATTCTTCAAGAGATGGGAATACCAGACCACCTTACCTGCCTCCTGAGAAATGTGTATGCAGGTCAAGAAGCAACAGTTAGAACCGGACATGAACAATGAAATTATTCAAAATTGGGAAAGGCGTACGTCAAGGCTGCATGTTATCATCGTGCTTATTTAGCTTGTATGTAGAGTACATCGTACGAAATGCTGGGCTGGATGAAACACAAGAATCAAGATTTCCAGGAGAAATATCAATAACCTCAGATATGCAGACAACATCACCCTTTTGGCAGAAACTGAAGAGGAACTAAAGAGCCTCTTGATGAAAGTGGAAGAGGAGAATGAAAAAACAGACTTAAAGCTCAACATTCAAAAAACGAAGATAATAGCATCTGGTCCCATCACTGAATGGCAAACAGATGGGGAAAAAAATGGAAACAGTGACAGACTTTACTTTGGGGGGCTCCAAAATCACTGCAGATGGTGACTGTAGCCATGAAATTAAAAGATGCTTGTTCCTTGGAAGAAAAGCTATGACCAACCTAGATAGCATGTTAAAAAGCAGAGACATTTCTTTGCCAACAAAGATCCATCTAGTCAAAGCTATGCTTTTTTCCAGTTGTCATGTATGGCTGTGAGAACTGGACCATAAAGAAGGCTGAGTGCCGAAGAACTGATGCTTTTGAACTGTCGTGTTGGAGAAGACTCTTCAGAGTTCCTCAGACAGCAAGGAGATCAAATCAGTCGATCTTAAAGGAAATCAACCCTGAATATACATTGAAAGGACTGATGCTGAAGCTGAAACTCCAATACTTTGGTCACCTGATGCGATGAACTGCCTCATTAGAAAAGATCCTGATGCTGAGAAAGATTGAAGGCGGGAGAAGGGGATGACAGAGGATGAGATGGTTGGATAGCATCACTGACTCACTGCACATGAGTTTGAGTAAGCTCTGCAGTTGGTGATGGACAGGAAAGCCTGGTGTGCTACCTTCCATGGGGTCGCAGAGAGTCGGACACAACTGAGCAAGTGAACAACCCCAATGGAATGTATAGTCCAGTGTCCCTCTTCAGCTCCTAAGGAACTGCATAGAATATTCTTGAGGCTTTTAATAGATGTCTACATTCTGATCAATATGATGGCTGAGAAATGGAATATTTCCTGCCTATCAGTAGTATGGATGTCACAGACATTATGATTCCAACCCTCCATAGGAAATTTCTGAGTCTGGAGGGCACAATACCAGGAAGGAGATAATATGTGCCATCTGGCAGCCATTAAGGTGACTGCCAGTGCCTATGGTGAGCACTGCAGAATTCAGGACATGAAACAAAGCAGGACACTGGCCCCAGGTAGATGAGATACATATGAAAGGCATGACTTCAATGAGGGCAGACTCTCGCATCTTCCCATACATAGAGAAGCACTACCTTCCTTGAGATAGCTGGTTTTCATTAATTAACAATGATCTTTTGATGTTTAGACCACCTGCCCTTTGTTGTAAGATTTCTATAGCCCCTGACTTCTCCCCTAATCTCCTTGGAGCAGTTATCTCAGGGTCACTGGAGATATTGTCTCCTAGTCTTGAAGACCTAAAAATTCCCATGGGAAAAAATATAACTCTCTACTTTTAGATTGTGACTGTTTTATGAACTGACATGGCCTCCAAAGTCTACACCTAAGAAAACAAAAATGACCCAGATAACCCCTCAAGTTTCCTTTATCCCATGGGCAACTTGGAATGTCTAAAATTTTCAGATTTTGAGTTTTTTTCATACTTTAGACCTCTCATAAAGGGATGAGTATCAAGGAATGGAAATTATGTCTTGAAATCAAGCTTGACAACAAAACACCCAGCTCTACTCTGTTTCTCTAATTACACTCAGGAGAATTTCACACACAAAGGTACAAGATTAAGCCCACAGAGACACTCTGGTGGTCTGCAGGTATCCCCTTACTAGCCCACAGTCTGCCTTGTTGTAGAATACAATTGACTTTTATTTTAAAAGGCAGCAAGGCTTTCAGTACCTTCTCACTGATAAACCCCAGAGAAAATACAGTGGACTAGGAGGGTAACCACTTGACTCCAAGTTGAATGGTGTATTTTTACACATCACTTTGAACCTGTTCTTAAAACCAACAGGAGCTGACAGGCTGTTATACGGGATCAGAGATGTATTGCCAAAAAAAAAGAGTACAAATATGTACAGCAGACCACATGCAAGAAGAGAATTGCTATTCTTGTGCTGCAACTGTGCATTAAAAAACATCACTGCATACTCTTTTAAGTTCAATGAAACTTTGCCACGGACCATCACCGCCTACCTCAAGGATTCCACCTAGGCATCAGGAGGCTTTCTGGCTACACGTTATACTAGTTGCACAATGTTGGTTAGTTTGCATTATTTTTTTTGGGTTTTTAAAGGCCTCAACTGTAGAATATTAAGATCAAACCAAAAGAAACTTAAGGCCCTTTTGCTAATATAATGAAATATTTTTCAGGGAATTCCCTAGCAGTGATTATTAGGACTTGGTGCTTTCACTTCCAGGGCCTGCGTTTGACCCCTGGTCAAAGAACTAAGATTCTGCAAGCCACAGTGCACGGCTAAAAAGAAAACAAAATTAGACCTAATGTGTACTCTACACTTTACACTACATTTTACAAAAAGGGTGTAAGGTAACCATTATAACAATGGTTAATCTGAGTCTCAGAGAGAGTGGTACAGCTGGCCCCCGCCCCCAGGTCTGATTCCAAATTCAGAGCTGTCTCACCCTCTAGTACTGTCCACTGTCTGGGAGCTACGCTTGCAGGCTCCTCTATCTACAGGGAAACTGTCTCACAAGTGAAGTGTTAGTCGCTCTATCATGTCCAACTCTGTGACCCCGTGGACTGTAGCCCTCCAGGCTCCTCTGTCCCTGGGGTTCCCTAGGTAAGAATACTGGAGTGGGTTGCCATTTCCCTCTCCAGGGGATCTTCCCAACCCAAGGACTGAACCCTGGTCTCCCGCACTGCAGATGGTTTCTTTACCATCTGAGCCACCAAGAAGCCCAAGTCTCAGTCTGACACCCAGGCCTAAAGCAAGCCAGCGAATGAGCAAGGTAAAATGCAGAAAACTATATACAGCTAAAAGGCAGAGAAGTGAGGATTAAAGGAAAAGAATGTAAACAGAAAACATAAAATCAGTATTTATGGTTGGTTTAAACAGAATAAACTATCAACTAAAAGGCTTAGTTAGTTATAAGGTCATGAAAGACATTGTTTCTTTGGCTTTGCCTCCCCATGTCGTATTTACCTTAAGCTTAGTTCTTCTCAAGGTCACAGGATGGCTGTTGAACTAATGCCTCTTCATTCAACTCTGAAGGGAGAGTCTGAGCATTTCAAGAATTGTGAACCCCGGAATCAATGACCATAGCCAGGGAAGAATGGCTTAAGCTTTGTTGTTCGCCAAAGTTGTGCCTGATTGTGACGCTATGGACAGCAGTATGCCAGGTCCTTAGTTCTCCACTATCTACTGGAGGTAGCTCAGACTCATGTCCATTGAGTCAGTGATGCCATTGAACCATCTCATCCTCTGCTGCCCTCTTCTTTTACCTTCAATCTCTCCCAGCATCAGGGTCTTTTCCAGTGAGTCAGTTCTTCACATCAGGTGGCCAAAATATTGGAGCTTCAGCTTCAGCACATCCTTCCAATGAATATTCAGGGCTGATTTCCTTTAGGATTGGCTAGTTTCATGTCCTTGCAGTCCAAGGGACCCTCAAGTCTTCTCCAGCACAATTTGAAAGCATCCAGCTAACCAGGACCCGACCTTTATTAAAATACTGTGATCTTTGATTTGTAAGCTACCAACCTCTCCCCTTTCTTCCTTCTTCACTAGCCTTGCTTTCTCACTCTCCCTTACTCCCAGGGCCAGCTTCAAAGGTATGTGACAAGTGCACTCACAAAGGATCCCACAGTCACTACCTTTAAATTTTTAATGTTTCAAACAATGGGCCTCCGTTTCTCATTTTGTACTGGGTTCTATAAATTATGAAGCCATTCCTGTTAGCTAATTCTTCTCTCAATATTTAGCTTGGTTGTGCCTTCAGGGTTGGTCCTGGACCCTCTCTTTTTACATTCTTGCTTGGGTGAATCATTTCTGTGGCTTTAAATGCTCTTCACATGCTAATAAACCCCAAAGGTATTACTCAGCTCAGACATCCCTGCTGAGCTCCAGGCTCTGTCTCCTTGTTTGCTTGGTTTGTCAAGCTCGATGTCTAACAGGCGCCACAAATTAATATACCAAACATGGGTCTTCTTAGCCCACTCCCAAAGACCTGTCCTCCCCCACGGTCACTACACTTGAGCTTCTTAGATAGCTTTTGTTAAGGGGGATGAGTAGGTACCGCCCCCTGTCCTGACTTGAAGCACTTGTGTTTCTTCCCTCTGTCCACCAGAAAGTGGGTACCATTTTGCACTCCCACAAGCAATCCATTGTAAGGTTCATTTACGCACACCCTGACTATGACAGAGTATTGTTTTCTGGTCACTGGGTAAGTAGAAAAATGACTTAATATTAGTCTTATTTTGTATTCCTTCAATTATTAAGAGAGTCAATTAAATGACATTTGCTTTTCTTCTTTGATGAAACTGACTTGCTACACATATGCATTTTCCCTGATGGAGTATCTTACTCATTCTTAAGAGTCCATTATGTATGAAAAATATCAGCTGTCTTAATAAGAGTGAGTTAGACCATATCTGGAATGAGGAAGGAGGACAAATCAAGAGATGTCACTGTTAAAACAAAGCATGGTAGAAGCAACAGGAATGTTCTCGACAATTAGAATCTAAAGATCTGAAGGAAGAGTGTTGCAGGACTAGAGAAAAATCAGCTGCAAATGCCTCACTTAAGAACTGAACTTGTATGCTCATGTGACCAGGCGGGTTCCCCTGTGGAGTTGCACCTGTGCATGAATGTGGGGTAAGAAATGGGCTTTAGTGAGACAAATCTGCAAGTCAGGTCAGCAAGAAAAGAACAGGAAGGCACCCACATCCTGAGAGGCAGGCGAAGGACTCTGACAGACACAGCTGAGATCCGATTAAGGAAATCTTGCCCCAGGTTCTCCCTTTGCAGGAAGGGTAAGTGTAACATTTGTCAGACTGGTTGATGCCGGTCTGGTTTAGGGGTGACTTACAGTTGGTACCAGTGAAAAAGAGAAAAAGGAAGGGAATAAGGAACTTGTGGATTTTGTTTTGAGCAAAACTTAGTAGGCAGTAGAGCTATTTCTTAGGATTGGTTAAAACTGGGTTAGATGATATTGAGCTTCAAATCCCAGTGATGGCTAGGGGAAAGAAACAACAAAAAGAAACAACAGAAAACAAGAATAGCCATCAAATCCAGTAAACGTGCTGAGGAAAAGGAAGAGGGCTAGAGACACTTTTCAGGAGTCCCAAGAAACACCTAATGATGACCGAACTGATTTAAAACAGCCGACAGCCAAGAAGATACAGTTGACAGCAAGGTTACCTGTGTTAAGTCTTTAAAGCTACAATGATCAAGGCCATTTCTGATGAACCATTTTCCAATTAATAATTTGTTGGTTCAATGTAAATAGAGTGAAAACTTGATTATTTGGTAACTTGCACTTCTCTGAGGGATAGTTTATAATTTTGGCTAACAAGAGAAAACTAGTATATAGGCAGGCACATGTGCTATTTTTAAGGGCCCATTTTTGCAAATTTAGTTATTCCAATAATTTTTGTTTTTATTGCTTTAAAAAAGTGATTGGGAAAACAGTAGTCACTAATTCACATTGTGTATTTGGGAGTGGGGAAATAGAAACCGGAATGAATTCTGCTTCTGTCACGTTGTGTTTGAGAAAGTAGGCTATTTGAAGAAGTGCTCAGGAGGTAACCAGTATCATATCAACACAACCACCTTCAGAAAGCTGAAAATCGAAGCTAAGATCCAGGCCATTCTTGGTTCAAGAACACAAAATTCATTTCCAATGTGAGGAGCACAACTACAAGTTTCTAGAATTATTTCCATTGACAAGTTCAATGCTCTCAATAATTGCTAATATTAAGTTCTCAGATCTCTCACTTTAATCTGCTGGAGTCTCATCACAGCTGGTAAACCTCTTTCTATTAAATAGGAAGATAAGGAGAACTCACTTAAGTAACCCAGCCAGTTTAAGATCTTTTCTGTGACCATTATGCCTTACAAAGACATATGGCTACATACGTATCAAGGGTACATACACAAGTGTCAAGGACTGTAATAAACGCAACGTATGTATGATGTCATCTGTCATTATGTCACAACAAACCTATGAGGTAGTCTAGTTTGGTAATATGCCCTAACTCACTGCTGTCAATCCAATCCACACTAGGATTAGAACCCAGACAATCCAACTTCACTGCTTTTAAAGACAGCAACTACATTATTCATCTGTGGCTTATCCAATAACAATGATCACAATTCCATGCCTATGCAAGATCACCGAGTTGAATGAGTATGTTAATACATGCTCTGTGCTTGATTCCCTTTCAGCTTCAGAAAATTTACATTTCAGACAGAAACAGAAGTAACCAGTTACTTACATTGCATCTTCCTCTTTGGCTGGCAAGTAGGAGCAATGATACAAAGGCTATTTGCCTCCATAAACAGGACTGCCAACAAGCACTGGGAGAGAGGTTCATGTCAGAGTGATGTGATCATACTTTCAATGTCTTTCATTAACAGTGTTTCATTATTTTCTCCATAAATGAAATGAGCACAGAACCCATTGCTATTCAGGAAAATTATGTAATTTTTAAAATGTTATAACATTACTACAGTTTTAGCTTTGCGAAAAATCCAACCTATTTTAGACATATAATTCAAGAAGGGAAAGAAAAGCTTACAGACTTCCCGGTGTGTTTCATTATTCTTCTCCATACTCCATCGTTCACTTTTCTCCTCTCAGGCCCTTTCTGCTACAGACAAACACACGGCTCCATTAACTAAAACCTCCCAGGCTTAATTTGTTTTGCTGTATCCAAATCTTTCACTGCCTCTCAATTCAGACCATATTCTCTTTTGCTATTCTTGACCATTTAAAAATATTTTTCAGCTCCACGGATATTATGAAGTTAATAACTGGGATATCTGAGTGTCTACTATGGTACAAAATGCACCACTTTAGGATCTTTACGTGTATTATCTCACTTAATTCTCAAAACCATACTGCTATTATTTTATATATGGAGAAACTGAGGCCAAAAAGGTTAAGGTTATCAATGCAGGAGCCTGAATTAAACTGCAAAAATACAAGATTTGCTGCAACAAATAAAGTATCTTTATTATGACTGTTTTAATGGTTAAAATTTGCAAGTTTCCTAGATAAAGTAGTAACAGGATAAAAAAAACTACAAAAAAGCAAGCTAAGATCTTAATGATTCATTTGAAATAACTATAAGTAAAAATACTTGCTAATTATTTAATACTTTCAAAAATAACACAAAATATACTCAATATGTAGTACAGGCCTTAATGATCTGATTCTCCTTTTATGCAACTTTTTACAAACTCTGATCTAAAAGAAAAATATACAGCTAAACAGTGAAATTTAAAAAATAAGTATGTTCTCAAATAATTTTATCCTAAGTAATCTATTTTTTGGAGTAGAAATACTCATTTAATACAATGTTATTTATATCAATTTTTAGTTACACTTTGTTGGTGTGGCTTTAGCCCAATTTAAATTCCTGTGTGCCTAGAAATTACAACTATTCTTTTTAAAAGAATAGTACTTTTAAGAATAGTACTAAGAATTTATAACAATTTAATATTCAGACTGACATTCCACCCCAATTAAAGGTATAGAATTTAATGATACCTCTTTTTGATAATGGAACTTATTAACAGTGTAAAGCATTTTCCTTTCTCAACTGTATAGTTTTATTCAGTTATCTATATAACAATTTTATAAACTAGTAAGCAAAGCAAGCAGCATTACTTTTTTTAAATAACATCTTTAATTAAAGTTTTTGCAAAGGTAAAATATTAAACTTAAAATAGGTCTTAGTACATCAAAATACTAAGTTCTCTAATTGTATTCCAAGATGGTCTTTAAAACATAATATCCCATATATCACAGAAGAGCAACCTTGATCTGCAATTGTACAGAATGAATTTTACAAACATAATAAATATATTTACGCCCTTACACATAACAGTATGTACAACAGCAGTTGACAATAGTAGCTCAGAACAGCAAAAAGAAATTAGCCCCTCCCCACAAATTGTAGCCCTGAAGCATACCAGATGATTTAAGGAAACTTAACTTGAAATAGTAGTTAATAACTCAGTGTAGTTCTTCTAAAAGAAAAAACAATTTTTCTTGTTCCTCAAAATAAAAATACCAAGTTCTGTGTGTTCTTCCTTAAACCATAAAAAATGACAAAAAATAGACTAAGGCAGACTTAAAAAGGGAATACAAACTTCAGAATAATTTCCATAGCATAATAGATTAAAATGCAAAACTATTTAACAGAAACCCATGAGGAAATATATAAAGCAACTATTTTTTAACCAATGAATTAAAAACCTGAAACAGCTGGTTCAGACAGATAGGTGGGAGATAGATGTATGAAATAAAATGAAAATGTACTAAGATGGATCAGTAAAATATTACATTGCACAAAAGCTCAAAAAAGTTCAAGATGAAATAATCTGAAAATACAGGAATTTTCTTAAGAGGAAGAAAAAGCTAAGATATAAAGGGAGCTCCCAAGAAAATTACATCTGATTTCCTATACAAGGTGTATTTATTTCTGAAAAGAATGGTGACATTATTGCTATAAGATAATCAAAAATTACTCTTAGGAGATAACACTTTTTATTCCTCCATAAAAGCCAGAAAAAAGGCAAACCAAATCCTTGATTTTCATATAGCAAAAGAAAATCTTTATACAAAAGCTATTATACTTTTATGTTCTTGCAGTCTAAACCAGAGTCTATTAGACTATGCTCTTCAAGAACACATTTTAATCACTATACATACTGCTCAAATCTTGATGCATGCCAAAAAGAACATCATCAAGGTGGCTTTGATTTTAAGAGAGGCAACAATATAAATGTGGTGCTATGATGGCATTTAATTAATAGAAAGAAATGTGAACATTTAAAAAAATATAAAAGCCCAATATAAAGATCCCCCTCATATAACAGACATTTTAGTCCAGAAATTAATTGCACATTAGTTGTTTTAGCCAAATGTGGCACTCCACAGAATTTAAATGTGCTCTCAGCCATTCAAATGGTCTGATTATCCAAATGACCACCAAAAATAAAGAGTACATACACTGAAAGGCACACATTTCCACACTTAAACCTAGTACTTTTGTGTAAAATTTCCTTAGCACTGTTGATTGTTTTTTAATAAAAGGTGCCATCATCATCTGTGCAAATCTAAACAAATCCTTTTCTGAAACCTTCACTTATTTCATAATACCAAGTCTGAACTATCTTCCTTTGAATAAACGTTATCTTTACTTCAAAATTTTCAAAGTGGGAATCCTTGCATTTTCAAAGGAATGACATTTTTAATGAAACTTAATGAAATAATGTTAAATAAAATGTTAAAAGCATGATTAAAAATTCAAGTACAATAAAAGATAAGCAAGTGGCATTCTTACAGCAAGCCACTATAATAAAACTAAAACGTGCTATTTGACTAAAAAGGAACACAATGCAGTGATACATAAGAGCACAATTTGGTATGCAGTGTTATTTGGACCAGTTTTCAGAATTTTCACAGGTAAAAGAAAAGCGCTTGCCAAGTATGTTATAATTGATATGCAATATACACAGGTGCAAATATAAATGGTTATTTCCTGCTTCAAAACAACCCTACTAAGTCACACTGAAAGCAGTGGTTGTTCATGTTTCAATGTTATAAAACAGGCTAGTATACAATTCTATTATGAATGCAATGTTTCTGTCTACATAGAGAGTCCAAAATATAAGCTGAATATCATATAGTAATCCAAGGTTCAGTAGCATAAGAACTACTAGATAGCCAAAGGGTTTCAATCAACACTGCAGCAATGCTAAACTTTTATAGGTAGTTCAGGTCACTGACTTCTTCACTAGGTAAATATAAACCTACTAGCAACTATACTGAAGGACAAATGAACAACAGGACTTCTGTGATTTTACTCCCTTCCCCTCTCCTCCCAGGCTCAACAAAAACAAAGCAAAACAAAAAACCTGCGTGTGCTTTGAGCATAGTGGGGCAAACAAATAAATCTCCAAAAAACTAATATAGTAAAAACTAAAACCGTTATCACCAGATATGGCATCGAAATAAATCTAACTACTAGCATGCTAGAAACCACCATTTATATCAAAGTTCAGAACATAAGTTAAAGGGACCAAGGTGGTATTTTGGGAGGGAAGTAGGCAAAAGAAAAAAAAAATTAGCCTTTTCAAGAAGTTTAAAGATTTGTGCTAAAATAAAGAAAAAACAATATAAAACAGCTCACAGTTTTTCTCTGCAATGTACTTTAAAGTGTTTCTCTGTTACTTCTGGAAACACAAAGGCAAATAAAAGGAAGACAAAAGTGGAAGACTTAAAAAAAAATCCATATACAAGTTAAACACATGTGAATTTTGTCAAAATAAACCATGAAAAGAATTAGGTGTTAAGAACAAAGGTGAGGACACGTGTTCCTGCAGTTCTCCCAAGCAACTCGTTCACACTGAACATACAGCACTGCCACATTGTTCTTTAGAGCCCCTTATAGAATACAGAGCTATGCATTCTTCATATACATATTACATTTCTACTGTTTTTAATATACAAGTCATATTTCCATGCTGTCTTCCAGATGTGCAAACTGGAGCCCGTGTGTGTATTATCAGCGGCCTGGAAGGGCCAGTGCCAGAGAGGCAAGCATGTGCTTAGTGGCCCACCCGCCTCTAACTCCAAAATTTCTCCCTCAAATTGCAAATGTGTTCAATTAGAGTAAGATTTTAAAATTCTTTACTAGTAAACACAAGAAACTTTTAAAATTACTAAATTGTTTGATAAAAACCCAGGTCCTCACCACCTGCCCAATGCATCAATCAATGCAGAGAATGTTATCTAAATGTTTGTTTAGCTTAAAGACTAAACATATATATAAGCATACACTTCAGCCCAACAGGAAAATTATCTATTCATATGTATATAATTCCAGCTAGATGGTACCTTTGTGCAACAAAACTGCATTCCTGAGGAGCCACTTAGGGTTTCTTTTTAAGGTGTGGGACTAAAAGAAACAAATACAATTCTGTTAGGAAACTGAAGTTGTCATTTTAATTCTGCTCAACTCAGATGAGATTCAAGTCTTTATAATGAGTCTGAAAACCTAATTAAAATAAACATCCACTCCTAGGTAAATTTTGTCTCCAAACTGTAACTACTGATTATACACTTCCTTTAACTTGTTAATAGATGTTTCATCAAGCAGGGAAGGAAGAGGTATATATTACTGAGGGAGAACAGCAAGTAAAAATATTTAAGACCTATAAGAGTTCTAAACTGTTTCCTTATACAAGTGAATTAAAATTCAACACCATAATTCTTACCCTTTTGTAAAAAGCTCAACACGCAATTTTTACCAAATATAACCAACGTACAATAAGCAGTTTCAGTTCAATCTATCAAAAGGGAAGTTTCTTCAGTTCATTCCAACAAGTATCTTCTGGCTGAACTCAAGTTGGAGGAAGGAATATAAACAAAGCTTTACATGCTAATCACCAGTGGCAGGTACCTGTATTTAAAATCGACAATTCTGGTTTTCTTACACAAATTCCCACCCTCCCCACCCCAACCACCCCAGGTGCTACAGTTCCATGGCTTGCCAGTTAGAAGTAGTGTCTGTGTTGTCAAGGTCTCTTTGTTCCAGTAGCTCTGCTTCTACTGCACTTTTCTGACATGCAGAAGTTAAGTTTTGGTTGGTATATGTCCCAAGTTTCAAACTGTCCACTTTAAATTTTTTTTTAAGTTTCTTTTGTTTTATTTATAAAAGAAAAAGAACCAATTCTTTTCACCATTCTGCATCTCCAATGGCTTTGGAAAATATATAATCTCTTCCATTAAGATTCATAATGCCATCCTTGAGATGAAATTTCCATTTGTTTTTACTTCTGTGTATCTAAATAAATGAGTAAAAAATGCATGAGATAAAATAAAAAGAGGAAACAAACAACAACAAAACCCATTCACACACCAAACATGTATATTATTGCAATTGCAAACTGTTTTCATTTTTGAGATATAATTGACAAGTAACATAGCAGTTTCTGATGTACAAAGTAATGACTAGATTTCTGTGTATCCTGCAAAATGATCTCCACAGTAAGTCTGTTAACATCCATCACCATGCATAGTTACAATTTTTTTTTTTCCCTGTGATCAGAACATTTAAGCTCTTTGGTAACTTTCAAATACACAGTGTCATCCGGAGAAGGCAATGGCACCCTACTCCAGTACTCTTGCCTGGAAAATCCCATGGATGGAGAAGCCTAGTAGGCTGCAGTCCATGCTAAGGGTCGGACACGATTGAGCGACTTCCCTTTCACTTTTCACTTTCATGCATTGGAGAAGGAAATGGCAACCCACTCCAGTGTTCTTCTCTGGAGAATCCCAGGGACGAGTGAGCCTGGTGGGCTGCCGTCTATGGGGTCGCACAGAGTCGGACACGACTGAAGTGACTTAGCAGCACACGGTGTCATCAATTGTAGTCATCATGTTGTACATTTTATCTGTGAATACTTATAACTTGAAGTTTGTGTCTTTGACCACCTTCGCTCATTTCACCTAATCTCCAAACCCTGTCTCTGGCAATCTGTTCTATCTATAAATTCAGGGTTTTTTGTTTAGATTTTCTTTCTGCTGTAGTTGTTAATGGGACTGTTATTTTCTCTGATAGTTCATTATTAGTGCAACTGTAACAGATTTCTGTATCCTGCAACTGTACTGAAATCATTTATAGTTTTGACAGTCTGTTGGTGGAGTCCTTAGCATTTTCTTTGTAATATCAAATTACCTGCAAATAATGAGTTTTACTTGTTCCTTTCTTCATTTGTTTGTGTTCCTTTTCTTGCCTAACTGCTCTGACTAGACTTTCCATACCGTGCTCAATAAAAATGGTACGAGTGAACATGCCTGTCTCATTTCTAACCTTAAAAGAAAAGCTCTGAGCTTTTCAGAATATGTTACCTATGGGTTTGTCATATATGACCTTTATTAAGTTGAGGTACATTACCTCCACAACAATTCTGTTGAGATTTTTTATGTTACATTTTGTCAAATGCTTTTTCAGCATCTACTGAGACCACCCCATGATTTTTGTCCTTCATGTTGTCAACATGGTATATCACATTGATTTGAAGATGGTGAGCCTTCCTTAAATCCTTGGAATAAATCCAACTTGATCATGGTATATGATCTTTTAAAATAAATTGCTGAATTTAGTTTGCTAATATTTTGTTGAGCACTTCTGCATCTATGCTCATCAGGATGATACCAGCCTATAATTTTCTTTTCTTATGGCACCCTAGTCTGGTTTTGGTATCAACGTAACTAACGTTGGTCTTGTAAAATGAGTTTAAAAATGTTTCGTCGTCTTCTATTTTTTTGAACCATTTGAGAAGGATTGGTATTAATTCTTAAATGTTTGGTAGAATGTACCAGTGAAACCATCTGGTCCCAGACTTTTATTTATTGGGAAGTTTTTGATTATTGATTCAATCTCCTTACTAGTAATCAGTATGTTCAGATTTTTTATTTCTTCATGATTCAGTCTTGGAAGGTTTTATGTTTCTAGGAATTTATCCACCTCTTCTATATGGTCCAATTTGTTAAAGTATAATTATTCACAGCAGTCTCTGGTGTTCCTTTGTATTTCTATTATCAGTTGTTAACATCTTTCATTTGATTTTATTTGAATCCTCTCTTTTCTCTTTTTGAGTCTCACTAAAGGTTTGTCAAATTTGTTTATCTCTTCAAATAATCAGCTTAGTTTCATTGATCTTTTTTTCTATTATCTTTTTAGTCTCCATTTAGACCCTCTGATCTTTGTTATTTCCAGGCTTCCATTAACTTTGGGCTTCTTCCTGTTTCTTTAGGTGTAAAGTTAGATTGTTTATTTGAGATTTTTCCTTATTTCTTGATGTAGGCATTTCTATGTACTTCCTTCCTGGAACTGCTTTTGCTATATTCTACATGTTTAGTATGGTGTATTTCCATTTTAACTTGTCTCAAGGTATTTTCAAGTTCAGTAGCATATTGTTTAATCTCCATCTGATTTCTATTATCATACAACTGTGGTTAAATTGCATTTTAATAGTTTGACACACTCTCTCTCTCAAAAACAAAAAAAATCCCAATTAATTAGGTGAATTTTTCAAAAATCTATAATGAATAATATTTATTTTATAGCTCTTAGTATTTGGGTTCATTAGTTAATAATATTTCTCTGCAAATTATTTTAATCTCTACGGTCTGCATATACGTGTCATTTCCTATACAATTCTTTATAGGCAAATATTTAAAACAGGAATACCCTTTGTTCTCCCTAATGCTTCTAGAACACTTTTTATTTTTTGCCTTTTCTCTGTAACTCCTTTTAAGTCTATACAATTTAATTAACCATAGGCTTTTCTTCATTCTCCCTATCTACTGACCACCAGGACATTTTTCCCTCATTATTGGTATCATGCTTACAACTACTCTCTTCCTCAAATACACTAACAACTTACATATTGCTAATTTTTTAAATACTGTGGCCCCCCAGTATTAGAATTCAAACTAATATTAGTATTTCTCTAATTATTATTTTATCTCTAACTCTACTTTACTTGTCTTCAGGACACCTGGCAACTGTTTTCCAAAAGGTCACCAATAAGCTTCTAGTTACTACATCAATAGCCTCTTGTCATACGACTTATTAAAATACTTTTTAATTGATTTCCAGGTCTTCACTCTCTCCCTTACCTTGAATCATAAGCATTGTTCTCATTTCAGGCTTTCATTTTCAAAGGAGAAAATTACAGCCTGGAGAAGTTCAATGAGATAATCAATGACAAATCACAATTAAGTGACAAAGATGATTCTTCAAGCGTTTTCTATTTATCAGGCTGTTTTCCATAATAATTCAGAAATTCTCACTATGTACAGGCATTTTCTTATCCCACTGCTAAAACTCCAAGGTCTAACATCCCCATGCAAACAGTCTCCACGCGTATTCTTAGCAAATCACTGTTTAGTATCTGCTTGAGTGTGATTAAAAGTGGAAGGTGAAGAATTGAAAATTCAGTTTTCCCTTCCTGGGATAGCCCCCTTGCCTTTCATACTTTACCTCTTACTAAAACCTGCTTACCCCAAGCTTCTTATTGATCCTAGTTCTGCCTTTTGGAAGTTAACCCAAAAAATAATGAATACTTCATATATTTGAAAACCACTCTCATGCCCTTCCTTAAGACTGCTAACTTAAGCTATATATAAATTTACCATATATCTATCTTTTCTCATTTATTAAAGCAAAATAGAGTATAATAAAGTGAAACAGTATTCAGAAGAGGGCCTCTTACATTAAGTGGTCTTATTGTTGTTGTTGTTTAGTCACTAAGTCATAGCTGACTCTTTTGTGACTTCCCCTAGACTGAAGCCTGTCAGGTTCCTCTGTTCATGGGATTTTCCAGGCAAGAGTACTGGAGTGGGTTGCCATTTCCTTTTCCAGGGGATCTTCCTGACCCAGGAATCAAACCCACGTTTCTTATGTCTCTTGCACTGGCAGGTAGTTTCTTTACCACTAAGTCACCAGAGAAGCCCAAGTGGTCTTATCTCTCTGGTCTAATTACACTGTTTAGATTATTACACTTAACACCTTAGGATGAATGATTTGAACATCTAACAGATACAAAACTAACATGTCCCAAACCAGCCACTCTTCTCTCCTAAATTTGCTCCATCTGCAGCTTTTCCCATCTCAGTTGATGGTATCTTCATTCTTTTGACTAGTTCCTCATTAAAAAAAAAAAAAATCCTGGAGTCATTCTTGATTCCCTTTTTAATCTTCTACTACATACACGAGAGTGAGGAAAGCCTGTTGACTTCCTTCAAAACATCCAAGATCCAGCTGCTTCTCATCACTTTCAATGCTATCATCCTAGCCTTAATCACCATTTCACTCATGTGGATTACTACGATGTCCCTCTATTAATCTCATTTCAACCTTTGTTTCTTCTATATTCTGTTCTCAACAAAGCAATGTTTTTTAAGATTAAAATGTAAGTGATACCACTTTTGTATATTTGAAACCTTCCAAGAGCTTCTCACTCAGAGTGAGAGCCCATGTCCTCACAAAGTCCTACACCACACTGTCTGCCCCCACTTACCTGACTTCATCGCCTGCTATACTGCTCCCCCAAGCCCAGCTACAGTGGCCTCCTTGCTGTTTCTCACACAAAGTAGGCAGGTTATGCCACCAAATAACAAGTCTAACTTTCATCAAGTCTTTGATCCTGTTTCCTTTCCCACTCTATTATTACCCACACTAATAATCAACTTCTAACATAGAATATTCGGAGAAAGCAATGGCACCCCACTCCAGTACTCTAGCCTAGAAATTCCCATGGATGGAGGAGCCTGGTGGACTGCCATCTACGGGGTCGCACAGAGTTGGACATGACTGAAGCGACTTAACAGCAGCAGCAACACAGCATATTAATTATAGTTGAACCTTTAACAGTATGGGTTTGGAAATGCACAGATCAACTTATACTATACATATACATACATATACATATACAGACGAACCACAGATACAGAGGGCTGCCTCTAAGTTACATGCAATTAGCTCCAGTGTTGTAACTAAGGTAACTGTTATTTGTTTTATCATTTTGTTATGTTTTAGCCTTTGTCTCCCTCAACTAGAGTAAGCTTCCAAAAGGCAGGGACTGTTTTGTTTTGTTCACTGGCTTATCTCAAGCTCCTAGAACAGTGAGTGCCCTGGAACATCATAGACACTATTAAGTATTTTTGAAGAAAAAGATCTTTGTCTCCTTTTCTCTTTGATTAACAGAGAAAGTATTAATTATCCTAAAAATGGATATATAAATTTATTTCTAGTATAAAACAAATAACCATAAGCTGAAAGATATGGAATTAAATAAGCAAGCAATGAGTAGCCAGGAAAAAAGAACTCCACAGACNAGACTGAAGCCTGTCAGGTTCCTCTGTTCATGGGATTTTCCAGGCAAGAGTACTGGAGTGGGTTGCCATTTCCTTTTCCAGGGGATCTTCCTGACCCAGGAATCAAACCCACGTTTCTTATGTCTCTTGCACTGGCAGGTAGTTTCTTTACCACTAAGTCACCAGAGAAGCCCAAGTGGTCTTATCTCTCTGGTCTAATTACACTGTTTAGATTATTACACTTAACACCTTAGGATGAATGATTTGAACATCTAACAGATACAAAACTAACATGTCCCAAACCAGCCACTCTTCTCTCCTAAATTTGCTCCATCTGCAGCTTTTCCCATCTCAGTTGATGGTATCTTCATTCTTTTGACTAGTTCCTCATTAAAAAAAAAAAAAATCCTGGAGTCATTCTTGATTCCCTTTTTAATCTTCTACTACATACACGAGAGTGAGGAAAGCCTGTTGACTTCCTTCAAAACATCCAAGATCCAGCTGCTTCTCATCACTTTCAATGCTATCATCCTAGCCTTAATCACCATTTCACTCATGTGGATTACTACGATGTCCCTCTATTAATCTCATTTCAACCTTTGTTTCTTCTATATTCTGTTCTCAACAAAGCAATGTTTTTTAAGATTAAAATGTAAGTGATACCACTTTTGTATATTTGAAACCTTCCAAGAGCTTCTCACTCAGAGTGAGAGCCCATGTCCTCACAAAGTCCTACACCACACTGTCTGCCCCCACTTACCTGACTTCATCGCCTGCTATACTGCTCCCCCAAGCCCAGCTACAGTGGCCTCCTTGCTGTTTCTCACACAAAGTAGGCAGGTTATGCCACCAAATAACAAGTCTAACTTTCATCAAGTCTTTGATCCTGTTTCCTTTCCCACTCTATTATTACCCACACTAATAATCAACTTCTAACATAGAATATTCGGAGAAAGCAATGGCACCCCACTCCAGTACTCTAGCCTAGAAATTCCCATGGATGGAGGAGCCTGGTGGACTGCCATCTACGGGGTCGCACAGAGTTGGACATGACTGAAGCGACTTAACAGCAGCAGCAACACAGCATATTAATTATAGTTGAACCTTTAACAGTATGGGTTTGGAAATGCACAGATCAACTTATACTATACATATACATACATATACATATACAGACGAACCACAGATACAGAGGGCTGCCTCTAAGTTACATGCAATTAGCTCCAGTGTTGTAACTAAGGTAACTGTTATTTGTTTTATCATTTTGTTATGTTTTAGCCTTTGTCTCCCTCAACTAGAGTAAGCTTCCAAAAGGCAGGGACTGTTTTGTTTTGTTCACTGGCTTATCTCAAGCTCCTAGAACAGTGAGTGCCCTGGAACATCATAGACACTATTAAGTATTTTTGAAGAAAAAGATCTTTGTCTCCTTTTCTCTTTGATTAACAGAGAAAGTATTAATTATCCTAAAAATGGATATATAAATTTATTTCTAGTATAAAACAAATAACCATAAGCTGAAAGATATGGAATTAAATAAGCAAGCAATGAGTAGCCAGGAAAAAAGAACTCCACAGACAAGTGAAGAAACTGCAGTTTGCTGAAAGACAACTTGCAAAAAGCAAATGTAGGAAGTATTATATGCATCAAGTAATATTCCATATACTAAGTACTGAAGTCATATTGAGTAGTAAGTAGTAAATATTTTTACTTGAATAAAATCACAAAATATAACTTGAAAAACAATTCATTTACTGGCCTTACATTAAGTCCTGCATAAAGGAGTATCCTGAGTGCAAGGAAAAAGGCCTCTGAACTTTCCTCAAGACAAAAATATTAAGTAACACTATCTACAAACAAGGCCAATGCCTCAACACCTGATGCCATCAGTCCTTACCTATCCATACTATGTGAGAATTTGCCTCATTATTAGATTTAAAGCTCTCATCTGACTTGCAACACAATCAATTCTTTGTATGATTGCTGCTAAAACTGACTCACTGTTGAAATTTAGGCTTCAAAACTAAACTCCTAAATTTCAGGTTGCTTCAAACTACACCCAAGCCCATTTTAGAACACCACCATTCTTTCACTGTTGGCTAAAACATCAAGAATCAACCCTCCAATCTCCAAAACTCATCGGATGATAAAAATTAGATCTCTGTAAACTTTAAAAC
This sequence comes from Neotragus moschatus, assembly GCA_006410615.1. Classification (NCBI taxonomy): domain Eukaryota; kingdom Metazoa; phylum Chordata; class Mammalia; order Artiodactyla; family Bovidae; genus Neotragus; species Neotragus moschatus. The sequence continues at coordinate 1,002,576 of SJYA01001454.1, read as the reverse complement.
TGTTTATCATACAACACACTACTTAAAAGTTACTTTTACATTTCTTACTTTAAAACATTAAAATACTGTCTCCATGAGCTAAACAAAACAATTCTAACGTTAAAAATATTAAGTGTACAAAGGAGAATACTACTCTCTTATAATATGAAAATACTTAGAAGCATATTCCTCAGTCAAGCTAAGGTAAAGGTCCTTTCTTATGTATCTGATATCCTGCTATCATGATATTGCATTCTGGATAATCTGGTTGCCAATCCCACTTGAGTCTTCCTGACAATAAAGATTTACTGGTATTTCCTGTTGTTTCAACTTCAATACTTTTCCTCCATATGCATGTAACAAGAAATTACTTGTATAATCATGTGCTTGGTGTAGGGTATTATGAGTGCTTAAACTTAGTAGTCATTAAGATACAAAAGTGGATGCCCTGATACTCTGAATCAAAGACCTCACTAACCTAATTCTATAATTTCACTGGTATTTAACTGGCTTAATTTTACCTTTACATTAGGAAATGATAAGATTCATTTTTTAAACATTTTTCCTACAGATGTTTTCAATAAACATGGCTATTTATAACATTCACTTTATAAAAGCAACACAAATTTAAGACTTTCATCATTTGTAAAAGAGGGCATAAAGAGCACAAACTGTGCATAATATGAGTACAGATCGATCCCTGGGTTGGGAAGATCCCCTAGAGAAAGGAAAGGCTACCCACTCTAGTATTCTGGTCTGGAGAATTTCATGGATAGCCCATGGGGTGGCAAAGAGTCGGACACGACTGAGTGACTTTCACTTTCACTTCCAGTACTTGACACAATTACGCACTAAATATACATTTAGTGAAATGAGAAGTGCTTATAAATAAAACCCAACTATGTCTGTCGTAGTTTTCAACACTTGGTCAAGATCTCTGTTGAAATTAAACTATAAAAAAAGCATAATTTGTGGATTGTAAGTTTAATGGCTATAGCCAGAAAACAAATTTTATTCTGAATTAAATGTTTCAATTAACAAAAAAAATCTCAACAATGCCAAAACTATAACAGAAATACTTGAGAAGTAACATCCTTTTTAAGAATTAAGAAATCAAGGAGTCAATAGATAATTTCCATAGAATCTAGTTTAAAATTTTTTTATTGCTACCAAAATTTTGTTGTTGTTCAGTCCCCACACTGTGTATGACTCTGCAACCCATGGACTGCATACAGCAAAGTTAAATAATTTAAAATAATTTTCAGTGAAAACGTATCTTTTGTTAGTTACCAGTCTTGTTTATCACCCTCATTCAAAAGGTTATAGAAAGGTTCAATTAAAGCCTTTTAAGTTTTGAGGTAGTTGAGGTCAGAGAGAAAATAGGGTTATCCCACTTAGTTAATATTCATGTTAAAAGACAAGCATAAAGTGGCTTTACTTTGTTGACAAGTTGGGAGACACAGTCTAAATGGAAAATAACATACTTTTTGTGACTTCATTCATAACTTATTTTTCAGCTATAAAGTTATACAAATTAATTTCTCACTCCATTAAAATAATCTACTACGGTATAACACTGCTTTCATCCACAGTTTATACTAAAGTTTCTAAGAGGCACTAATAAGCTAACCAAATGCTTGAACACGGCAGACAGGATGGTTTAAGGAAGAAATTACAATAGCAAAAATGTTAGTAACCTGATGACTGGTTTCCATGGTGCTCAGACAGTAAAGAACTGATTAAATCCTTACCTTATCATACTGGCACACAACAACATTTTCTGTATCAAAGAGTTCCTGTCCTTCCTCATCACTCACATCATCTTCACTATTGAGGGGTTCCTAAAAATGAAAAAAGAGAGTTCATTTGTTTTTATTTCATGTATTACTAAACAAAGGTCTTTCTAATATTCACTGAAAAGAAACACAGTGACCTTGAAGTTCTTTGAGAACCAAGGGCCAGACAGAGCCACATATACCATGAACATACTGTTAATTGGCTGTGTTAAGATTCTGCCAGTGTCGCTGAAATTACAGCAAGAAATATAGTAATTAAAATAGTTAAGCTATATAATTTATATGACTAAAAAGATGTTACTTTACTTCCTTTATTCTTTCAGAATAGCATAAGAAGATAACTCTTTCTAGTAACTATTTTTCTAGAAGCGGACCTGGGAAAATATGAAGATTTAATGAGATAATGGTATTGTGTACCACCAGAAGCAGCTGTGTGAAAATGAAAACACTGGTGAAGTTGGAAGAGGAAAACAAGGATATAAAAAAGGTTGGCAGCCTAGCTAGTCTTGACATTAAAGACTAAGAATAAAACTTAGTATGTCTACTGGTGGAGGCTTAAAGCATAACCAAGGCAACCACATTTTAAAAGAAGGGGGGGATCTTGATCTCAGTAATGAAGAGAATTAAATGCCAAGATCTAGCTAGAGCATAAAATGACCAATCAAGTTAATCTTGACCTCAGTTGTGACAGACAATAAAACATACAACTCTAATTTCTAATTAATGAAGAAAGAAAAGCTAGGGAAAAATAAAAATGGAAAGAAAAATAATCAAAACAAACACTGTGTATGAACTATGAAATGTAGAAAAATGGTACAGATGAACTTACCTGCGAAGCAGAAACAGAGACACAGACACAGAGAACAAGTGTATGGATCCAAAGGGGTGGGACAGATGGGGACTGGCATACATACACTCTTATGTATAAAACAGATAACTAATGACAATCTACTATACAGCACAGGACTCAATGATATGTGGTAACCTAAATGCGAAGGAAATCAAAAAAAGAGGTGATATGTGTATATATATAGCTGATTCACTTTGTTGTATAGGAGAAACTAACAGAACACTGTAAAGCAACTATACCCCAATTTACAAAAAAATAGATTTTAAGTCTCTAGGCCTGTACCTATTTACACACATGTATATGTATATATTCTGTAATTCAAAATAGTTATCACCAACGTAAATGTAAAAAAGTTTACTGAGATAAACTTCACTATTTTTAACCATTGAAGGTGTACAATTTGTACTTAGTATGTGCAATTATCACCTCCATTACCATTTCTAACCAATATTATAGAACTTAGCCAACTAGGTAAGAAAAACTGCTATTTTTTCACATTTGATTTGACTGCCTGCAAAGAACACATGAAAGAGTCAAGAGGCTACCCAGTCAATAGAGACGACCATGTCCGCTGACACCCTTCCAGAAAATCCTGTTTCTTTTGATCATCCCACTGTGTACAGGGAAAGATTCAGTCAGTTCAGTTCAGTCACTCAGTCGTGTCCGACTCTTTGCGACCCCATGAATCATAGCACGCCAGGCCTNAGAAGGAAATGGCAACCCACTCCAGTGTTCTTGCCTGGAGAATCCCATGGACAGGGGAGCCTGGTGGGCTGCTGTCTATGGGGTCGCACAGAGTCGGACATGACTGAAGCAACTCAGCATCAGCAGTGACTATGGTTTAATAAGCTATAGTCCTCAAATCATCTTATTTAAACAACGTAAGCAAAATGATAAAAGTAGTATTACAATTTTCTGTCTTTCAAGGAAGACAAAACTAAGGCTAGATGGTACCATATTCTGAGCTGAATAAGTAACAGTTCAGTTATTTCTATTTACCTGAATTTGTTAATATCTGTTGAACAGGAGTCACACCAGCAGGGAGTGCCAAGGTTGCAGCTGTAGCAGCAGCACTCTGAAAAGAAAACAATCAAACTATGTATGTGCAGAACAGCACCTCAGTTTACCTCTGGCATATATTAATCATATTTGAAGTTTCATTTAGAATATACTAAAGTGAAAAGTTCTGGCATTAAGATTACATCCCAATTAATAAAATGGCATAATAAAGACCAAAGAGCCTAAATATCTTACCTAATTATTTCAAGCAATTATGCAGAATAATATAATTAGGAGGTTCTCTGCTCCTAGAGAACGTACGCTAAGGAACTCTAACCCACACTAACAATGCTATACAATAAATAAAATATCCATTCCATTATTTCTTTCTTATTCTATTTCCTTACCCCCAATTCCTTATTGTCAATTAATATACTAGTGGCATAAGTAATAATAATATACTAGTGGCATAATCTTCATTTCAGAAATCCTAATATTCTTAATTTATACCATAATTAACAAGTCTCTGAAGAAAATCTTTTATCAGAAGATTGCAATTCTTAGCTGGCATTTCTAAGAATTACAATCTTCGATAGAAGTTTTTCTTTATAGAGAGCTGTTAACTATGGTATAAATTAAGAATACGAAGATTTCTGAAATGAAGATATACTTATGCCATAAGGTGACAACACTGGCATTATCAAGGTGAAACATATATTACCAACAGTTTTAGTAACATAAAAAAATACCTTAAAAATCTTAAGTCACAAAAAGTAATTTCTGCTTTTTAAAATGGAGTTACTTTCTAACTTTAAGCTACAAAAATATACATGGAATTACATACTCTGAGTGTTTTTAAATCCAGGATAAATTCTTGATTTACTGCTTCAAGAGATTTCTCCCCTTTCCACCAAAAGAACTATACATTTTTACTGCTTTTCCTTTTTGTTAAAAAAAGAAAAAGAAAAATCCTGAGCTCTAAGTATTTCCATGTAAACGCATGCATGCTGTCACTATAGTCATGTCCAACTCTTTGCATCTCTGTAACCTGCCAGGCTCCTCTGTCTATGGGGATTTTCCAGGCAAGAATATTGGGAGAGGTTGCCACGCCCTATTCCAGGGGATCTTCCAGACCCAAAGATCAAACCCTTGTCTCTTAATTCTCCTGCACTAGCAGGCAGGCTCTTTACCACTAGTGAAACCTGGGAAGTCCATTTCCATGTATCTCACTGTACTGTAACTATAAAACTACAGAACAGTTGTTTCCCCCGCTCCTCTCCTTCAACCTTTTTTGGGGCTTCTGGTGGCTCAGTGGTAAAGAATCCGCCTGCAATGCACGAGCCACAGGAGACAGGGGGTTCAATCCCTGAGTTGGGAAGATCCCCTGGTGGTGGGCGTGGAAATCCACTCCAGTATTCTTGCCTGGAGAATCTCACAGATAAAGGAGCCTGGTGGGCTACATACAGTCCATGAGGTCACAAAGAGTTGGACATGACCAAAGCAACTTAGCATGAAGCACACTTCAACCTTCTTTAAGGTTACCAAGCTCATATATACAATCTAACGAATACATTTTTATAAACACTGTTATGCGAGTACTCACCACCCTCCACTCTTGGGGCCAGTGCAGGGACAACACAGGTTAGGGAATCAAGAATTCCTTTAGAATTTTCACAGCCCACCAATCTGCCTGCCTTGCAGGAGACTAGGGTTCGGGAAGATCCCCTGGTGTAGGAATTCACCACCCACTCCAATACTCTTGCCTGGAGAATCCCATGGACGGAGAAGCCTGGTGGGCTACAGTCCATGGAGTTGCAAAGAGTCAGACAGGACTGAGTGATTAACACTTTTATTTGAACACACTTCAAGAAATAAACATTTACTGCTTTGGAGATGCTAATCTTCAAGAAGCCAACAAATCTTGGAAAATTATACTGAAGTAGGTTAACGATGTAACTATCGAGTTAGGCTCTAGAAACAGCCTTCCAAGAAAACATGCCTGTTGCCGTTTGACAGTCCTAAGTAATCTTTATATCTCAAGCCTGAAATTCCCATTATATCCTCCAAATTCAGCTACAGCTTGCCAGGTTCTCTTTATAAAATACAGCTTCTGAATTTTATTTTATTAAATAAATGAAAGATTTAAATAAATCTTGTCTATATAAGCAAATGAAAAGTAATCTAAATTTAAGGAATATACAAAAAACCACTCGGTATTGAGAAATATTATTTAGGAATGTTAAGTGCCTATAATTCACTATTTAAGATGAACAGATCTCACTCTACTAGCAAACTAACCTACCATTTTCCTTATAGCATACATGACACAATAACCACCTGCATACCTCCGAACATTCAAGTTGTTATAAATATCTGTTGTGATGTATCATACACACAGACTTATCAGGTGGCGCAGCGCTAAAGAATCTACCTGCCAGTACAGGAGACACAAGAGATGTGGGTTCAACTTCTGGGTTGAGAAGATTCCCAGGAGTAGGAAATGGCAACCCACTCCAGTATTTTTACGCCTGGAGAATTCATTCCATGGACAGAGGAGCCTGGTAGGCTATAGCCCATGGAGTCACAAATAGTCAGACATGACTGAGCAACTGAGTATACACACATACATCATACACAAACCATCTTTTTAATGTCTGCTGAAAGTTCGTTCCTGTATCTTGTGAAAAGGCCCTAACATGAATAATGCATTTGAGCAATAATTTCATAAAGAGAACCTGCAAAACTAGTTTGATATAAGGTCCTGTTTCATAAGTTCCCTGAAATAGCCTTCTACTAAACATATTATCAGTACTTCATATCTCATGAAATTACATAACTCTTGAATATGTTCATTTCCAATGCACAAAGAGCTATTAGATTTTTTTTTAATCGAACTTTTTAATGGATATCTCTGAATCAGGAATAGTAAACATATAAAAATCCAAAAAACTTTTATTTGTAAGAGCCTATACTGATTACACTTTAGAACATGAGAAACACATGGAACAAACACTAATTGAAAACAAGTAAAATGCTGAAATATATATAAATGCTAACACATTTTATTGATTGAAGTCTGACCTATGATCTGTTTAAATACATATGCTCTTTAGAATCAAGGAGACACAAATAATCAGAGATGGGCCATTAATTTTGCCAGTCCTTTTTAAGGACAATTTTAACTCAAAATTCTTTCCCACAACTCTAAAAATTCTTCAAAATTACATGGGCCTACTACAAGTGATTCTGCCAAATTTTCTGTTTTATAGTTATACAAGTTATTCCCTAGGAAACAGTACCAATTGTACCAACAGTATCAATTGTACCAACTATAATATGGATCCTACAATAAGACTTTTCTGTTTAGAGCTTTTTTTTTTTATTTTATTTTTGGCTGCACTGGCTCTTCATTGCTGCATGCAGGCTTTCTCTAGTTGCTGAGTGGGGGCTATTCTCTAGTTGCAGTGTGCAGGCTTCTCACTGCAGTGGCTTCTCCTGCTGCAGAGCTTTAGGGTGTGTGGGCTTCAGTAGTTGTGGCTCACGGGCTCTAGAGCACAAGGCTAACTGCCTCGTGGAATGTGAAAATCCTGGACTAAGGATCAAACTTATGTGCCCTATACTGGCAGGCAAATTCCCAACCACTGGACCACCAGGAAAATCTGAGGTTTATTTTTAAGGGTGGAGGTTAAAAAGAAATTTTGGTGCCTGAAACATGGAAGGAAATTTTTTAAAAAATAACAAAACTATGTGTCAGAATCAACAGCAGTGGACTTTTGTGATTTTTACCCAAAATAACTGACTGGCAACCTGAAGTAGAAGTACAAATAGAGATTCTCAATTTTTTGTGAATTAAAAATTCCAATTTCTATCATACAGAAGTGTAAAATTCTGTAAAGTTATACATGTGTTAAGGCTGACATATATCAGTAGATAGAAGTTATCTGTCTGGTATGTAAGTATTGCTTCCTGTATGTCTTATAAAACACAAATGATCAAGGTTCACTGCTCATCATTCACAAAGTCATAGAAACTGATTTTTTAAAATTGCTTCGTTAAAAAAAAAACTTAGGTCAGAAAAGAGAATCTCATAGATAGCACTAAACTAAGAGATGTTATTTAAAATAACGATTCTTACCTAATAAAAAGATTTGGTTGAATTTAAGAATGGAGTGCCAGAGCTGAGATACCACTAACCGTCTGTGTATTTTAAACAAAAGAAAAGCGATCTATAAGCAAATGCTGGAACAACTATGGTAATTCAACTTTATTTTAATGTTTCTTTCAGTTTTATAGTTATACTATATTATATCCGATGGGATACACTTTATGTGCTGAAATGTGAAAATTTGAGGACTTAGGAAGTTCAGTGGCTATCCCTTAGAAATATCAAGTCTACGTATAATAAACTCAATTGGTTAAAATGCATTTTTTCATGAAGATGTTTACCATTTACTACTAGCACAGCTCCAAATGAGTATATATACACATAACAGATATGTACAATGCCTACATAAGAAAAACTAAAAACTCTGATGAAGCAAGTAAGTGAAGAACTGAAGCAACAGAGACATATTCCTTGTTCACAGATATGAAGACTCAGTGCAGTTAATATGTCAGCTTTTCTCAATATTATCTACAGGATCAGTTCAATCCCTATCAAAATTCCAAGTTAATTCATGGACCTCAAAGTGAATCTGAAGTCTATACAAAAAAGCCAAAGACCCAAAAGAGCCACAATACTGAAGGAAAAGAACAAAGTTGGAAGACTGCATCTACCTGGCTTCATGATTTAATATAAGACCACCGTAATCAAGACTTGTGAAAGCAGTCAAGGAACAAATAGATCAATCAGTAAAACAGAATAGATAGCCCAGAAGTCAACTCACACAAATATATTCATTTGATATTTGACTAAGTAGAAAAGTCAATAAAATGGAGCAAAGATAATCTTTTCAACAAATGGTGCTGGCAAAACTGATTAAAATGCATTTTAAAACGGCAATTTATATACTGTAATAAAACTTACTAGGTGATGCTATGGTTAAATCAGAGGAGAATTTGTAAATGTCTGATCTTAAAGATACTAGGTATCTTTATTCAAACAATTTATTTTCTTTAAAAAAAAATTATAATTCTTAGCATTCCTAACCTCTTTCAGTTAATGGATCTTCTGAAACATAACTATACTTGGCATAATGTTTGGTAGATCCCCTAAACCTATTTTCAAAAAATAGCTCCCACAACGCAACATCCTTTTGGTATTTTCAACAGAAAATTATATAATTTTATGAACATTAACTGTCTTAAGTATCAAGCTAAACTTTAGATTTGCTGTAAATCTAATACTTAGGAAATCAAGTAAAACAGGTATTTTGCTCAAGTCTTGAATAAAACTTCAAGATGTTAATACATAGCATACTCAAGCATAATCACAACCTGGACTAGAACAGAGCCAAGCAAAGAACTGTGTTCTGAGTCTTACCATGTTTGATGCATTCATATGTTGTATCAGCTTAGAATCAGGAACAATAACTTGTGGTGCTGCAGCTATAAAAAGCACACATAAAGACAACGGATGATGAGGCTATTTCATAAAAAGGCTATATCATACTGAAATTTCTTTTCATGCTGTCCAGACATTTGCTATCACAGAATGTTATAAACTTCTATGGTAAATAACAGCCGTGATATACCCTCCTTCTACTGTAAACCACAATTTAAAAGATATGAGTTAACAAATACCTAAGAATACAAGGGACCTTGGAAACACAGAGCAATGAGAAACCTAACACCTAAACATAAAATTGTTTTTTAAAATGCATGGAAATATATGTTTATTTTTGGCTATGCTGGGTCTTTGATGCTATGCGGACTTCCTCCGGTTGTGGTGAGCAGAGGTTGCTCTCTAGCTGCAGTATGCAGGCTCTCATTGTGGTGGCTTTTCCTGTTGGGGAGCATGGGCTCTAGGGTGTGCAGGCCTAAGCAGCTGCGGTTCCCAGGCTCCAGAGCAGAGGCTCAACAGTCATGGTGCACGGGCTTCAGTGCTCTGCCACATGTGGTGGATCTTCCCGGATCAGGGACTGAACCCGTGGCTTCCGCATTGGCAGGAGGAGTCTTTACCACTGAGCCACCAAGGAAGCCCTCTGTACATTCTTAAATTGGAAAACTTAATACTGTCTTGCCAACCTAGCATTAACCATATTATTAATATATTACTGCTGAATGTGTTATTAACTCATTCAGAGTGAGCTCAGAAAGTTATAATTTAGCTTTAAAAAATTTTTTCTCCCCATCTGACAGTTTCCAGAATCTTATTTTCTTCAGCTTAAAAAAAAAAAAACACAACCCATTAATAATGGCAATAACACTTGTGGTGATATAAAAGGAACTAGGTGTTTGATTTCGCAAATTTCAGAGAATAAACAGATAATTCCATTATCCTAATATTCTCTGAGTGAAGAAAATCAAATTTTAATTTATGATGACCTAAAATCCTAGTGCCAGACCTGAAGGCAATAGGAGGAACAGTCATCAAAAAAAATTAAAAGACAAAGTTACTTAGTATAAGGTACAGAATAAGATCAAATATTGTCTTATTTGATATAAACAGTAAAATAAACATTTCTAATATGCATCAATATCGATTTTCAGTCTCATATAAACTCTCAGGTGAGGCAAGTGAGTAAAACAGTTACCTTAAAATGAAGCTTTCATCTTACCTTCATTCTCCTCTCTGATTTACATAACTGAATGCCCAGGAAGTTTTACAACTGAACTGTTCTGTCATGACAGAAAATACTCCATGTAGAGGATAAAGCTTCCAAGACTTTTCAGGGCCCAGGTTTTCTTCACTTGTGATTTTTAAGAGCTATTTCACAAAGCCTTTAAGAGGCTTCAATGAAACAAAATCTTTAAAATGACTTGCACAGTACAAAAACACTATGGACACAGTCTATAAGTACTTGTTTTTTCTTATCTGTAAACCATGTAAAATCATAAGATGTCATATATCCACTCTTTACTTAAAGGAAATCTAATAAATTCTCATAAATGGGAATTTGAATTTCAGATTGCCAATGTATAGTAACAAAAATCCTCCAGTGTTTATTAATAAAAACTAAAGTGAAATATCTTTGAAGGAACAAATCAGTTTCATAAAGATAATGATTCTACTATAATAATCAAACTCTTAATAAATAAACTTACAGATCTGACTTATTTTAGAGAATTCACCATTGTGTAGCCTTCTCAAAGTATTAATATACTTACCTAAATATCATTTTAGGTTTCTGTTGGTGAATTACTCTTCATTATTACACAAATAGGACTCACATCGTATATACACACACACACAGATACAACCCCTCAGCCAACAGAAAGGAGGCACACAGAGTATTTCTCTTCTTTGAAAATGTCAGCTTTTACTTCTAAGCTGCAATAGGATTATCCAGTCTCACCTTGCTGTGAAGCAGGAATAAGGACCTGCTGGGCCTGTGCTTGCTGAGGCACTGTCTGCTGAGGCTGAGCTTGCTGATGGTGGTGATGGTGATGATGTTGCTGCTGCTGGGGTTGATGTTGCTGTTGAACTTGCAATAAAAGCTGCTGCTCTTCTGAATGAAATCCATCTACTGCCCTAGACTGCATTAGTTTATTCTCCCATAACTGAAGCAAAGAACATTAAAGATTTCTAAGTAAGAGTCAGGGAAGATCTGGACATGGGGAAAAAACATACTTTATTAGTCTGTTTATAAAATTCTTCCATTTTCAAAACTGATAAAACCACAAAATGTGGCAAATCTCTAATCTGACCCAAGTGTAAACAACTATGAAAACCAATTTCTAAACCTCATTTTTGCTACTTATTTTGCTACTGAAGAATTTTTTCTTTCTATATCTTCAACAAACTTTGTATAGTAATTCCTTATTTACTAGTTTCATATAAGCAATTTTTCAGCAATCAAAAATCACCCTTTTTAATATCAAATCATTATTTACTTTATGGAAATCTTTCTTTCCTTTTAAATAACATGTAAAACACAAATTCATCTTTCCTTGAACTATAAGAAACACTATAAAGGCAGTTCTCAAGTTAGAAAAATCCATTAAGGGAAAAGAATTCATAATGTACTTTCAAAGGTATTCTCAAACCTCCACACTTCTTGAAATTCCCTTCCCTCTTTTCACTATGACAAGGATTGACAATCCTTTTTTTGCTTCACCACTTCTATTTTTTCATCTAACCCTAGGACAGTTTCTGTGATGAAGGAAAAAAAAAAAGTGGGCAAAAAAGTAATAAAATATTTACAACTATTTCATCCTACTCCCAAATACATTCTACAAGGTTCAATGTTCAATCTATAGAGCACTTATAAAAAATTGCCCAAGAAAGTTGCAAACCATTCCTTAAACATGCACATCAAATTTAATACCGCCATTTTGTATACAAGACTCTATGGATACTTTGTTTTCTCCCCTAGGAACTGCTCTTCGGATATCGTCTAACTCATGTGAGGCTTCAAAATACAAAACAGGCTTAGACACTGAATAATATACACTATACAGTGTAAGATACACTCTAAATGTATTACTCAGTAAAGCTATATAGTAAGCCTCCCAAACAAGTCTATCACCCAAACTGTTGACACTTTGCTCTGCTCTAACACAAAACCTTGCTTCTTGTAGGCCAAAATCAAGGTTGGAAAAAAGTATTATTAATTAGTGTTTTAAGATACAAGTCTACCATAATTTTCTAAATTTAAAGCTTCAGTTTTATCACCTCCAATTGGTCTCCCCACTGTAATCCTGATCCCTTACTTCAATGAAGTTTCCATGATAAAGGCAAATATTAATGAATACACATTATGTGCCAAGTGCCGCTTACCACTTCTCATCTAGCCTCTCAAGACAATGATCTGTGAGTCAAAATCTACCCTGACACTTTATTATCCCTGTTGATTTCCCTTCCAAAGCATTATTCCAATCTATCCCTACTATTATGGTCCCAGGTTCATGTCCTTTCCTCTCATCAGTATTACTGCAAAGTGTTAATGATAAGCTAACTGAGCTCCCTGCTTCAAATCATACATTCTACACATAATTACTGGGTATCTCTCATATGCTACACTGTTAGTGGCACTGAGAACAGAGTGAACAAATATGACAAAAATCCTTGTCCTTAGAGACTCAAGATTTTAGTGCAAAGTTGTCCTTCCAATTTATCCTCTATAAATCACTAGTCCTAGACCAACAGCATCAGTATCACCTGGGAACTTGTTAAGACATACCAATTCTAAGCGCCCCCTCCCAAACCCCCATCAAATCAACAACTCTGAAGGTAGAGTCAGGAATCTGTTCAAACAACCTGTCCAGGTTATTATGTACACTAAATGAAGAGCTGCTGTTTTAAAGTATAAACCAATACTTTAAAAACTATAGACTACAACCCATTAAGGCATTTTTAATTGTTAACTTAGGGTGGGGGTTTTTTGGTAAATGCAAATTTTTCTTTTTAAATGTTAGATTGTGCCACTACCAAGTGAGATTCTCTGAGGCATAAATCCAAAACTCTGCCTTTTAACTAGCACCCCAGAGAATCCTTCTCATTCTAAAGATGCAGCTCCTTCATGCAGTTATTATGTTAACTTTTCCAACTATTTGCTCTCTATTTTTCAAACTACCTGCAGTTCCCTGAATATAGCATACATATCTCATGTCTAAACCTTTGTAAACTACTGCTTTGACTGGCACACAATTCCCTGAAGAATGCAAAGGCAAAGTCATAGTTGGGGAAAAATAAAATCACTACTTCTATACCTTAGAGATATCTCTATTGATACACATTTTGCACTAAATCTTCCTTCTCTATTAAACTATGAACTCCCTCAGAGCAAAGACTATGTCTTATTCAGGACCTAACAAAATGACTAAGAACAGAAATTTAATATTAATTTCAAAGAAGAAAATGGAAAATAAACTATTGTTTTTTACAGTAGTTTCTCGATAAAGATGTGACTGACATTTTAGGCAGAATAACTCTTTATTTACAGGATATTACCACAGGAATTGTACAGGAAATAACAACATTCCTCTAGCTTCCTATATGCCAAAGATGCCCACTAGTCATGACAAGTGAACACGGAAGCACGCACTTCCAGCTGCTTTTGGGGGGAGCAAAGGAAGAGGATGTTGGAGTAGCAGGTCACTGAGAATACATATTTACTAAGTATCAGACACTGTTCTAGGTACTGCAAAAAATATACCATACAAATATTCAGCATTAAGCCTGTATCACAAAAAGTTCAAATTAGTTGAATGTTTTCTCTCCAATTTCATTTTTAAACAATTTTATCTATCAAAATATTTTATAAATAATGTAATACTCTTGTTGCAACAATAATCTTATTAATACTCTTGAAGACTACCAAGAATACTGAATTGTTTGCTATTTATTCAGCTAGCTTAGAAAATATAGAGAACTCTCTTCTCATTTTCATAGTACTTTTTTCCCCTCAACAGCATAGTTATTATTTCTGGCAGTTCTTCAGCAATCTTCACCAGGTCTCTGAAATTAGATACGGAGAAAATTAATTTTCTGTTTCCAAAATGATTTGGATATGCATTTGAGGATCATGTTTACTAGACTAATACTGAGCTTAATGTGCACCTGTTAAGTACTTTATGTGTACCAACTCATTTTTCACAAAAATTCTTTAAAATAGACATTATCATCATCTCCTTTTCACAGAAAAAGAACCTGAGGAACAAAAAGTTAGGTATCTTTTCCAAGATCACTAGCTAACAGCAAAACCACAGTATAATCCAGGCAATCTGACTCCAATCTTCCCAGACATGGAGTCAGGAACACTTGAACCTGAGAATAAATGTCCTTTAAACATAAAGCTTATGTTTTGGACTCTAGGACCTCACTTGCTTCACCCAAGTCCGGCTCTTGAGCCCAAATTTCTAATCTTTAAACTGTGCTGCTGCTATCAATGCAGGTCTAGTCACATCTTTGGTGCCTTCCTTACCTGGACACAAAAGGCTTACGTTCAAGTCTCTACCACTAGCTAAACTAAACGATCAGCTATTTATTCCCTCTGAGTCTTATTTTTTGATCTATAAAATGTGATCAGAGCTACTGCTTCTTGGCAGTATGCTGAGCTAGAAATTCTGAGGGATTCTCCTACTCTCACAAAAACACCTAGCTTCTGGACAAAACATAAATTATTTTAGGGCTCTGTAGAAATGACGTTGGGGAACAGAGCTTTCCCCAAGGCCAAAAGATGTAGAACAGTAGATCACTGTTCAACAAGTATTTATATAGAACTAGAGAATATTTAGAGTAGTGGTTCTCAATCGGGGTGGTTTTGCCCCTTCTGCCTGGGGGACATCTAGCAATGTCTGGAAGTACTTTTGGTTGTTAGAACTAAGGGGTGCTACTGGCATCTAGTGGGCAGAGATCAGTTATGCTGCTAAATTCCAACAATAAATAGCCTTCTACAGCAAATAATTAACAGGTCCAAAATGTCAGCAGTCCCAAGGATGAGAAAACAGATGTAGGGGAAGATTAACTACTTCAGATTTGTTTCCAATTGAGGAATTCTTCTCACTTTGTTCTGCTAAGAAAAGGGTCTGTTTTCTCTCTCCCACAGTTCTTGGACAGGGGTGAGTCTGACAGTTTAGAAATCAGGATAATTTTTTCACTTTCTTTGAAGAAGATTTCTAGACTCATTCCCACCTGTAGTCATTCACCAATCTAAAACCCAATTTACATTCAAATATAGATTTAATGAAAATCAAGTGATGATCATTTTGAAATGTATAGATATCCAGAGTCACTATGTTGTAGACCTAGAACTAATGAGTGTTGTAGGTCAACTACACTTCAACTAGAAAAGAAAGAAAGAAAATCAACCCTACATTTCATGTGTCTTTTCTATCTCCTATAATTTATACATTAAAGGAGACCCATACTGTTAATAACCTCAGGAATCAGGTTGAATTTTTTAACGCAGGAGGTCCCTTCCTGTATTATCTAGCTAAACTTCAAATTACGGGGACTCTCATTACTCATCTTAATTTACAATCTAATACACCACTGTTTATCCTTCACAGCTGCATGGAAGTTTTTGATAAAAGTTTGTCAAATACCATAAAAGGGTGAGAAAGAGGACAGAGCTAATGACAAAGTCCTTTATAAACCACAGAATATGAAACATTGTTAGTTTTCATTAGCAAGAATATTCAAACCTACAAGGTTCAATATAGTAGCTATATGTGATGGTTTAAAGTGAAATAAATTGTAATTAAATAAACTTCAGTTCTTCAGTTCCACTAACCATATTTCAAGTGCTTTAATAGCCACATGTGGCCAGTGATTACTATACTGGAGAGCAAAGATTACAGAGTATTTACATCATCACAGAAAGTTCTACTGGATAATGCTGGCTGTCAAAAAACTGTTAAAACTAGGGCACATTCTGTAAATTCTAATGAGATCTGCAAAAAATTTAGTGCAGAGAATTAAAATAATGCAAACTCATTTCAGTCTAATAGTTTTTATATTTAAGTTCAGCTACAACCCAGAATAGAAGAGTATGTCCCATTTAAAAAGCAACAAAAACATTATAATACTTTTTTCAGTTAGATTCTGGAGCAACATTTGTTATTAAGTTGCTTAATTAAATATTTACTGAATCCCAATCACATACACCAAGCATTATGGTAGAGGCTGGGAATTCAAAATAAGGCAATTTTTTGTCATATTAAGCTAAGCATTAAACAAACAAAAAATCAGTGCATAACCTACAGAGCACAGATATATATATTAATTTTATAATATATGTACATATATCTGTAAGTATGTATGCATATATATGTAAAATCTTATGTACTAAAAATGTAGGTGGAACTATTTGGTCTCAGACAGTTCATTCCGTTTAAAGACAACACCTTGATTCTAACTGGGACCAGTGGCAAAATATCAATGCCAGACTGTGAAAAGTTAAAGCAGATAACAACTTGGATTGACCACTAGTTTGACCAAGGGTAAATTAAAGCCTTTGGGACTAATTTTCTACACCCCAAAATGCTGTTATCTTCTATATAAGGTCACAGAACTATAACAATCATAGTAAGAGTTATAAGATAATTTGTCAAATATTCATTCCAATAAACACTAAGAAATCAAAATAAGTTTATACTCTTCTTATTCATATCCCTGAGATACTTTATGTGATTGAGCAATTCCCATTGCTATTCTTCCAACTCATATCTCAGAGTCGGCATTCCTTCACTTAAATTTTTAGATACCTATTCTTCACTTGCAGTAACCATCACATTTCTCTTAAGGTAAATAAATGTTTCCTCATCTCATTCAAACCTGTATTTTCCCTTCCTCACATGGGCAGACTTTTAATGAAAACCCTACAGAAATGGCCTACAGATGCTGCAATATTCTAAGATATATTCATCACTACAATACAAGTGAGATTTACTTTATTTAAATTTATAACTTGCTAAATTGCAGCCTCCACACCTCTGTTGAATGGATAAATAAGACCATAATAAGTGCTACATAGCATTCACTAACTGTGATTTCTTATTTATACATAGCTTTAATTGCCAACATCCACTGGATCATCCAAAAAGCAAGAGAGTTCCAGAAAAACATCTATTTCTGCTTTATTGACTAGGCCAAAGCCTTTGACTGTGTAGATCACAATAAACTGTGGAAAACTCTGAGAGAGATGGGAATATCAGACCATCTGATCTGCTTCTTGAGAAAACTGTATGCAGGTCAGGAAGCAACAGTTAGAACTGGACATGGAACAACAGACTGGCTCCAAATAGGAAAAGGAGTACGTCAAGGCTGTATATTGTCACCCTGCTTATTTAATTTCTATGCAGAATACATCATGAGAAACGCTGGACTGGAAGAAACACAAGCTGGAATCAAGATTTCCGGGAGAAATATCAATGCCCTCAGATATGCAGATAACACCACCCTTATGGCAGAAAGTGAAGAGGAACTAAAGAGCCTCTTGATGAAAGTGAAAGAGGAGAGTGAAAAAGTTGGCTTCAAGCTCAACATTCAGAAAACGAAGATCATGGCATCCAGTCCCATCACTTCATGGGAAATAGATGGGGAAACAGTGTCAGACTTTATTTTTCTGGGCTCCAAAATCACTGCAGATGGTGACTGCAGCCATGAAATAAAAAAACGCTTACTCCTTGGGAGAAAAGTTATGAGCAACCTAGATAGCATATTCAAAAGCAGAGATATTACTTTGCCAACTAAGGTCCGTCAAGGTTATGGTTTTTCCAGTAGTCATGTATGGATGTGAGAGTTGGACTGTGAAGAAAGCTGAGCCCTGAAGAATTGATGCTTTTGAACTGTGGTGTTGGAGAAGACTCTTGAGAGTCCCTTGGACTGCAAGGAGATCCAACCAGTCCATTCTGAAGGAGATCAGCCCTGGGATTTCTTTGGAAGGAATGATGCTAAAGCTGAAACTCCAGTACTCTGGCCACCTCATGTGAAGAGTTGACTCACTGGAAAGGACTCTGATGCTGGGAGAGATTGGGGGCAGGAGAAGGGGACGACAGAGGATGAGATGGCTGGATGGTATCACTGACTCAATGGACGTGAGTCTGAGTGAACTCTGGGAGTTGGTGATGGACAGGGAAGCCTGGCGTGCTGTGATTCATGGGGTCGCAAAGAGTCAGACACAACTGAACGACTGAACTGAACTGATAGGAGCTCAGTTTCCAGCCTCTGAGCCAGCAGTTTTAAAACTCTTTGGTCTCAGGCTCCTTTATCATTTTCACATATTAATGAGGACCTCAGTGAGCTTTAAAAATAAAAAATTATTTATTTACTCGGCTGCACTGGGTCTTAGTTGCTGCACACGAGATATTCCATCCTTGTTGTGGAATGTGCACTCTTCAATTGCTGCACACGAACAGTTAGCTGCCGCATGTGGGACCTAGTTCCCTGACCAGGGATCAAACCCTGGCCTCCTGCATTGAAAGCATGGAGTCTTAGCCACTGGACCACCAAGCAAGTCCCTCAATGAGCTTTTACAAAATTTTAAATAAGATTAAAAAAAAGTTTTTCCTTATTTAAAAGTAACATGTATCCATTATATTTTAACATAAATACTCTCAATGAAAATAACCATGTCTTCCAAATAAAATTTAGTGAGAAACGGCTTATAGGAAAATAGTTAGATTCTCTCATCTGCTTCTGGATTCACTTTGTTTTCATTGACTTATATTATGAAAATCTGTCTTCCCACAGCTAAGTAGCTGGGAAAAGAAGAACTATTTTAAGTAATGGTTTCTTAAAGGTTAGCTGCAATGTACTATGTGAGACCACATACTAATTAACTTTTCATATTCTTAGATTAAAATCTATTCATTTATTTTTAACTTTGAAGGGATTTTGCAACATCATGCATTGGTCATTTGGAAAATGCGAGTTCAGTGTAGTATGCAGATAGGCCGATGTTAATGCATCTCACTACAGAGTATCAAACAATTGAATATCTTAATATCAACAATGATCTTATCTCAACCTTAAAAGTAAGCATATTTTTACCAGTCAGTGCATCAAAATATGAAGCATGCATAATGCACTTCTGCTGCATATGGAGCAGTTATCTCAAGGAATAGCACTTGTTCATTTGAGTTTCAAGTTTAACTGGTCGCTTTTTTCATGTAATACAACTTTTACTGGAAATGTGAGAGACATACTTTGATTATTTAGACTTAGGCACTGCTCCACCTCACTGACCCCTTGGAAGAGCCTGTGGGAAAGTCCATGGACCATATTTTGAGAACCATGGTTCTGAGCAGTAAGGTAAAAATATTCTTTGATTTCACGACTCATTACAGCAATAAGAAAACACAAATGTAAAGTAAAAATATCTATATTTTTCTGCTTAAATCCACATAAATCTAAGAGACAGAAAAAGAGCTCCCAAACTAGGATATATTATAAACTAAATACTTGGCCCACAGAGAAAATGACTCCAGAATGTGAAACTGATCAAGCACTTGCTCAATCTCGACAGCATACACATTTTAGAATATTCATACATTGAGACAACAAAAAGAGGGAAAAAAAAAAAAAAAAACCTTACAGAAATGTAAATATGAAGTTATCAGACCATAAATGAAACTGCCCACTAATAATAGCTAATACTATTGCCAGGCACTGTGCTAAACACTTCAGAGAGTTATTATATTTAATCCTCAAAACAAACCTAAAAGGTAAGTACTATGAACTCCCATGTGACATATACGGAAACTGAAACATAAGTGGTTTGCCTAAGGTCAGAGGAAGAATGTATGGTAGAACTGGTATTCAAAACTAGCACCCTTGACATAACTACACCGCCTCCTGCAACAAAGTCAAATGGTCATCATATGAAAAAATAATGGGAGTATAGTTTTTGAATAAAGAGTGTTAAAAAAGAAAAAAAAGGGCAAACTCACAGTTTTTAGTTCCATCAGAACTTGTTCATCGACTCCATCATCCAAAAAGATGTCTCTCACATCATTAATAACATCTTCGATCACAGATCTGTATAATTTAGGCTTTAAAGGGAAAATAAAAATTTAAGACTGTTGAAAAAGACTGTTTTTCACATTTTAAAATAGGTAACATGTTTTCACAAATTCAAAACAAACTAACACAACAGTCATTTTTCTAACTCTCTAAAACTTATTTTAGAAGTTGTAAGTTTAAAGGAATGGTCATTGGAAAAAGATCATTTGCCTTAGTTAAACTGAATGACTGGATGACTGCATATTGTAACAAAAGTTTTATGACTATTTAATACAATTCATATTTAACAGAGAATATCATTACACATAGAAGGCTCACACAATTTTCAGTTATAATTTCTATGTTGTTATAGTCAAAACAGTCAATGGGACCCAACAATATAATATTACTGGTTGCTATGTCTGGTTCTTATTATTCTTTGCTTAGTTTAACCCGTTATATCTCCTAACCTCATCTCCCTCTTAAGAGTTCAGAGAGTCTTATGTTCTGTGATCATGTGCCTGGCAGCAATCTGAAAGTTAATGAGTATTCAAATTTAAAATCAGCTGATTTTGGCTTTTGTACCCAGTCTGTACCTTTAAATTATACCATAAAGCCTTTCCTATAACCACAATAACAGGTCTCAGTCTCAGAGGAACAAGGCACAATGATCTCTTTTCCAGGATTTGTCTCCTACTACTGCCCAGAGAAGGAAATGGCAACCCACTCCAGTATTCCTTGTCTGGGAAATCTCACGGACAGAGGAGCCTGGTGGGTCCATGGGGTCGCAAAGAGTCGGACATGACTGAGAGACTAAAACCAAAGAGCTACCCAGATGACGCTATGGAACAGAATACTGAGCGGCCTTGATACTTATTTTTTAACCTCTTATTATCATAACTGTTATTGTTGGCATTACTGGTGGGG
The DNA here is from genome assembly GCA_006410615.1 of Neotragus moschatus. Taxonomy (NCBI): domain Eukaryota; kingdom Metazoa; phylum Chordata; class Mammalia; order Artiodactyla; family Bovidae; genus Neotragus; species Neotragus moschatus. Next base: position 981,476 of record SJYA01001454.1, on the reverse strand, counting down.
GGAGGGGGGAGCTTTCAGAAGGTTGCCAAAAAATAAAATGAGAATAGATATGAAAGCACTTCAAAAGTATATAAAGTATTTTTAAAAAACCAAAAAGTAAGAGAGGGAACAATTTGACTAACTCATATCCTATTTTTAAGATGTTGGACAAAAGGAAGTTTGCTGTCACAGTTACTTTGTTATAAATTCTATCCATTATCACACAAATCTATTAACAGCCTTTTTCTTTTAATGTTTTGTCATTATTTGCGCTTTGTATCTTGCCTAAGGTAAAAGTTACTGCTACTCAATAAAACCAAAGGTTTGCTCTTATAAACAAACCTCAAATAGAAAAGTTTTATTAGCATCTCCATCAGCAATACTGTTATCACAGGGGAAACCTCTTAATGTGTCCTTGTCCAGCCAAAAATACAAGTATGTTCCTCTATATAACTTACCTCAACCATTAAAATATATTTGTTCCCTTTCAATGCAACAGAAAAACAATGTATCTGAGTTCTCACCTTTGCTGTTTCACTTACTTTCTATTTTGCCAAACCTGTCTCTGTGAACTAAAATTATTCAAGTGCCTTCTGCCATCTCTACAATATCTCCTTAAAACGTCTCTCTGATTCTATAAACAAGGTTAAGTCTGACTATGGATATTATAATGATTCAACTACTGAATTACAAAAATACATTTATAAAGTTTTTTTAACCAATGATTCAAGGCATTATAAAGATGCAGCGTAATTTTAAATTGGTAGTATAAATCTCATATTGACGATATAAATTAATTTTCAGCAAAATAACTGTAATGTTTCTGAAGTTAGTCATCCCTAAAAATATTCTGCTTGGGAATCTGCACATTTATTGGTACAATGTGCTTTCTTCTGGCACTCCCTAGTTAATGAAACGATCCTGCTTTAATATTTTGTTTTTCTGCTTTAATTAACACACAACCTGACCACTTAATGCATTCGTATGCACTATAGTTAAAGGGAAATGTGTATTCATCATTAAGTACACAGAGAATTTTAAATTGTTCGAGTTAAAAAGCACCCAAATTACTGTTGTCTTTCAAAGTATGCGAGTACATAGGCAATATTTGAAAAAAGCAAATTTCCAAATTATTATTTAAAATGCTAAACTTTACTTGAACCAGTTTCTGTCTTTTATGGAATACACAATAACTGAGGTTTGTCCTGGTTTTCAAACACCAGATATTCCAAACTGGTAAATTAAAGGGCCACTAGTGTCATTAAGTAACAAAGAATTTCTTTCAAAAGTGTTAGCAACTAGTACGATACTGGAAAATAAATTGGATTAATTTCTACACTGGATACGATATGAGCATCCAATGCAGCCAAAACAGTCTACTTAGAACTTTAATTTTTTAATACCCAGTTTGCACTAAGCCTCTTCACATTACTCACAATTTCCCTAACAATTAATGTACTGTAGACATAAGACCCTACGTCGAAGGTTTAGGCACTTCTCTATTTCTTTGAAAAGCTGTGCGTCTCAAACATTTATTATAGGAAAACATGATGCAATATTAGGAGCTGTATTTCTAATATGTCCTGAATGCTCAGTGAAAAAAATACTACCAAAATCAAACCCTCTACAGCTAGCAGTTAATAAAGCTTTNGTGGTCTGGTATTCCCATCTCTCTTAGAATTTTCCACAGTTTATGGTGATCCACACAGTCAAAGGCTTTGGCCTAGTCAATAAAGCAGAAATAGATGTTTTTCTGGAACTCTCTTGCTTTTTCCATGATCCAATGGGTGTTGGCAATTTGATCTCTGGTTCCTCTGCCTGTATATATACACACACGTGAACACACACACACACACCACAAATATATACCACATCTTCTGAAGGCAGTTATTGGTTGGTGGGCACCTGGCTTGTTTCCATGCCTTGGCTTTGTAAATAGTGCTGCTATGAACATTAGGATGCATGTATCTTTTCAAATTAGAGTTTTCAACTTTTCTAGGTATATATCCAGGAGTTGGATTGCTGGGTCATATGATAGCCTATTTTTAGTTTTGTCAGGATCCTCCATACTGTTTTTTATAGTCACTGCACCAATTTACATTCCTACCAACAGTATAAGAGGGTTCCCTTTCTCCACACCCTCTCCAGCATTTATTATTTGTAGATTTTTGATGATAGACATTTTGATCTGTGTGAGATGATACCTCACAGTGGTTTTGGTTCGCATTTCTCTAATAATTTCGTATTTTCTCTGGTCATCTGATGCGAAGAAATAATTCATTGGAAAAGACCCTGATGCTGGGAAAGATTGAAGGCAGGAAGAGAAGGGGATGACAGAGGATGAGATAGTTGGATGGCATCACTGACTCAATGGACATGAATTTGAGCAAGCTCTAGGAGTTGGTGATGGACAGGGAAGCCTGGCATGCTGCAGTCCATGGGGTTGCAAAGAGTCAGACATGACTGAGCGATTGAACTGACTGTCTAATAATTAGCAATGTTGAACATCTTTTCATGTGCCTGTTAGCCATCTGTGTGTCTTTGGACAAATGTCTAGGCCTTCTGCCCATTTTTTGACTGGATTGTTTCAATATTGGGTTATATGAGCTGTGTGTATATTTTGAATATTAGCTCCTTGTTGAGTGCATTGTTTGCAAATATTTTCTCCCATTCTGTAGGTTGTCTTCACTTTGTCTCTGGTTTCCATTGCTGTGTAAAAGCTTTTTGGTTTCATTAGGTCTGATTTGTTTATTTTAGCTGTTATTTGTTTGGCCTTGGGAGACTGATCTAAGAAGATATTGTTACTATTTATGTTTGAGGATGTTTTGTCTGTGTTCTCTTCTATGAGTTTTATGGTGGCATGTCTTATATTTAGGTCTTTACGCCATTTTGAGCTTATTTTTGTATATGATATGGGGCAGTGTTATGGTTTCATTGATTTACATATCACTGTTCTGCTTGCCCAGCACCACTTGTTGAAGAGATTATCTTTTCTCCATGTTATATTCTTTAATATTCTTTTTTGTAGATTAATTGACTGTAGGTGTGTGGGTTTATTTCTGGGCTGTCTATTCTGTTCCATTGTCTGTTTTTTGTACCAGTACCATACTGCTTTGATACTCTAGCTTTGTAGTATTGTCAGGATTGTTTTGGCAGTTCTTGGTCTTTTGTCATTCCATGTAAATTTTAGGATTATTTATTGTAGTTCTGTGAAAAATATCTTGGGTATTTTGATAGTGATTGCATTAAATCTGTAGATTGCTTTGTGTAGTATGGTTATTTTAACAGTGTTAATTCTTTCAATGTAATAACATGGGATATCTTTTCATTTCTCTGAGTCATCTTAAGTTTCTTTTATCAGTGTCTTATAGTTTTTACACATAGCCACCTCCTTGGTTAAGTGTATTCCTAAATACTTTTTGATGTAAATTTTAACAGGATTGTTTTCTTACTTTATTTTTCTGATATTTAATTGTTAGTATAAAGAAATGCAAATGCTCTCTGTTTATTAATTTTGCATTCTGCTACCTTGTTGAATTCACTTATTCTAACAGTTTTTGTGTGGAAGTTTTAGGATTCTTTATATAGAGTATCTTGTCTTCTGCAAATAGTGACAGTTTTATCTCGTCCAGTCTAATTTGGATGCCTTTCTTTTTTTTGTCTGATTTCTGTAGCTAGGACTTCCAATATTATGTTGAATAGAGGTAATGAGAGTGGGCATCCTTGTCTTGTTCCTGAATTTAGTACGAAAGCTTCCAGGATTTCATCATTAAATATTCTCTTGGCTGTGAATTTGTCGTAAATAACTTTTATTAATGGCTTCCCTGGTGGCTTAGATGGCAAAGCGTCTGTCTACAATGGGGGAGACCTGGGTTCCATCCCTGGGTTGGGAAGATCCCCTGGAGAAGGAAATGGCAATCCACTCCAATACTATTGCTTGGAAAATCTCATGGATAGAGGAGCCTGGCAGGCTACAGTCCATGCGGTTGCAAAGAGTTGGACACGACTGAGCGATTTATTATGTTGATATGTTACCTCTCTACCCACTTTGGTGAGTTTTTATTAGTGAATGCTGAATTTTGTCAGATGGTTGCTCTGTGTTTATTGAGATAATCATGTGGTTTTTGTCTTTCCTTTTGTTAATGTGAAGTATCACATTGATTGAACTGCACATGTTGAACCATCCTGGTAACCATGGAATGAATCCAACTTGATCATGCTGTATGATGCTTTTTCTATATTGTTGCATTTTAGATTTGCTAATATTTGGTTGAGGAATATTGCATCTGTATTCATCAAAGATATTGTATAATTTTCTTTTATTGTAATGTCTTTGTCTAGTTTTGGTATTAGGGTGATAGTGGCTTCATAGAGTAAATTTAAAGAGTGTTCCCTCTTTCTCAGTTTTTTGAAATAGTTTGAGAATGATAAGTATAAGTGCTTTTCTGTTTGGTAAAATGTGCCATTAAAGCTGTCTGGTCCTGGGTTTTTGTTTGTAGCGAGTTTTGTTGTTTGTTTTTTTACACATTCTATTTCATTCATAGTGATCATTCTATTCAGTTATGTTTCCTCTTGACTCAATTTTGCAACCTGTATGTTTCTAGAAACTTGTCTATTTCTTTATGTCCACTTCTAGAAATTTGTCCACTTATTTTGTCCAACCTGTTGGCATGACTGTTTATAGTAATCCTTTTTCAAAAAAATTCTGTGGTACAAGTTGTTATTTCCTCTTTATTTCTTAGTTTATTTGGGTCCCCTCTCTTTTCTTCTTGGTGATCCTGGCTAGAGGTTTGTTGATAATTTTTATATTTTTTTAAAAAAATGGTTTTATTGATCTTTTCTATCTTCCAGTGGTTTTATTGATCTATCTCTATTTTATTTATTTTCTCTCTGATCTCTGTTATTTCTTTCCTTATGCTGACTTTAAGGTTTGTTTGTTCTTTTTCTAATTCTTTTAGGTGGTATATTTAGTTGTTTATTTGAGATTTGTAATTGTTTCTTGGGGAAGGCCTGTATTGCTATGAACTCCCCTCTTAGTACTGCTTTTGTTGAGTACCATAGCTTTTGTAAGCTTGTGGTTTTATTCTTGTTTGTCTTGAGGTATTTTATGAATTTTTATTTTGTCCCATCATTGACTCATTTTTTAGTAGCATGCTGTTTAGTCTCTATGTGTTTGTTCTTTCCCTGTTTTTCCCTTATGTGGTTGATTTCTAGTATCATAACATTGTAGTCAGAAAAGATGCTTGAAATAATTTCTAACCTCTTGAATTTGTTGAGGTTTGTTTTGTGACCTAGTATGTGGTCTGACTTAGAGAATGTCTGTGTGTGCTTGAAAAGAATGTGTATTCTGGGTTTTGGAGGAATAGTGTTCTGTAGATATCAGTGGAGTCCAGCTGGTCTGTTATGTCATTTAGGAATGCTGTTGCTTTACTGATTTTCTATCAGGATGATTTGTCCATTGATGTATGTCAGTGGCATATTAAAGTGTCCTACTATTATTGTATTCCTATCAATTTCTCTCTTTAGGTCTGTTAGTATTTATTTTGTATATTTAGGTGCTGCTATATTGGGTGCATATATGTTAACAAGTATAATATCCTCTTCTTGTATAGATCTCTCTTTATCATTATATGTCATTATATAATGTCCTTTAAAACTCAGCATTCAGGAAACTAAGATCATGGCATCTGGTCTCTTCACTTCATGGCAAATAGATGAGTAAACGGTGGAAACAGTGACAGACTTTATCTTTTTGGGCTCCAAAATCACTGCAGATGGTGACTGCAGCCATAAAATTAAAAGACACTTGGTCCTTGGAAGAAAAGTTATGACCAATCTAGACAGCATATCAAAAAGGAGAGACATTACTTTGCCAACAGGTCTGTCTAGTCAAGGCTATGGTTTTTCCAGTAATCATGTATGGATGTGAGAGTTGGACTATAAAGAAAGCTGAGTGCCGAAGAATTGATGGTTTTGAACTGTGATGTTGGAGAAGACTCTTGAGAGTCCCTTGGACTGCAAGGAGATCCAACCACAGTCCATCCTAAAGGAAATCAGTCCTGCATATTCATTGGAAGGACTGGTGCTGAGGCTGAAACTCCAATACTTTGGCCACCTGATGCAAAGAACTGACTCATTTGAAAAGACCCTGATGCTGGGAAAGATTGAAAGTGGGTGGAGAAAGGGACAACAGAGGATGAGATGGTTGGATGGCATCACCAACTCAAAGGACATGAGTTTAGGTAAACTCTGGGAGTTGGTGATAGGGAGGCCTGGCGTGCTGCGGTCCATGGGGGTCACAAAGAGTCAGACATGACTGAGCTGAACTGAACTGAATGTCCTTCTCTGCTTTCTTTTATGTCCTTTGTTTTAAAGTCAGTTTTTGCTGATACGAGTATTGCTACCCATTCCACCCCAATTTCTGTTTCCATGTGGTTGAAATATCTTTTCCCATCTCAATATTTTCAGTCTCTGTGTTTTTCACCCCAAAATGAGTCTCTTGTAGGCAGCATATTGTAGGTTCTTGTTTAATCCAGTATGCCACTCTCTCTCTCTTGATCAGAGCATTTAGTTCATTGACATTTAAAGTAATTATTGATAGTATGTGCTTGCAACCATTTTAAACCTTGTTTTCCAGTTGTTTATGTTCTTTGTTCATTTCTTCTTTTTGTTCTTCTTTGATAGCCTGGTGATTTTCTTTTATAGTATGCTTGAGTTCTGGTGTGTATGTGTGTGTGTGTGTGTGTGTGTGTGTGTGTGTGTGTGTGTTTGAATCTATTTCATGTTTTTGATTTGTGGTTACCATGATACTCAAGTCTGTTGACCCATAACTATATCTGCTTGCTTGATGATCATATAAGTTCAAACACATTCTAAAAGACCTGGATTTTTATGCTCCCCTTCCCCACATTTTGTGATTTTGATGTCTAATTTTATATGTTTGTGCTTAGCCTTATGCTGAATGATTAACACAACACTTTTCTGTTGGCTGTAGTTATAGTCTCTTTTACCAAAATTTTTATATTTTTGCCATTTTTATTGGACTGTTCCCTTTCCAATAGATTATTGTTTCTTTTCTATTTAAAGGAGACCTTTCACTATTTCTCTTAAGGTTGGTTTGTGTGTGTGATTGTGCTCAGTCGTGTCCAACTCTTTGCAACCCTATGGACTGTAGCTTGCCAGGCTCCTCTGTCTATGGAGTTTTCCAGGGAAAAATGCTGGAGTAGGTTGCCATTTCCTCCTCCAGGGGATCTTTCTGACTGAGAGATAAAACCCATGTGTCTAGCATTGGCGTTGGCAGATGGATTCTTTACCACCAGTGCCACTGGGGAAGCCCAGGGTTGGTTTAGTATTGCTGAATTCTTTTTGTTTTTGCTTGTCTGAGAAACTTTTTATCTCTCTATTCTAAATTCTTCTATTTTAAATATTTTGAGTCATAGAGTAGTCTAGGTTGCAGATTTTTCCCTTTCAGGACTTCAGCTCTATAATGCCCCTCTGTTCTGCCCCGCAGAGTTTCTTCAGAGAAGGTTTCACCCAATTTTTAGGCTTTTACCAAAAAAAAAAATGTTGATTTTCACATGCAGCAATTTTTGATCCAGTGTATAAGACGAAATCGTCTGACCACATATATCATTTCTATTCATGTTCTCTTCCTCCCTTCTCACTTATAGTTTGAAATTGCTATTCTGGTCCTTAAAACAGCAAACTAAACTGCAGTTTCTGTATACCAAAATATAAAGTAGTCTGTGGTGGCTTAGCAAAAATGAATTAAATTAGTTTAGCAGAGTACAGAGTCTTTGTGGAATCAGGCTTGACTGTCATTATTGTATGACCTTCTGCAGTAACTAAGCCTCTGTATTGTTAAGACCACCACATATGAATGTTGAGAAGATCAAAGGTACTAGAAAGTGCTTTAATAAGTATTTGGTGGCAAGTAATTTATTAATTATTATTACTAATTATTTATTAGTATTATATTATTACTAATTAATTATTAAGAAGTAATGTATTAGTTATGGTAAGTATACAACAGCTATATCAATGACGTCCAAACAGGTGGAATGTCTCTAACTCAGTTGTAGAACATTACCATTAGATTTTAATAATGATGCCAATGGTCAATGATTACTTTTCACAAAAACTTTGGCAAAGCTTTAGTATTTCAAGTGGTGAATACAAAATGTAATTATGTGCTATCATAAGTTAAAAGTTAAGGTGAATGATAATTTATTGGTTGAATTCATCAAGTTGCTTAATTACTCATGTATCCAATTACATATAGCAAAGTTACTTGTGAACTTGCCCATTTACAGTCTTAGTTTTAGGACTCTGACCCACAGCTATATGGCAAAAATATGGAAAGATGTATATGCAGGAATATTCATTGTGAGACTAATTGTAAACTGAGAGAATGGAAATACCCCACATTTGCATATAAGGAGACTGGTTGGATGAGCAGTAGATTACTGTGCACTATGACAAGAAATGAGGAATATCTCTATGTACCACTGTGGAATGATCTTTGGGATATAGTGTTGAGTGAAAATAGGAAAGTATTCTTTGTATGCTACCTTTTAAGAAATAACCAAAAAATATGTATATATATGTTTGTTTATATTAAAAATTAGAAAGGGAAAGATAAACCATAATTTTTAAAAAATAAAGTTACCTATAAGAATAATGAGAAAGTAGTGTATAGAGGACAGGAATAGAAGCTGGCTTATACAAATATACTGAATTACTTAGATTTGACTCTGGAAACAAATACTTTACTTATAAAACAAAATTAACTTTTGAGAAAAATCCCAAAATTGAAAATAAAATGAAGCAGATTATTAACAGAATGTTCCCTAACACACAAGGAGAACTTTTTCAAGTGACTTTAAAAACACAGTAGTTAGACTGTATATCTGCAGTGGGATATTCTCTAAGGACAAACATATCAAAAGATTATCTTCACTTTTCTTAGTAGTTTTATTGGTGGCATGTACTCTTTTTTCAATGTGATGTATAAGATAAAGAAAATGAGTATATGATGTTCTAATTAAAGAGGAGAGTAAAAAAGTTGGCTTAAAACTCAGCATTCAGAAAACTAAAAACATGGCATCTAGTCTCATCACTTCATGCCAAATAGATGGGGAAACAGTGCAAACAGTGAGAGACGATTTTGGGGGGCTCCAAAATCACTGTAGATGGTGACTGCAGCCATGAAATTAAAAGACACTTGGTCCTTGGAAGAAAAGCTATGACCAACCTAGACAGCACATTAAAAAGCAGAGACACTTAGCCAACAAAGGTCTGTCTAGTCAAAGCTATGGTTTTTCCAGTAGTCATGTGTGGATGTGAGAGTTGGACTATGAAGAAAACTGAGCGCCGAAGAATTGATGCATTTGAACTGTGATGTTGGAGAAGACTTGAGAGTCCTTTGGACTGCAAGGAGATCCAACCAGTCCATCCTAAAGGAAATTATTGAATATTCATTGGCAGGACTGATGCTGAAGCTGAAACTCCAATACTTTGGCCACCTGATGCAAAGAACAGACTCACTGGAAAAGACCTTGATGCTGGGAAAGATTGAAGGCAAGAGGAGAAGGAGACGACAGAGGATGAGATGGCTGGATGGCATCACTGACTCGACAGACATGATGAGTTTGAGCATGCTCTGGGAGTTGATGATGGACATGGAAGCCTGGAATGCTGCAGCCCATGGGGTCGCAAAGAGTTGGACATGACTGAATGACTAAACTGAAGTGAACTGAATTATGCCATCCCAATCATTCTTGAGAAGCTGGAGTCCCAGCAGAGGAGAGATTCAGATTTAAGATAGAAGAGGCTGAGTGAAAATCCTATAGTCCTGGATTTGAAATGGAGGTATCATGAGGTATTTTGTCTTAAATTTTTCTCCCTGGCTCTGAAAAAGCCTAGAAATAATAACCAAGCCAGCAGCAATGAGTACACCTAGTACCTAGATTATGATACTTCAAGACGAGTTTTCCTTGGAGAAATATCTTACTCTGATTCTAGGTCAAGAGCAGGAAATATCTTTTTTTTTTTTTTAAGCAACTAAAACCCATATTCAGTATATTTTAACTTATAGACATAGTTCTGAAAAAGCCTAGACACTGCACTGGTGATCACCCTAGTATACATGAGAACTTCTAGCTCCAGATTATAATCTTGCAGTACCATTCTCCACTAAGAGGAATCAGAACAGCTTGAAAATAGTTCTGACTCCAGGACTGGAGCAAGAAAAATACTAATTTTAACCACATGAAATTGCCTTATTGCCATGTGAGTGTGTGAGTACTCAGTTTCGTCGGACTCTGCAACCCCATGAACCTGTAGCCCGCCAGGCTCCTCTGTCCATGGGATTTTCCAGGCAAGAATACTGGAGTGGGTTGCCTTTTCCTCCTCGAGGGGATCTTCCTGACCCAAGGATCAAACCTACGTCTCTTGTGTCTCTTGCATTGGCAGGCAGATTCTTTACCACTGAGCCACCTGGAAAGTTCTTCTAGTATTCCCCTACTTAACACAGAATGAACCTGGAATCTCTCTTCATACAGCTAGCACTGAAGTGTATTAGTGCTCTAGAGCTGTTGTAATTAAAATAGCGCAAACTGAGTGACTTAGAGCAACAGAAATGTATTGCCTCATAGTTCTAGAAGCTTTAAGTCTAAAATCTAGGTGTCAGCAGGGCCATGCCCTGCTTGACACTCTGGTTAGAATCTTTCCTTGCCTCCTCCCAGCTTCTGGTTGTGGCTAGAAACCCCTGGAATTCCTTGTATCAGTAAGATAGTTGTTGCAGCAAGTTGAACTCCATCAAATATTTATATTTGTACATTTATAATGCTGCTTAAAAAAATGAAAATTCTGATTGGTCACCATTGAAGAATGGTAGGGAAACAATTCATCATCTTGAAGATTGGTAAATAAAAATAGTCAAGCATTTCTAGCCTTTCCTATGAACTGTACACCAAGTATCAAATAGTAGATGTCCTGGTTTGACTGGTAGCCCCCCAAAAGATATGTCCATGTTCTAATCCTTATTTATGTTACCTTATTTGGAAAAAGGGTCTTTGAAGGTATAATTAAGGAGTTTGTGATGATATCATTACCATGGTACACCCTAAATTCATTGGCAAGTGTCTTTATAAGGGACAGAGAAATGAACAAACAGGAGAGGAAGAGGAAATGTAACCACAGTGGAAGAATTTGGAGCAGTACAGCAACAATGCCAGCCGCTAACAGAAGTTGGAAGAGGCAAAGAGTAGATTTCTCCCTTAAAGCCTCTAGAGGAAGTATGTCACTGCCAACATTTTTGTTTTGGACTTCTGGCCTCCAGAACTATGAGAATAAATTTCTGTTGTTTTTAAGCCACCAAGTTCGTGGTTATTACAAAAGCCTCAGGAAACCAGTACAGTAAATAAGAGGATGTTTCTCTTTAAAGAAGTAGCTAATAAGTGAATAAAGAATCATAGAATATTGCCGTTTCCCAAACTCTAATGAATTAAGAGATAGAGAAGTTAAGCACTGACATCTGCCAGCATCATACAAAGGGAAATACCCTGACATTGTGTCCTTCTGTTTTTAAAAAATTAAGTATTTATTTATTTGATGGCTCTGGCTCTTAATTGTGGCATGTGGGATCTAGTTCCCTGATCAGGGATCAAACCCAGGCCCCTGCACTGGGAGTACAGAGTCTTAGCCAGTGGGCCACCAGGGAGATCCCTGTCCTTTTTTAAAAGTTTTTAAAAACTTTTTATTCCAGATATTATGTGCTTCTTGAAGAACATACTACCACCTGTAAAGTAGTCTTACTCACACTCCTACCACCCCAAAATATAAACCCTGAATGTGATCAAGCTTCTATATCCAACTAAAATTTACAAAAAATACAGAGGATGCAGGGACATTTAAAACTATTTGTGTCAAAAATGCAATCATTAAAATCCAGACCCTGAGAAGGTATGGGATAAATGATGTCTTTTCTTCAACAAACAATTTCAGAAAGAAAACTTACAGGCTTAAGACATTTAAGAGACTTAACAGTCAATCACAATACACAGAACTATAAACTATAAAAGATGACAATTTGCGAGAAAATTGGAAATTTGAACACTTACTGGGTATTTAATGAAATTAAAGGAATTATTAAATGAAACTTTCCACTAAAGAATTTAAAATAAGCCCAGTGAATCATTTACAGTCATATGGTTCTTTATCCATACAGCAAGGCCTGGTATTGTAAATAATATTAAACATTTTGTTTAATTACACAGGTTTCCTGTTTCTCTGATTCTTGGACCTCAGCTGCAAGTTGAGCAGCTGTGATTTGGGACAGTTAGAAACGGTGACGAGTAAGGTGCTTGCTCATGTTTCTAATGGCCAGGTTTTCTTTGATTTACCTACAAACTTTGTTGTTCCTATATCTTCAACTTGATAGAGGTTTCTGATATGAAAGATAACTACACAGACAAGTTTCTAATAAAATACATCATAGCAGGTAAATTAAATCTTAGTTAATCTACAAACTATATCTTAGAGAATTATTACTGAAACTAGATGGGCCAATTTAAGTTCTTCTGCAAAACCTACCTTCCCCTGATAGTAAAGGTAGGAGAGATTATAAAAGGGGAGGTGGCAGAAAGATTATTGTAGATTTCAGACCATAATGGAAACAAGGAATGTTTAAATACTGAGGGCTGGTATTTGATTTAACAAGGGTTTCTTGGCATAGTTCTAATACCTTCTTGAGAACAAGGGTCTGCATTAAATTAGGATGGTTCTTCAAAGTAAGGAGATAGCCAGTAGGCACAAAGAAAGGACGTTTAAACTGGGAAAAAATGGAGGTTTTAAAAAGATGAGGAATTTGCCATTTTGTGTTCCCTGCCAAGCTGAGAAGCAATAGTGAATTTAGTCTAAAAAACATGCAACCTCCTTTAAAACTTGCAATAGTCCAATGAAACAAGTAATATTATCCCATTGTTATGGATAGGAAACAGACTCGGGCTAAGCAGTGTCTTGCCAACATACTGCTGTTTTCTCATGAAGGGTTAGAGGTCCAAGTTCAAAGCTCTTTCCACCTGTCTTAGGAATAACAGGTTATCAATCAAGGGAGATGTGAAGGATTTGGATCAAATCATGTTGGTCCTTCTTGTTGTTGTTGTTGTTGTTTAGTTGTGTCTGATTCTTTTGCAACTCCATGGACTATAGCCTGCCAGGCTCCTCTGTCCATAGGATTTCCCAGCAAGAATACTGGAGTGGGTTGTAATTTCCCTCTCCAGGGGATCTTCCAGACCCAGGAATCTAACCTGTGTCTCCTGTGTTAGCAGGCAGATTTGTTACTGCTGAGCCACCAGGGAAGCCCCTGTGTTGGTCCTTAAGCTTGTCAGATATATGTTAATTATGTAATGTGTTAAACTTTATTTGGGGGAAGAAACTGTAACATATTCAAATTTGGAGACTTTGTCCCAATTTAAATGTAATTGCCTCTGTAAAAAGCATCATCAAAAGCATTTATTAAATCATTTAAATAACTGATTTCTCTGTGTCTACGTTAGTCGAAAATCATCCATTTCCCATTCAAAATAGCATTTACTCAGTTACTGAATTTGACAAGAGTGGTCATTTTCTAGCAAGTATTTCTAATCAAAACATTTCTGTCTTAACTTTACAATTATATTTTAAATGCTTTCATAAAACAAGAGAATGGAGGGTGACTTTTTAGTGGCAGAACATCGGGAAGGAGAAGTCTTTCTATTATATTTTACCTGCTGAACCGATAGTATACCTCCCACTGTGTAGACAGAAAAATATAATCGGGCCTGTGCCAACGTCTTTGCATAATAAATTAGAAGAGACCATGTATATTGACAGGGATAATGGAATAGCAGTCCTCAAGAGCATGAACTTTGTAATTACAGACTAAGATGCTTGTCCTTGTTCCAGGCATAGACAAGCTACCTCATCTGTAAAATGGCAGTTAGTGAAATTAATAATTCTCTGCTTTAGAGAACTGTGGGAGGACTAAGAGGCAGTACATGCCAAGCCCTTTAGCTCAGGGATTGGCACAAAGTAGGTTCTCCACAATGATTAGAGATGATGATCATATTGATAGCATTGAAAATTAAATGAGTTCCATTTTGTCTTTGTCTAGATTATGGTAAGCAGTGCAGTGGAACAAAAAAATAGGAATCAGAACATACTTCTGAACTGAGTTTGCCAATCCATATCTATCTTTTGAACATGTGAGTTTTTTCCATCTGTAAAATTAGAATCAAAGAAGAAAGTAGTTCCAGGTTTGAGATAAAACACATACTACATTCTAGAGGAGAGATCTTGAGGAGAGATCATTTGAATAACTGATTTCTCTGTTTTTACTTCAGTTGAAGATCATCACTTTCCTAAAATGACTCAGATTGTTTAAAACTGAGACTTTATATAAATCTCTAGTCAAGAGTTATAATTGCTCATTTGTGAAGTGTAGAATCCATTATCAGTTCAGTTCAGTTCAGTCGCTCAGTCACGTCTGACTCTTTGCGACCCCGTGCAACACCAAGCCTCCCTGTCTGTCACCAACTCCCGGAGTTCACTTAAACTCATGTCCATCGAGTCGGTGATGCCATCCAGCCATCTCACCCTCTGTCTCACCCCCAGCATCAGAGTCTTTTCCAGTGAGTCAACTCTTTGCATGACGTGGCCAAAGTATTGGAGTTTCAGCTTTAGCATCATTCCTCAGTAAATCTCAAATGATAAGTTTTCAGGCTTCAGTTATATTGTGCTGCTGCTAAGTCACTTCAGTCGTGTCCGACTCTGTGTGACCCCATAGACAGCAGCCCACCAGGCTCCCTCGTCCCTGGGATTCTCCAGGCAAGAACACTGGAGTGGGTTGCCATTTCCTTCTCCAATGTATGAAAGTGAAAAGTGAAAGTGAAGTCGCTCAGTCATGCCCGACTCTTAGCGATCCCACGGACTGCAGCCTACCAGGCTCCTCTGTCCATGGGATTTTCCAGGCAAGAGTACTAGAGTGGGGTGCCATTGCCTTCTCCATCAGATATATTGTAGTATGTACTAAAAATCAATACTGTTATTTGGCCACAGGATGGCAAAATACACCTGAGCCTGGATAGAATACAAGACTAGGAAACCACAGTCCCTAGGGTGGTGTTTCATTTCCTTTTCATATATTTTGTTGCCTGCTTAGTGACATTTATCACTAACTGTGTTTTTTTATTTTCAAAAGATAGAACTCATCACATATTTTCTTCTTCAGTTCAGTCGCTCAGTAATGTCTGACTCTGCAACCCCATGAAATGCAGCATGCCAGGCCTCCCTGTCCATCACCAGCTCCCAGAGTTCACCCAAGCTCATGTCCATCGAGTCGGTGATGCAATCCAGCCATCTCATCCTCTGTTGTCCCCTTCTCCTCCTGCCCTCAGTCTTTTTCAGCATTAGGGTCTTTTCAAATGAGTCAGCTCTTCGCATCAGGTGGCCAAAGTATTGGAGTCTCAGCTTCAACATCAGTCCTTCCAATGAACACCTAGGACTGATTTCCTTTAGGATGGACTGGTTGGATCTCCTTGCAGTCCGAGGGACTCNTCTCCTCCTGCCCTCAGTCTTTTTCAGCATTAGGGTCTTTTCAAATGAGTCAGCTCTTCGCATCAGGTGGCCAAAGTATTGGAGTCTCAGCTTCAACATCAGTCCTTCCAATGAACACCTAGGACTGATTTCCTTTAGGATGGACTGGTTGGATCTCCTTGTAGTCCAAGGGACTCCCAAGAGTCTTCTCTAACACCACAGTTCAAAAGCATCAATTCTTCAGCGCTCAGCTTTCTTTACAGTTCAACTCTCACATCCATGCATGACCTCTGGAAAAACCATAGCCTTGACTAGATGGACCTTTGTTGGCAAAGTAATGTCTCTGCTTTTTAATATGCTGTCTAGGTTGGTCATAACTTTCCTTCCAAGGAGTGTCTTTTAATTTCCTTCTTAATTCTTGCTAATTTTAGCAAGTGACAACACAGTGAAGTCCAAATCCCTTCTTTCTCTTTGCCCTTTTCCCTTAAGTTCTGTTAACATATTATACTTTTCCTTCTCCCTCCCTTTTCTTCTCATAGTCTCCCTTTTTCGCTTTGCTTTTATTTTTCCCTTTTAATGCGATAGTTATAGAATGGTAAACATAGCCCTTGTTCAGTGACCTTGATGTAGTTTCATCCTCCCAATAAAGGCTTCAAAAAATCAAATCAGAGTTCCTGTCTTTTAAAAAGGTGATTGGATGATTATCAAATACAGACCATTTTGAAAGTCTCAATTTTTCTTAGTCTCTATTTAGCACTCTTAACTTTACCCTTAGCCAATCATAACATTTAAAAAATATTTTGTGGGAGTGGGAGGGCAGCAAAATGAGGAATGTTGAATTACTAAAACCATCAAGTAAAAATTATAGAAAATAAAAATGGAATTCCTGTGTTCCTGTCTCTGCACAGACCTCTCAGTCACATCTGTGTCTTCCCTGCAAGTATCTCTAGATAGGTAAATAAAATAATGCAATCATGCTTTAAATTTTATAGGCAACTTGCCTATAAAGATAGATCCAGTCTATCACAGATCTCTTTCTAGGCTAGTAAATTTCAAGCTGACTCAGGTGTTTTTAGTGGCTGCATGGAATTTCATACGAATATGCAGTACTTTATTCTCTTGAAAAGTGCAGTTAGACTCTTTTTTCCTCCGTATTTTAAACACTGCTGCAACAATACCCTTGTGCATTCCCCTATGTACACTTCTGTTACTATCTTTGTAGGATAGGTTCTTAGAAATGGAGTTTATGAGTCTTAGGATTTCCACCTGTTAAGTATTCATCAATACTCACAAGTTAAGCCAGTCCACAGGTTGTCCCTGCTGCCTCTTTGACTTTGTAAAATCCCACAAAGCTGTCCTGTAAAATTGGGACCAAGTTCCGTTTTCTTTCCTCTAGAAAAAGTTCTTTACCTTTTTCTGTACCTTTCTTCATACCACACACTTAAATGTCTCCACAGATCTTTATCCTTTCTTCCTTCCTGGAGAAGTCAGCTCTTGAATCCTTTAATTCCTTCCATCATTTTCCCTATCATTATTTCTCTTTTTAAAAATCATTAGAAAAGTAATAGTATTTGATATAATTACTTGCATATTTTCTTTGAACATACATTTCAAAGGGAAAATTAAGGCAAACATTTTCCCAGTGTTCTTTATTCTGGTACTTATTTTTCTTTCATACAAAGAGAAAGAATACACAGAAGAACTACAAAAAAGATCTTCACGACCCAGATAATCACAATGGTGTGATCCCTCATCTAGAGCCAGACATCCTGGAATGTGAAGTCAAGTGGGCCCTAGAAAGCATCACTANAGGAGAAGGGGACGACAGAGGATGAGATGGCTGGATGGCATCACTGACTCGATGGGCGTGAGTCTGAGTGAACTCTGGGAGTTGGTGATGGACAGGGAGGCCTGGCGTGCTGCGATTCATGGGGTTGCAAAGAGTTAGACATGACTGAACAACTGAACTGAACTCAAGTGAATCTCCTACCCTTATGTTGCCCCTCCATAGCCACTGTTATTTCTCTATATCTTTGATTCTTTTTTGGGTTATATTTTGTTATAGTTTTATATTTTAGATTACACACATAAGTGATAGCATACAATATTAGTCTTTTTCTGACTTAATTTCACTTTGCAAAATTACCTTCCAAGTCCATTTGTGGTTGCAAATGCAAAATTTCATTCGTTTTTATGACTGAGTAGTATTCCATTATACTTCACACCTGATTTTCTTCACCTGTCTGTTATGGACACTTAATTTGCCTCTGTATCTTGACAATTGTAAGTAATACTGCTATGAACATTGGGGTCCATGTATCTTTTCAAATTAATGGCTTCATTTAAAAAAAAATATATGTCTACAAATGGAATTGGAGGGTCATGTGGTGGTTCTATTTTTGGTTTTTAAATAAACCTGTTTTCCATAGTGGCTACACAAATTAACATTCCCAACAATGGTGTTCAAAAGTTCCCTTCTCTCTGCATTCTTGCCAAGATTTGTTACTTGTATTCTATTCGATTATAACTACCCTGGCAGGTCTGAGGTGACATCTCACTGAGGTTTTGATTTTCATTTCTCTGATGATTAGCAATGTTGAGGATCTTTTTCTGTGCCTGTTGGCCACATGCATGTCCTTTTTGGAAAAATGTCTATTCACTTCTTCTGCAGATTTTTTTAATTGGGTGTCTTGGGTTTGGGGAGGAGGTGGTTTGTTGATGCTGAGTTGTATGAGCTGGATAAGCTGTGTGTATATATATATATATATATATATATTTGGGATATTAACCACTTACAAATAATACCATTTTCCAAGTTTTTCTCCCATTCAATAGGTTGCCTTTCCATTCTATCAATGGTTTCCTTTCCTGTGCAAAAGCTTTTAAGTTTGATTAGGTCCCATTTGTTTATTTTTGCTTATAGTTCCTTTGCTTTAGGAAACAGCCAAAAATATACTGGCGTGATGTATGTCAAACAGCATTCTGCCTATGTTTTCCCCTAAGAGTTTTATATTATCCAGTCTTATATTAAGGTCTTTAGTCTATTTTGAGTTTATTTTTGTGTATAGTGTTAGAAACTAGTTTCATTCTTTTACATGTAGCTGTCCAGTTTTCCCAGTACCACTTATTGAAGAGACTGTCTCTTCTCCTTTGTATAGTCTTGCCTTCTTTGTCATAGATTAATTGACTATAAGTGCATGGGTTTATTGGGTTTTTTTTTTTTTTCTAGTCTATCTATTCTGTCCCATAGATCTATGTGTCTGTTTTTGGGCCAGTACCATATTGTTTTGCTTACTATAGCTTTGTAATATAATGTGAAGTCAGGGAGCCTGATTCCTCCAGCTCTGTTCTTTCTCAGGATTGTTTTGGCTATTCAAGGTCTTTTGTGTTTCTATACAAAATTTTGAATTATTCTAGTTCTATGAAAAATACAGTTGGTATTTGGATAGGGATTGCATTGAATCTGTAGATTGTGTTCGGTAGTATGGTATCATTTAGGATCTCTGTTGCCTTATTGATTTTCTGTTCAGAAGATCTGTCCATTGATGTAAGTCTGGAAAATATTTTCCTATTATTGTATTCTCATCATTTCTCCCTTTATATCTGTTAGTTTTTATGTATTTGGGTGTTCCTATATTGGGTACATGTTTGTTGACAAGTATAATTTCCTCTTATTGATCCTTTTATCCTTTTCTAGTGTCCTTCTTTATCTTTCTTTATGGTCTTTGTTTTAAAGTCTGTTTTGTCTGATATGGATATTACGACCCCTGCTTTCTTATAATTTCCATCTGCATGAAATATATCTTTCCATCGCATTACTTCTAATAGGTGTGTGTCCTTTGTCCTAAAGTGAGTCTCTTGTAGGTGGCATATTGTAGGATCTTATTTTTGTTATCCAATCTGCTACTCTTTTGACTGGAGCATTTAATTCATTGGCACAGAAGGCAATTATGAGAGATGTGTGTTTACTGTCATTTTAGACTTTATGTCCCAGGTGATTTTGTATTTCTTCCTCGTTCCTTTTTCTTTTTCCTTTTGTGATTTGCTGATTTACTTTTGCATTATGCTTATGATCTCTTCTTTTACCTTTTCTGACTCTGTTGTATGTTTTTAATTTGTGGTTACCGTGTTTTTAAGTATGTTAACCCTTTCCAATATATACTTTCTTTAGACTTAGTAAAATAGGCTCAAACACCTTCTAAAAGAGAATTGCATTTTCTTAATCTCTTCCCCCACGTTTTATAATTTTCATGTCCTCTTTTATATCTGTGTGCTTATCCTTTTGCCATTCATTGTGGTTATCACTTTCACGAAGATTTTTTGTTTTTTAATCTGAAGATGGGTCTATTTAAGTAATTTACTCTTCAGTTGTAATTTTCTTCTTTTCAATAGATTACTACTTTTCTTATAAAAGATCTTTCAATATTTCTTTTTGGGAAGGTTTAGTATTGCTGTATTCTTTTAGTTTTTGCAGATCTGAAAAATTCTTTGTCACTTCTATTCTAACTGATAAACTTGCTGGGTAGAATATTTTGATTATGTCTTGGTGTAGGTCTCTTTGGATTCGTCTTGTTTGGGACCTTCTGTGCTTCCTGTGCCCGAGTGTCTCTTTCCTTCTTTAGGTGCAGGAAGTTTTCAGCCAGTTTTTTTCAGTTTGTTTTTGACTCCTTTTTCTCTTTCTTCCCCTACTGCAGTCCCCAATATGCATAGATTGGCAAGCTTTATATTATTCTATAGGTCTCTTACATTGCTTTCATTTTTTTTTTTTTAATTTGGTTTTCTGTCTGCTGTTCTGATTGGGTGATTTCCATTATTCTATCTTCCACTCAGATATCCCATAGGCACTGAGTTTCCAAAGCCAACAGGAAGGCATGAATCTGCACACTCAGGTTTCAGCCCCACTGCCGCATGTAGGCAGTCTGCTGGTGCTCTCCCCAAACTTGTAGAGGTGGCACCAAGCCTTCCGAGAGTGTGCGGGAAAAGAGACTTTTATGGAGACCTCCGTCCCTTCCTTCCATGCTTATTAACAAAGGCACTTCTCTTCTGTGGTGGGCCTATCTCCACTTCAACTTCATTTATATTTTTTCCCTGCGCTTTTATCTTGTCCCTTCATCTGGGATATAACTTTCTGCTGTTTCATGATGATTTACTTTCTGTAATATGGTTTTTGTTTTAGCCACTGTGAGACTGCCTTTTCTTGCTGCTTCTGTCTGCCTCCTGATGGATGAGGCTAAGAGGCTTGTGTAAGCTTTCTTATTTATTTTATAATTGAAGGATAATTGCTTTACAGAATTCTGTTGTTTTCTGCCAAATATCAACATGAATCTGCCATAGGTATACTTATGTCCCCTCTTGAACCTCCCTCCCATCTCCTTCCCCTTTCCACCCATCTAGGTTAACAGAGCCCCCGTTTGAGTTCCCTTAGTCATACAGCACATTCTCAATGGCTATCTATTTTACATGTGGTAATGTAAGTTTCCAGGTTACTCTCTCCATACACTTCACCCTCTCCTTCTTCCCTACCAATATGTCTGTAAGTCTGTTCTCTACGTCTGTTTTCCCATCACTTCCCTGTAAATAAATTCATCAGTACCATCTTTCTATATTCCATATATATATATATGCTAGTATATGATATTTATCTTTCTCTTTCTGACACACTTCATTCTGTGTAATAGGCTCTAGGT
Source organism: Neotragus moschatus (assembly GCA_006410615.1). Lineage (NCBI taxonomy): Eukaryota > Metazoa > Chordata > Mammalia > Artiodactyla > Bovidae > Neotragus > Neotragus moschatus. The sequence goes on along the minus strand of SJYA01001454.1, from coordinate 960,234 downwards.
TCATCCATCTCGTTAGAACTGACTCAAATGCATTCCTTTTTAAGACTAAGTAATATTCCATCGTGTATCTGTACCACAGTGGCTTTATCCATTCATCTGTTGATGAACATCTAGGTTGCCTCCATGTTCTACCTATTGTAAATAGTGCTTCAGTGAACATTGAGATACATGTGTCTTTTTCAATTTTGGTTTCCTCAGAGTACATCCCTAGTAGTGGGACTGCTGGGTCATTGGTGGTTTTATTCCTAGGTTTTTAAGGAATCTCCATGCCATCTTCCATAGTGGCTGTATCAATTTACATTCCCACCAACAGTGCAAGAGCATTCCCTTTTCTCCACACCACTTCCAGCGTTTATTGTAGACTTTTTGATGATGGCCACTCTGACCGGTGTGAGGTGATATCTTGTTGTAGTTTTGATTTGCATTTCTCTAATAATGAGCAATGTTGAGCGTTTTATCATGTGCTCGTTAGCCATCTGTCTGTCTTCTTTGGAGAAATGTCTGTTTAGGTCTTTTACCCACTTTTTAATTGGGTTCTTTTTCTGGTACTAACTTGTATGAGCTGTTTGTAGGTTTTTGAAATTAGTCCTTTGTCAATTTTTTCATTTGCTGTTATTTTCTCTCATTCTGAGGGTTGTCTTTTCACCTCGTTTATAGTTTCCTTTGCTGTGCAAAAGACTTACGTTTAATTAGGTCCCACTTGTTTTCTCTTGTTTTTATTTCCATTACTCTAGGAGATGGGTCATAGAGGACCTTGATTTATGTCATCTAGTGTTCTGCCTGTGTTTTCCTCTAAGAGTTTTATAGTTTCTGGTCTTATATTTAGGTCTTTAATCCATTTTGAGTTTATCTTTGTGTATGGTGTTCCGAAGTGTTCTAATTTCATTCTTTTCCACATAGCTGTCTGGTTTTCCAAGCAGCACTTATTGCAGAGGCTATCTTTGCCCCATTGTATATTCTTGCCTCCTTTGTTGATAATAAGGTACCCACAGGTGTATGGGTTTATTTCTGGGCTCTCTATCTTGTTCCATTGATCTATATTTCTGTTTTGGTGTCAGTTCCATACTGTCTTGATGACTGTAGCTTAGTAATATAGTCTGAAGTCAGGAAGGTTGACTCCTCCAGCTCCATTCTTCTTTCTCAAGACTGCTTTCACTAGTCAGGGTCTTTAGTGTTTCCATATGAATTGTGAAATTTTTCATTCTAGTTCTGTGAAAAATGCCATTGGTGATTTGATAGGGATCACACTGACTGTAGACTGCAAGCTTCCTGATGGGAGGGATTGGCCATGGGAAAAACTGGGTCTTGCTCTGGTGTGCAGGGCCTTGCTCAGTAAAGCTTTAATCCAATTATCTGCTGATAGGTGGGGTTGCACTCCCTCCCTGGTAGTTGTTTAGCCTGAGGAGACCCAGCCCTGGGGTCTTTGGGCTCTTGTTGTTGTTCAGTCACACAGTTGTGTCTGACTCTTTGTGACCCCATGGACTGCAGCATGCTAGGCTTCCATGTCCATCACTACTTCCCAGAGATTACTCAAACCCATGTCCATTGAGTCGGGGATGCCATCCAACCATCTCATCCTCTGGCGTCCCCTTCTCCTTCTGCCTTCAGCCTTTCCCAGCATCAGGGTGTTTTCTAATGAGTCAGCTCTTCACATCAGGTGGCCAAAGTATTGGAGTTCCAGCCTCAGCATCAGTCCTTCCAATGAATATTCAGAACTGATTTCCTTTAGGATGGACTGGTTGGATCTCCTTGCAGTCCAAGGGACCTTCAAGAGTCTTCTCCAGCACCACAGTTCAAAAGCATCAATTCTTCAGCCCTCAGCCTTCTTTACGGTCCAACTCTCACATCCATACATGACCACTGAAAAAACCATAGCTCTTAGTAGATGGACCTTTGTTGGCAAAGTAATGTCTCTGCTTTTTAACATGCTGTCTAGGTTGGTCATAGCTTTTCTTCCAAGGAGCAAATGTCTTTTAATTTCATGACAGTTATTTTGGAGCCTACTGGCTCTATGGTAGGGTTGATGGTGACCTCCAAGAGGGTTTATGCCAAGGGAGCTTTCCAGTGCCCCATCCCTGTGGTGAGCCCCTGCTGACCCATGCATCCACAGGGGGCCCCCAACACTAGCGGGTAGTTTTGGTTCAGTCTCCTGTGTGGTCACTGCTCCTCTCCTCTGGGTCTTGGTGCAAGCAAAATTTTGTTTGTGCCCTCTATGCCTGGAGTCTCTGTCTCCCCCAGTCCTCTGGAAGACTTATAATCAAATCCCAGTGGCCCGCAAGGCCAGATTCCCTGGGGATTCCCAGTCCCTTTGTTGGATCCCCCAGGCTGGGAATCCTGACATGGGATTCAGAACCTTCACAACAGTGTGAGAACTTCTTTGGGTATTACTATTCTCCAGTCTGTGGTTCACCCACCCAGCAGGTATGGGATTTGATTTTATTGTGATTGCGTCCCTCCTACCATCTCACTGGATCTTCTTCGTTGTCCCTGGACGTGGGGTACCTATTTTTGGTGGGTTCCAGCAGCCTCCTGTCCATAGCTGTTCAACAGCTAGTTGCAATTTTGCTGCTCTCGCAGGAGAAGAACACACATCCTTCCACTCCCCCTTCCTGAACCGGATGTCTGTGGTGGGTCTAGACTTTCACATACACCCCTGGTTGTGGCCTATACCATGCTCCAGTCACTGCAGGCTGTCTCCATACTGCCAACCCAAGTCCTCTCCCCAGGTGTGGCCTCTGAAGCCAGAGTTTCAGCACTCAGCCCCCGCCTGCACCAGTGAACATAGGCCTGAGGGTCAGCACAGGGTGATGGCCCAGACCATCTGTGCAGGGCTCTGTTTTGCTTGCTGCAAACCAACAGCTGCACTCTCCTCCAAACCTTTGCAGCTTCCTGTCTGTCCTGCTTTGTCTTGGGTATTCTTTAAGTTCATAATTTTAAAGTCTCAGGAGAGAATATATTAGTATATACTTGTTAGTTTGGTAGTGAAAGAAACAGCAAGTTTTTTTTTTTTTTTTTAAATATTAGGTTTCTGATAGGCTACTGGCAAAGCTTGCAGGATAAACATACCCAGGTTCAGTAGGTCTAAACTGTCGATTCTCCTTTGCCCCAACATTCAGTGTGGTCACCAAATATTTGTATCCTTTGCACTGAGCATTTCTTTTTGCAGTTGTCATCCCCTTATTAGATATTATTAAGAGAGTGAATCTGAGGGATAAGTTTCGTACTGCCTAGCATATTGGGAGAATTCAGCATTCTGCAGCATTTCTAACAGCAGTAAACCTCTGAGGTGCAAAGAGAAAGAAAAGCAGCAGTAGATTTTCCAGACTGCAGAGGCTCAGAAATGGGAAGAGGAGTTGACTTCAGGAAAGTCTTAACTAAAATACAGAATGAATTTTAGTCATATTCAGTTGTATGTTGATTATACTTGCTGACTCATTTTGCTTTCGGTGCACTTTGGCCATATACTGAGAAAGCAATAATAGCTGTTGCTTTTTAATGAGAAGGATACAGCCAACAAATATAAAATATTAAAAGGCAGCAGATAAGCATTAAAGGTAGTAGAAGAGATGTATAATAGGGGCTTGTTCAAAAAGAGTTGAATGTGGGAAGAAATAACTGGAGACTGTCCCAGTTGCTGAATTATATATATCCTTTTCTCTGCTAATCTGTTAGCAGAGTAGTCTAGGCTTCTGGGACTTTATGCCTATTGGTGAAAAGAAGAGAGAGGAGGAGAGCAGAGGGAGCTAAGAGAGAAGTCTTGACCCCTGGGTCTGCTCTTGACAGGTAGAGAATAGATTTTATCCCATTTTTTTCTGTTGAGACCTAGACTGTGTTTGGGAAAAGTACCTGCATTTTGGTTTTAACTCCTACTGAAAAATATTATCTGTAATTTTGAGACCTCTAAATAAAAATCGTGAATAAGTTCTTTTTTTAGAGATCTAACACATAATTCTCTTTGGTATGGAGATACTTCAGCATCTTTTCTTGGGTCCATAACAGGATGTGATGGAGTGGAACGAAGTATAATGGATATACTTCTGTTCAAGTTATTTGGTCTGCCATTCCACTCAGTGGATCTGTGAGGCAGATAGAAGATGCTGTCAAGCCTGAAACAGTCAATTCACATGGCTAAACTGAGGGAGTAACTGTGTGACTCATTTTAATGATTTCTCCACATTGACCGTGAACTGGAAGGCACTTTTCAGGGGGCTGGGATGTTGGGTGGTGATGACTCTAGTGGTACCCTCCATGAAGAAGTTGAAAAATTGAGAGTCAATAGAGTGACTTTCATTAAAGAAGACTGACACCCCAGTCTATTTTGTAGACAATTTAAGTGATTTTCAAGAGTGCTGAAACTTCAAAACTTAATTCCCACTTACGATGGGATTTTAAGAAGAGTTTTCAGTTCTCCCTGGGCAGTGAAACAGGAAGTCTGGGGACTTGAGGGGTTGGTGCCTTTACTCAAGCTAGAGCTTAATGAGAACGATGCAATTCCCTCCGTGGGGTATTTGGCAATGAACTTGAGAAACAGGAAGGTGTGATACTTTGTTTTAGGTTCTTTCCCTGCTGTAAATACTCCCCATTGATTTTAAACTAAACTAAGCGTCGGCTGTACCACCAGGCTTGAAGTATTAGTGCCTTGACGAATGGAGAGAGGGGGGCTGCCTTCATGAAATAAGATCTAAAATACTTGGTACAGGTGGTGTCACCAGAGTATGAGCACTACCTAAGTGTTAGGTCATATTATCACGTCTAGGGAGACAGAAAGTGCCCAGCGTGGAGGAATACAGAGCACGCAGTCGGAAGTGATGAAAGAGCAGCAGAGAGGAGTTGAGAGTGAGAGCTGACAGGCGACGCGGAAGACGCTTAAGTCCTCAACTTCACTTCCTCCCATTCCCAGCCCTTCCTCCCCTCAATCCGAAGGAAGCCCAGGAAGCATACTTGGCTCCAAGCAGTTACTCCAGTAGTTGCTCCACTTGGATATTAAAAGAAAGAGGGATTTTAGAAAGCGAAAACCTTGTGACAGCATAGGAACCAGACAGTTAGGTCTCAAAATTTGTTCAAGAGGATGCTGGGCAGATAGGAAGGGAAGAATAGGGGGAAGGAGTGGAATATCCACAATCTAAGAAAACCTTATGCTCTTATCTGGCTTTTCATCCTATTGTATACCTGATAAGTTACTAATAGAAATTAATTTTGCACTGACTAGGCTATGAAATTCTGTGTGTTCTGTTCAGGATAGTTTTCTCAATAGTAGGAACCACTGAACTGGCCTGAGTTCACCCCTTGTGGATAAATGTATTTTGCAATAAGATGTCTATGGTCTGTTTGAACTAAACAAAACACACATCTCTCTTTCTTATTTACACACACACACACACACACACACACAAAACACCCTTTATTTTCCTTGCCTTCAATCTTTCCCCTAGACCAAAACAACCTGCATGTTGCAGACAGATTAGTCATTCCAGAATAAAACTTTCTTGGCAAGGTTCTCAAGTGGCTCCACGGCATTTACGAGACTGAGTCCAACCTCAAGCTGGAGGCCAGCTCTCCCACAGCTCAGCCCCTCTGTCCCTCTTACCTCCTGACGTGCTTGAACCCCTGACCCAGGTGAGGCTTATCTCTTAATCCAACTATATTTACATTTGCTTCTTCCCAACTCTAAACTCCTGTTCTCTTGCAACTGAGTTCAATTTTATCCCCACCTCTAGGCCTCACTGAAAAGCCATCTTTCTTATGAAAGCCTCCCAAGTATTTTAGTCCATAATGATCTTTTTCCCTGCATTTATGTTGACAGTCATTTGGACTCATCAGTGAATTAAACAGTTATTTGTTGAATGCTAACAATATGCCAGGAACATAATATAAATAAGTGTGTTATTTGATTATACGCTCTTTTATATTTCTCACTTATTTATATATGTATTTTCTGACTGCCAAAAGTCCCTGTAAGAACTGCTTGTTTTCTTACAGAATTAGGCACAAAGTAAGAATGCAGAAAATATATCTTGAATTCACTGACGTATATTCATGATAAACTTAACCTAGGGTACAAATCACTTGGTAACTTGTCAACTTATGATCACTCACTGTATTAACTGGGTGATGAGTCTTCTTAATAAACATTTTTTATTATGCTTGATCGAATTAAATCTTGCATCGTGATAGATTTTGTTTAAAAGTTTTTATTAATAGGTCTTTTTCATAGCTCAAAAAGGGGGTTACAGATGATAATCAGCAGAACTATTGAAAACAAAACCTCACCTCTATAGAGTTAGCCAGTGTGTAGACTTTATTACATAGGCACATATTTTTTTAAGTAAACTTTTTTACATAAAATAAATCACAACACTGAATGAGGATGGATGATGAAGAAAGGAAAACCCAAGCCTTGGACCAGCTGAATCACTCGCTGGGACCCTGGGTCCCTCCATCCTGACATATTGAAGTTCACAATGAGCATCACAAGTGGAGAGTGAGGAGGGGGTGCTCTTTTATCACATCCAGGCTTAAAACACTGGTTGTTTCATTTCCTGAATACGGTAAGCTTTCTCTAGGTCCTGTTGGCAGGCTGGCACAAAGGTTAAATGAATGCTGACTCAGAGTGAGAGCTGTTCATATTCTTCCCTCTGGTACCCCAGTACTTCAAAACCCTTAGACGCTCTGGTCCAACTAACTGCTTGCTGTCGGGGCCAGAGTGGACCTCTGCTTCCCCACAGCTGCTCCCCTTGGGAACCATATGGGGGCACTGACCCTGAAGCACACGGAGGCCAGACCGCGGTGCTTAAGGCTTCAGTCACAGTGTGGCTAGAGGGAGTCCACAGCCAGCGCTGAGGGCTTGATCTGAAGCAGAAACGGGACCGGAAGGAAGAGGAGGCTGGAATTTCTTCCTCTGGCTGGCTGGGAATCAAGCCATTACATTTGACCAACTCTTGGTACTGGAAACAAAATCATACTAACACACACCACAAAGGAGATGCTACTTTGTAGCTTGTAAGTGGTTTTTAAAAAACAGGTACATTTTCCTGTTACTAAAAGATCAAATAGGGAGGACTGGCCCTTTCTCTAGTCTGGTTTTGCCATAACTATGGGACAGATATTCCCAGAATCTTTCCTGTTTTTTCTTCCTTCGATTTCTGAAGTCTTTTATATAAAAGGACATATTCATAAATCGTTGGTCAGCCGTGGCCCTTCTGTGTCTTGGAGGGTTAGACCTACTTCTGTTTCGGGTAGTATCCAAACCCTGTGAAGGCCTCTTCACCCCACTGCTGTGCTGGATGATGCTAGGGGAACTTCCAGAGCTCGGCGCCAGTGAGATCACGATCCACCGTGTTTCGCTGTGTTTTGAAGGCAGCTACTAAATAGAGGGTTGCAGAGTCGTCTGGACAGACAGTCAATGATAGAGACATGAAAAGCGGAAAGATGGGCCGGCTGCTTTCCCCAGTATTCACATCTTAAACTTCCTGCTTCTCAAGACTGTATGAAGAGGCCTATTGACGTGGAGCGTGACTGACAGTGGCACCAGAGCATAGTTTATGCGAGTGGAGCTGGAAAGGGCCTGAGGGAACAATTAGCCCATCGTCTTCACTTTTTTAGCTGAGGTTTCTGAAACTCAGTTGGAAAAACAGCCAGTGACTTACCATGATGATTTTCGCTATGACTGTGTCCTTTAAAGATTCCTAGAAACCCCAGTTCTCTTTACATCAGCAGTCCAGCATCCTTGCGTTTCCTTAGCTACCATTACAGAACTGGCTGCTGGAACAGAACCTTGACCAAATACTTGTTGAACTCAATTAACTCTATTGTTTATCCCTGCCAGGCAAACAGCATTCCTGGAGCTCCTTACATTTAAGGGATGGCCTCTTGTTTATGGATTTTGAGGTTTGGTGGCCAGTGCTCTATTTGTCATTTCTCCGTACTTTATATTTTTTCATTCTGTTCTTTTATAACTTTTCATTAAACGCCATTATTATTTGCCTCTCTCCAGGCACTGAAAGTGAAAGTGAAGTCACTGAGTCGTGTCCGACTCTTTGTGACCCCATGGACTGAAGCCCACCAGGCTCCTCTGTCCATGGGATTTTCCAGGCAATAGTACTGGAGTGGGTTGTCATTTCCTTCCCCAGGGGATCTTCCCAACCCAGGGATTGAACCCAGGTTCCCCACATTGTAGACAGATGCTTTACTGTCTGAGCCACCACCAAACACATTACGATGGATATTTTCTGCCTTTACAGGCCTGGAATATTACAAATTCAGATATACTTTTTTTTTCCAGTTGTTAAAAGAACTAGACTCTTAATCAGACTTGCTAAAGCACAATAGTAGAAATATAAAAATTCCATTTTTCTGGTTTAGTGAATACATGGGAGAATACTACTGATACACACATTTATTTTCTACATTGTTGACTGCCTTATACATCTCTTTCACTTTTAATTCCTTAAATACATAAATATGAGCCACAATATGTTCATTTACAAGGAACATAATTAAGAAATGAAGAAATGGTGACTTGTAGGGAATTGGCATTTAAAGATTGGTCATGTTTAGAAAACATGTTTAGAAGTTGGTGAGAATGCTATGACTAATTTCATAAGAGCTGTCATGGTTCGGATGACAATTATTAGTGAAATGTTAAGAGATAATTCCTTTATTGGAAGATTTTTTTTATGGATTTAGTTTTTTGGCCAGTTTTGTTTGAAGTTCCTGTTGCATTTTTAACATGACTTAAACTCTAGATATGCCAGAATTAACTTACAATCATCATTCATAGAAGAGTTAAAATTACCATTCCCAACTGAGAAAATTTTAAAAAGTAGGCTAGATGGCAGCACTTCCTATTCACATCAACTTAATATTTTCAAGAGTTGGAGGAAAAAATTGGGGTCATTCTGTTTTCCCACCACCATGAAACTTATGAAACTTAAAGCAGTTCTGAAATCCTGATGTTACTTGACAAGTATCAGCTTACTATCTCAGGCCTCCTCCTTACTATGATAACAAAATAAACACACAGAGACTCTGGTGAGTGGTTACTGTTAGGGAAAACAAAAGACCTAGCACACAAGAATGCCCCTGATTCTAGTAAATGCTTCCTTCTCCCACTGACCATTCGAATAGACAAGGCTCGGGCTCACAGAGCTCTCTGACTTGCAAGAACAAAACTGAATCAGTAATCCAGGCTATTGACAGCATCTGTGCTGCTGTTATCTTTGGGCACAAAAATGTTTTTCAATATGAATAGGTTCGCTGTAATTTAAATTCAGCTGCATATTAAGTGCTGAAGTGCTGACAGTTATTAGTTGACAGTGGAGGCAAGAAAAGAAATTACTTAAGTGCTCCAGGAAGTGAAAGCATGCTAGTATGGTTTAAGGTTAAGTGTTTGATGATAAGGAAGGGTTAGGTAGTCTTGGAGTCTCAGGGTCAGTATTCATTCAGCAGACATTTACTGAATACCTAATAATTTTTCTTTATTATGTGAATATGTTTGACCTATCAGCATGGACGTAAGGTAGCTGAAATTTATTATATTCCAAGTTTGGTGCTAGATAGTAGGAAGAAAGAATAAGGTACATTTCTTGCCTCCATGAGTCACATTTCTTGGGAATGTAAATTTCTAGGGACCTACTGATGCTAAAGCTGAAACTCCAATACTTTGGCCACCTCATGCAAGAGCTGACTCATTGGAAAAGACCCTGATGCTGGGAGGGATTGGGGGCAGGAGGAGAAGGAGATGACAGAAGATGAGAGGGCATCACTGACTCTATGGACATGAGTTTGAGTGAACTCCAGGAGTTGGTGATGGACAAGGAGGCCTGGCGTGCTGCAATTCATGGAGTCTCAAAGAGTCAGACACGAGTGAGTGATTGAACTGAACTGAACTGAACTCCAGTGTACTCTTGCCTGGAGAATCTCATGGACAGAAGAGTACGGAGGGCTACAGTCCAGGGGTCGCAAAGAGTCAGACATGAATGAGCAGCTAACACATTGAAGCTCCTGCCCTCATCTATAAGATCTGAAAAGAAATTACTCTCATTTCAAATAAGAAATATTTTACATTATACAATGTTCTCAGGAATTCCCTGGCAGTCCAGTGGTTATAACTCAGAGCTTTCAATGTGGTAACCCAGGTTTCCCTTAGGGAGTTAAGATTCTGTAAGCCATGCAGTGCCCACCTCCCCTTCTCCAAAATAATGCTCTCAAGAGTTATGAACCCTGACAATAATGCAGGATGGTCAGGGCAGGCGGGGGAGGGGGTGAGGGACAAAATAAACAACAACAACAAAAAAAAACTGTCCAGATTATATTTAAGTGAAATATAAAATTTTGATGAGACATAACTAGTACTATGTTCACAAGAGTAAGCGTGGCAAAGAGGGGGTTAATGGTCTCCCCCCAGAGTACCTCATATTCTCTTGTCTGATATATCATAATGAGAGATTTCTTATCTTCCTTTACTATGAAGTCATAAAGCAAGTCACCGGCCTCAAAAAAAAAAAAAGCACAGCTCTTGATATCAAGGGACGTCTAATTTATGTTCTAATAGTAACAGGCTGTGTACTGGTAAAATGAATTCACTTCTAATATTTTCACATTATTGATAACATAGAAAAGGAATATGTGTGGCTATAGACACACAAAATAGAAATTCAGGGTAGCAAACTTACAATCTGCATATCAAAAAGGTATTTGTCCAACTGTGTTTTCTATGTAGGCTACTAACAAAAGTACATAGAAAATACATCTAAAAATAAGTAGTCTTACATTTTGCAATTCCCTAAATGCTACCCATAAGCAATTTCTAAAATACAAAGGAAAAACAAATCGGATGAAATCAAGGTGTTAAGTTTTCAAAAGTGAATGATAATTTAATTGCTGAGTGTAGATAGCATAGAAGGAAGTTTTCCAACCCTTGGTTTAAAAAAAAAAAAAAAAACCAGGTAAAGCACAAAGGCAACAAGAATTAACCAATAGGAAAAAAGGGTCCAACCACCAATACATATGTGATACTAGCAGGTGAAGCAGAGCTCTTGAGAGGGTGCACGGGCTCTACACTTGGGTAAAGAAGGTGCTAGAGTACGCTTGACCTTGGCAACTCTTCCACCCATCTCAACGCTTCTATGAGGAATCCTCATGAGCTTTTAGCACAAAGGGAGAAGGACTATGCCTTGGAGTTCCCCTCACTTGACAAAGACCTCTAGAGGAACTCACCGTATTTCAAAGAGCATGAAAAGCCACTTACAAACTAAAAACAAGTAGAGTTAGAGTCCTATTACTATTGAAACTAAACATCTATGTAGAAGGTATCTTGGTAAGAATCTTGCCTACATCCAATCTTAGAGTCCCTTTCATGGCATTTAGGAGAGATGGATTATTTTAGCTTTTGCTTGGGTATCTGTAGCAACTGGAAATTCTACTAGTTGAGTCCATTCCCCTTTAGAATAACTCCTATTACAAGGTTCTTTCTTGTGCTGAAGCAAACATCTGTCATCTATTAAGCTCCTCTTTTTGCCCTTTGAAGCAACATAGGAAGAGTCCAGTTCCTCTCCCCTTTTATAGTTCAATGGAGATTTCACGGTAGCTATCATATCATCCCCTCTTTTTCCCTTTGCAGCTATCCCTTCTGTTCTTCAGGGGAACTATTGCCCGGTTCCACATATAATCAGACTCTTCGTGGTCCTGGCCACCTGACTCTGGATGCAATAATTTATTAATGTCTCTCTTAAAATGCAGTTCCCATAACGGAACCCAGTCCCCCACGCAGATGTGGACTGAGCTGTGCCGCGTGCAGGGCTCCCTGGATTTCTGGAACCACAGGCTGAGTGTGTTTGTTTAGCCATGAGATACCCCTAACTCAAAGCTGAACCCACATTTCCCTAAGAAAACATTCCTACAAAAACTGCTGTGAAACCAGGACTGTCTAACACCTTTCGCATTAACACACACATCTGTACACACATAGGTGCCCTTGTCTATACTCAGAAGGGTGCATTTAAGAAACTCAGAATCTGGGAGGCTCTCGTTAATGCCTGTTCAGTTTTATCCTTCTAGTTTCAGTCTTATGTTCACATATTTCAAAATTTATAATGATTTCTGTATCCTCATGTCAGTACATAGTTAGAATTCAGTGACTATTCATGGGATGAATTAATCCTGAATCTACTAGTCAACAGACTAGACATACACGTCTACTTCTGGGTCATCTATAAATCTGATAGGCGTACTTTCTGCACCCCTTACTCTCTTCTTCACTGGAGAACTAAGAAAGCAAATAAAAGCTGCCTGTAAATCGCTGAGCCAGTATCCCCTTTGGGATGCGGAGGTACAGAATGCGAGCAGGAACAGATGAAGAGAAAGAATATTGAGTGTCCTAGATCCTTGGGAGCAGGATTTAAGGTTCCCAACATTAGAAAAATATGGCTTCCCCCATCTCTACCCTAGAGTCTTCTGCCTTTCAGATCTATTAGAATACTGTGATTATCAAAATGTGAATTTTTAGGAAAAGCTCATACAAGCTTAATTTTGAAACAGCTTTTAAAATGATCTTTTCAAATTACATTTCCTGCAAAGTCTGAGTTAGAGACACACAGCTGTCTATTGGCTATGAGGTATAAAATGGAGTTCCTAAAATGCCCTTGACAAATGCCTGAGATATATGTATCCATTTATTTCAGGAGTCAGAAATGGCATATATTTTTCAGTGTGAATTTAGAAAATCACTGAGATTGAAGCTGTCTCCTGAATTGAATATTATCTCAAAATGAACGTTCCTTTTCCCTGGGACGAAGAAAAATAGCTCAATTTTGCTTTCCCTTCAACAGCCACTCTTTGCAGATACAGAGCTAATCACGGAATTTAAAAGCATCCTATTGTGCCCTTTTCCCCATTGTCTATTGTGACTCAGGATGGTGAACCTTGGGACTGACAGTTTAGAAGATGGAAAAAGTGTTTCAATCTCGAACCGGGAAGAAAACATTTCAGAAACGTCTTTGCATAGTGCTAACATCTGAAGCATGGAGACACCTATGAAAGGTCTAGCAGACCCAGAGAAGAAATTGGTTTTGTACCTTTCATCATTTTTTTCTCTAGAGGGAATGATGGAGGTGGAGTCTTGGTTAATTAACTTCTCAAGAAACTGTTTTCCAGAAATTGATTGACAGATGAACATCAGGAAGAATTGCACCAACACTGTAGGGGGCGGAGGGGGGTCTTTTCCTGACTATTATCAGTCACGACAAGCCACACCCAAGAGCCGTGAGATAAGCGAGAGTGGAGAAGAGGCTTAATTATACGGTAAGCTCCACAGGCCAGGGGACCCCAGAGCTTCAAGCACAGTCAGAGCCTCTCTCAGGCAGCCACCTGAGGGTTTCCTGTAGAATACAGGTAACTACAAACAGGACGGTCCATACCCTGTTCCCCACAGGGAGGAGCCATGCTAGATACTGACTTGAATTTCAGCTATTCAGGAAGACATCCTATCGTGCCGCTTGGGTCAGGAACCCCTGCAAGACAGCCTCATCACTGGACCCCGCACTCCTTGGGATTTTCCATGTCGTCTCCTTCCAAGTCCAGCTTCAAACTCTTTTTTTGCTCAATTTCCACCTGTCAAGGAATAGATATCGGAGAGAAATAATCAGAAAGAAATATCAGGAAAACATCCCAACAGCTAACCAAAAGAGAAAAACCTCACTAGGTTCTTTGAGAGTCCGTCCTTATAGTTTGGTTAATGTTCTGGGGTTTAGCCACACCAAGCTGCTGGGCTTGTATACATCATGGCTTTGAATGTGCACATGCTGTTGGCTTGGTCTGGAATTCCTCTCCCTCTCAGTCCACCTGGGAAATCCTTCTTCTTTGCCTTGCACAGCTGCTCAGAGTCTCCTGTAAAGCTATTCTTGACTCCCCCGGCAGAATCAGGTGCCCCCCTGCGTATATTTCCCCTGCACCCTGTACCCTGCCCAGCCCCACTACACCACAGGCTCTGTAAGACAGGGCAGGCCCTTTTTAACTATTAAACCCCAATAATACAGGCATACACAAAGGTTTATCAAATGAATGGATTTCTTTGCAGTTGGCTGTTTACACTCTCTATGACTCTGTCCCTTTAAACAGTCTGTGGAGAATTCCCTGGTAGTCCAAAGGTGAGGACTCCGCAGGGAACTAAGATCTTAGTACCTTGCAACACAGCCAAAAAAGAAAGCGTCCAACAGTATTTACAGTTATGCCTGTATCTTTTGCAGAATACTATAGCTGTTAGTTCAGTTCAGTTCAGTCACTCAGTCGTGTCCAATTCTTTGTGACCCCATGAATTGCAGCACGCCAGGCCTCCCTGTCCCTCACCAATAAAGAGATTAATCGATTAGTCTTGTCTTGAGTGACATAGCTCATCTGAAGCCTTTTGATAAGTCAGGCAGGGAATCTTTTGAGTTACGGAGCTTCATAATGAAAGCTGCTTCTCTCAATACCGATATTTATAATAATGAGGGAAAGAATTCAGACAAAACAGCTGACTGTCGTCATGTTTGGAGTGCTGAGTTTTGTTTTTTTCCCCTGGCCACAAGATGGAGTATTTGTTCTTTTCAGTAGTTGCATGTTTTGGAATGCACAACTAAGGAAACATTTAAAGAACAATTAAATGATGGCATAAATCTAAGGGTGCTATTACGAATAGACAATTATTGAACCGCTTTGCCAAATCCCTCTTCAGTACGCCCCCCGCCCCCTTGCCCATTTTCCATCGTCTTTGGCAATTTAATCGCCTGTGTGTGTGTGCTCAGTTGCTTCAGTCGTGTCTGACTCTTTGCAACTTTATGGACCTTAGCCCGCCAGGCTCCTCTGTCCATGGGATTCTCCAGGGAAGAATCCTGGAGTGGGTGGCCACGCCCTCCTCCAGGGGATCTTCCCAACGCAGGGATGGAACCCACACCTCGACGTCTCTTGCATTAGCAGATGGGCTCTTTACCACTAGCATCTCTTCCTATTGAATCTCTCTTAACACCCCAGGATATGATCACTCTTTATGTCAGAACTCTCCAGCTTCACAGCCCCCTTTACAGCCCCGATCCTGTTACTACTATAAAGGTTTGCTTGGCTTTCGAGATTGCTCTGTGACAGCCCAGTGACCAGGTCAGATGTGTCTTAACCTCACTCAGATCCACTTCATCAACATCTGCAGCTGAAATGTATGCTTAGAGTTAGCATTTTCCTGAGTCTGCCTGCACCTCCAAGCCCACTCCCCTGCACGTAAATTATATGATAAACGAGTAATAATAATCCCCTTACCCCATGACTATTTTGTCATTGTTCACGACAACTGAGACATTATATCCTCCTCTTTCATTAGCCTCTATTTCTCTTTCCAGCCTTTCTGTTGCCCACGAGCGGGATTACTCATTTAGCTCGGAGCAGACTCAACCACAGCTATGCGCAGTGGGCCACCTCCACAGTGGCCGGAGTGCCTGTCTGCACCCTGGGCGGGCACTGCTAAAAGGAATGGGAGCAGGGAGTGTTTGGGGGTAAATAGACAGACTTGGAAGCATTAGCCAGATTCTCCCCCGAGCCTACCTTGTAGCTGTAGTGTGCGGAATAATTGACCCACTTCCTGACGTCCGTCTTGTCTTCCACAGAAATGGATCTCACAGCAGCTTTGGAGGCAGACGTTGTAGGCATGCTGAACTCGACGTTCACGTGATTGGCAAATCTGGAAGGCACTTCCCGGTCTGAGCCAAGTTCAAGGTGGCAGAAGAAACAGTGTGGGTGACCAGAAGCTATAAAAGAAAAACAAATAATCTAGGGTTTTGGTTCTTTGGCAGAGAAATGTAAGGAGAGCCTGCGTAATAAACAAAGGAGGCCTGGCAGCCTTTCAGAGGGTCCAACACTGAGCAGAGGACTGGCCTCGGCAGAAAGCACACTGAACGTATATGCCTCAGACCGCTGGACGTAACGCCACCTCATTTCAGTAGCCTGGTATCCTAGCAATAAAACGTGTGACCTGGGAAATGAGGCTCACTCTGCCTGCTCAGGTCAGAGCGCGACGTGAACACAGCACAAATACCAAGAAACAGAGATTGTAGACTGGCAGAAAGGAATAAAAGAGATCAGCACTTAGCACCTAATAAAACATCAAAGACAGCCACCTGGAGCAAAATCATCAATTTCTTTTGAAAGCTGACTTGAATTTTCTTCATCGCCGCTCATATTTTTTTTTTTTTTTAATGCTTTTGGCATGTTTTCCAGGTGAATGAAGTAAATAACAAAGCCCTTAGAAACTGCACATAAGCATTAGGAAAGCATGGTTTCCCAGATGTCTCCCTAGGAAGCCATCTTTCCCAGTGGTAAAGAATCTGCCAATGTAGGAGACCCGGGTTCCGTCCCTGGGCCATGAAGATGCCCTGGAGGAGGAAATGGCAACCCACTCCAGCAGTCTTGCCTGGGAAACCCCGTGGACAGAGGAGCCCGGGAG
Organism: Neotragus moschatus; assembly: GCA_006410615.1. Taxonomy (NCBI): domain Eukaryota; kingdom Metazoa; phylum Chordata; class Mammalia; order Artiodactyla; family Bovidae; genus Neotragus; species Neotragus moschatus. The sequence continues at coordinate 943,769 of SJYA01001454.1, read as the reverse complement.
ACTACAGTCCGTGGGGTCGCAATGAGCCGGACATGACTGAGCATGCCCACGGAACACCCGAGAGAACACAAGACCAACGGCCAGGACCTGTTAGTCCGGGATTTGACCTGCAACTCTTCTAAGTGCGGGGCCCCACACCCAAATCCTTTGTTCTCTCCGGGCTTCTTCCTCAAGGGTGAAGTGCGGAGTTGGGGGTTGGTGGGAAAGGGTGAGCCGAACAAGGCCAGGCATCGGCCCTTACTACTATTTAACTCTGTAAACCCGTGGCTGGTTCTGCTGTATCTGGAAGGCAAACTTATGGTCTGATTTCCCTCTGAAGATTGTTACCAGCTTATTTGAGGCAGAAGAGCCAGAGCTGAGTTCCCGGCCTCACCACAGACGCGTCGCGCCACCACTGGTCAGATGTGGTAGGAGACGTTTTCTGAGAACCCTGAGCCAGGTCGTGAGCAAAGGCAGATTCTCTCACTGCATCTTCANTTGGCCCTTACTACTATTTAACTCTGTAAACCCGTGGCTGGTTCTGCTGTATCTGGAAGGCAAGCTTATGGTCTGATTTTCCTCTGAAGATTGTTACCAGTTTATTTGAGGCAGAAGAGCCAGAGCTGAGTTCCCGGCCTCACCACAGACGCCTCGCACCGCCACTGGTCAGATGCGGTAGGAGACGTTTTCTGAGAACCCTGAGCCAGGTCGTGAGCAAAGGCAGATTCTCTCACTGCATCTTCATAACCATCCCCTGAGGCTGTGCTTTGTTGCGTTTGTACAGATGAGGAACTAAGGCTTCGGGAGGTGAGCTTGACCGCCCAGGGTCACAGCTAGCAAGTGGTAGAGCCAAGAAAACTGGATCCAGCGGTCACTCTCCCAGACACTCTTAACTGATTTGTCTGTGTGACAGCCTCACAGTCCTCAAACCTCGGTACCAGGGTTTGCAGGGTGACAGGGCTGGAGAAAAAGCCTTAAGGACCCCCGCAAAGCAACTCACTATGGATAAACAGTGTGCCTCTGACTTCACGATGTAACTCAAACAGCCCTTGGTTATCTGAGTTTCCCCAAATAAACAATTCCAATTTCCTCTATTGGTCTGGGCAGGACTTTTTAATCTCAGAGAGTGAGAACATACACACCCGCTCTCCAAGGAAAACATTACAGAGTGAAGTATTTGTTTTGCTCTGTTTCACAAATGTAACATATTTCAGTGGTTCTTTCTAAAAAGTAACACTTAAGAAAAAGATTGCAGTTTTTTGGGAAAGGAATTTAAGATACATGTAGTAGTAAAAGTTACATTATTTGAAAATGAATTGATTCTGATTTTTTTAAACTGTGTAACCACAAATGTCATTATACAGCCATCACTTACTAAACGTTTATTATAGGCCAGAGACTGTGCTAAACACTTAAAAGCATTATCTAATTTCTTATTAATGAAATAATAAGGGTATTAATAACGCTGTTTTATAAAAGAGGAAACTGAGATTTCTCTGAAAAGTTTAAGTAAATTGCCTGAGGTCACAGCCATTAAACTGTAGAACTGGGAATAAAATTCATATCTAACTGACTCCAAATTTTGTCCTCGACTCCTCTCAATATATTGCTATTAGATCATTACAAAGTAGATAAAGGAGTTTCTTAATTCAATAGCAACCTCAACTACAGTTTTATCTCATTGCCCTTATTTACATATTCTTGGAACATTGAAAATCACAACTTTCCACAAAACTGAACCTCCTCTTCTCATCCCACCAACGAGTATTCACAGCAAATTCTATGAAAACAACATTCTTTCTTGAGTTCTAGCATCAACCAATGGACGCTGGGGCTCGTGGACAGTTGTGCTTGTGTGCTCAGCCATGTCTGACTCTGACCAGCAGGCTCCTCTGCCTGTCTCTAGCCCACCAGGCTCCTCTGTCCAGGCAATTTTTTAGGCAAAAATACTGGAGGAGGTGGGTTTCCCTGGTGGCTCAGCCAGTAAAGAATCTGCCTGCAATGCAGGAGACCTGGTTCGATCCCTGGGTCTGGAAGATCCCCTGGAGAAGGGAATGGCAACCCACTCTAGTATCCTTGCCTGGAGAAGGGAATGGCAACCCACTCTAGTATCCTTGCCTGGAGAATCACATGGACAGAGGAGCTTGGCGAGCTATATAGTCCATGGGGTCGCAAAGAATCGGACACGACTGAGTGGCTTAAACTTTCACTTTCCCTACAGTGGATTGCCATTTCTTACTCCAGGGGATTTTTCCGACCCAGGGATCACACCTGCGTCTCTTGCATCTCCTGCACTGGCAGGTAGATTCTTCTTCTTTTTTTTTTTTAATATAAATTTATTTAATTGGAGGCTAATTACTTTATAATATTGTATTGGTTTTGCCATACATCAACATGAATCCGCCACAGGTATACATGTGTTCCCCATCCTGAAGCCCCCTTCCACCTCCGTCCCCATACCATCCCTCTGGGTCATCCCAGCACGCCAACCTTGAGCATCCTGTATCCTGCATCGAGCCTGAGCTGGTGATTCGTTTCACATATATTATACATGTTTCAGTGCCATTCTCCCAAATCACCCCACCCTCNTGTTGTGTTCCCCATCCTGAAGCCCCCTTCCACCTCTGTCCCCATACCATCCCTCTGGGTCATCCCAGCACGCCAACCTCGAGCATCCTGTATCCTGCATGGAGCCTGAGCTGGTGATTCGTTTCACATATGATATTATACATGTTTCAGTGCCATTCTCCCAAATCACCCCACCCTCACCCTCTCCCACAGAGTCCAAAAGACTGTTCTATACGTCTGTGTCTCTTTTGCTGTCTCACATATAGGGTTATCGTTACCATCTTTCTAAATTCCATATATATGCGTTAGTATACTGTATTGGTGTTTTTCTTTCTGGCATACTTCACTCTGTATAATAGGCTCCAGTTTCATCCACCTCATTAGAACTGATTCAAATGTATCCTTTTTAATGGCTGAGGCAGGTAGATTCTTTACCACTGATCCACCTGGGGAGCCCAACAGATAGGGAAGTGCAATTTTGAAAACTAGTATAGTTTATTTCATTGGAATTAAATTGAAATTGAATTCATTGGCTCATTGGAAAAGACCCTGATGCTGAGAAAAACTGAAGGCAGAGGATGAGATGGTTGAATGGCATCACTGACTCAATGGACATGAGTTTGAGTAAACTCCAAGAGTTGGCAATGGACAGGGAGGCCTGGCGTGCTGCAGCCCATGGAGTCGCAAAGAGTTGGACACAACTGAGCGACTGAATTGAACTGATAGTTTAATTCACAGTAATGTACTAATTAGCTCACAGATTATGTCATCTTATTCAATGACGTTGAGAAAATTTAACATTAAAATTCAGACTGCTATTTCTCATGGAAGGGGAGCCCTACTGGAATTGTTTTCTCTTTACCTGATCTAATGAGAACTGGAATTCCAGCAAAGAAAGCTACCTGTGCAGGGCAGAATGTTTTGTTCCCCAGCAGACAGTCTGGGAAAGCACAAAACTTGTTCCAGGTGCCTTCTAGGAATCAGGAATGCCCTTGGGATTAGGGTGAGAGGGAGAACATCGACGGATCCGCTGACGGGAGCCATGTAGGAACCCAGTGCAGGGCTTGTTAGCCTTTTGCAGGCTTGTTGGGATGGCCCTGCTGTGGCTGCAGGCTTGGGGTGCTGGCAAGGCCCGAGATGCCAGCCTGGCCGTAGCTGCCTCTCGGTCTGACCATCCCGCCTCCAGGAGCTAGGGTTGCAGGGCCACAGCAAGTGGGATACATGGGCAGAGGTTCAGTCCTCCTCCACTGCAGAGACGGGAGGACTCTGACAAATAATAGCCTTACAAAGGCACCTTCCCAAAGCTATCTCTAGATTGAGACAGAAGAGCTCAGAAAGGCAACAGTTACTAATAGATCATCACCAGCTCTCTGGTTTCATGGGTGGAGCCCCAGATGGGGAAGGGGGGCTCAGAACACAGAACACCAGCAACGGTAAGACCCTGCAGTCTGCCTAGAATTCAGATCCTGTACATTTCCAGAAATGGGGTGCTATCAATTTCCTGAACCGATATAGAAATATACTATTAGCTAGAAGCAGAATAAGAAGTTCTCGGGGCGGGG
>SJYA01001454.1:647862-939565 GCA_006410615.1 Neotragus moschatus | reverse complement strand
GGGGGTGGGGGGATTTCACTTCTAAAAACATACAACCATGACAGCAAATCAGTAATTGAGGAAGGGGCCCCCCGGGGTAGGCTTAAGTGAGAAACATCCCCAGATATTCTTGCCACGTCCTGTATTTTAACAATCGATCGCAAGTAAGGTGCCAGTAACCTGGAAATAACCTATGTGATATATACGCTGCACTGACCTGGCCTGGAGCCTGCTGAATACTTCCTGCCCTGGGAAGCCTAAAGGAAACTAGTTGCTGTTGCTTGAGGATGATGCATTCCCTATCCTGTACCTACTCCCTTTTAAATCTGGTAACAATCTTTTTTTTTCTTCTCTCTCTCTGAGAAATACTCTTCCCCAGCACTGCATCTCAGGAGAAGGAAATGGCAACCCACTCCAGTATTCTTGCCTAGAGAATTCTGTGGACAGAGGAGCCTGGCGAGCTGCTGTCCATGGGGTTGCACAGTCGGACATGACTGAAGCAGCTTCAGCTGCAGCAGCCCACTGCGCGTCATCTTGGTGGTCTTGTCAGCCACGACCTTCGAGCCTTGGGAAGTGACACGAAACGGCTTGCGGTGGTTTGTCCCAACGGCTGCAGCCTGAGGATACCTCCCACGGCTCCTGCCTTCCAGAATTATCCTTTCTGAAGCCTGCTTGATCCTCTAGTTCTCCGAGACCACCTGTATCTTCTCGACAGTCTCTTTTTTGCTGAAAGAAGCGAGTCAGTCTCTGCTGCTTATAAAGCCCCTCATGTGGTACCTTTCAATATTTGAGAGAAGGAACTTTGAAGCAAAGGAGGTATGTGAGGAAACTGCAAATCCCTGTGCTCATAATGGAAGTTACTTCAAGTTTGTGTCTGTTCTGTATGACCTATCGAGAGGCAGCGGGGTTATCGAGAATAAAAAAAGACCCTGGATGTGACGGGTCAGGTCACTCCTGGTCCTTAATTTTCTTGTCTGTGGAAGGAAGAGGTTTACCTAAGTCATCCCCCAGGTCCCTTCCAGCTTGAAAATCCAGTTATTCCATAAGGAAGTGACCTGAATCCATGCTTACTAAATTGCAGAGCTGAAAATCCCAGTAAACGCAAACCAGAGGCCCTGTTTCTTGTGATGTCACCCCTCCAGCAGGTTAAACACCGATTTCCCCCTTGTGACCTCGGTTCTGTTCTCAGGGGGCATCTGTGCCACAGGAGAGGTGAGAGGTGAGGGCCTGTTCTCTGGGCCATCAATTCAGATGGGCCAAGACAGAAATCCCGGTGCTGTTAGCCAGGTGATACCATGCTGGCCTCAGAGAAGTGAATGAGAGGCGCCTAGAGGAAGGCATTAAAAATCCTGCCCATTTAGCAACACGGTGGCCAGTCCAGCCTCAAACACAGAAGCCCAATTGTCCCTTCAGTCTGTGCCGCTACACTCAGCATCCGCCACAGAAACCCCTGGTGTGTGTCCCCCGCCTGGCCCGCCAGGGGAAGCTGACTGGATCGTATTGCCTCTTGGCATCATGTCGTATGGCATCTAGGGTAAAATGCAGCCACTCCACACTCCGAACAGGAAATGAAGACTCTAATTATGTTGTTAGGATTTAATAGGGAGAATGGAATAAAGAATATCTGCGTAAGGGAAAGTTTAACCAACAGTTTTTCCAAACATTTGTTGTTGTTTTTGTTGGCCAAAATACCCACTTTTGTTTATTACAGATGAGAGGTGGTTTAAAGGACCATGGGCTTTATTGTCTACCATTGGGATTGCCCAGACTTACTCTAAGAAATAGAACTATTACAGCTGGTTTGCTCACTCCCTAGTTTTATCATTCCACCAAATCTCACCAGAACCAAGAGGAAAGCCATTGCCTTTGGGCTCACCCAGGTAGACAAGCACCCTGGCTCACTGTGAGCAGGCCAGCAAGGGCTGGTAAGCTGTCTCCTTTGATCAAACACTCCTTCCCTTACTTTGTTTCAGCGTTCCAGTCCTTCTGGACCTTCATGTCCTGGCTGTCTGCAGTCTGATCAGAGGCCCCTTCTCTCTCTCCCTCTCTCAAAGTCGCTCATGGACGATTCTTTCGACCCCATGCACTGTCTGCCAGGCTTCTCCATCTGTGGAGTTCCCAGGCAAGAATACTTGAGGGAGTAGCCATTCCCCTCTCCAGGGGATCTTCCCAACCCAGGGATTGAATCCAGGTCTCCTGCATTGCAGGCAGACTTCTTTACCATCTGAGCCACCAGGGAAGCCTCCAGAGGCCCCTTCCCCATGCCCAAATCCCAGCTCTAAGCTTGGGACATTATGATTGACAGGCCTTGCCCAGGATTGCTGGAATCATAAATCCAACTCCCCGCCTACACTGTACGTGATTGGCCATCACCCGGCCCTTTTACCTGCACTCGGGCAGGGAAACCTGGCATGCAGCAGCCCGTGGGATGGCAAAGAGCTGGATATGTCTCAGCAACTGAACAACAACAACAGGATGCAGATGTCTCTTCAAAACCCAGAAGCCTTCTAGGGTCTGGAAAAAAAAATAGCTTCCAACACCAGCTAAAACTTTGAGTCAGAAAACAAATTCATAAGCTGTCTTAGAAATGTGCTTGGCAACCCCGCTGAGAAGAATAATGCATCATTTCAGGAAAGAAGTGTGAAGAAAGTAGGAGAATAAAAAGATGGAGTGACCGGGGTCATGCAGGTTTGTGACTTAACCTCACTCCAATAACTTGTGCTTCCTGGCCCGTCCATTCCCCTGACCCTCCCCGTCACCGTTCCCCTCACATAGCACAAAACCAGCATGACGTTGCAGGGGAAGAGAAAGTGGGCACTTGGATCCCAGCTCTTCCGCCCCGGTGTGGCGGCTCTCGAAGAAGACGGAGCTCTGCCTACCTGAGTTTTTGTCGGGCAGCCGGTTTATCCTCCACACGATGGCATTGAAGGCGTGCTCGTACTTGGCAGTCCCCAGGGTGACTCTCAGGACCGGCTCAGAGCTGGAGACGCTGGCTGAGCCAAAACTTGCCCCCCGGTTCACTTTGGCTTTCAGAGACTTCTCCCCCAGGACGCTTTCCCTGCGGAAGTTTTTCACCCACTCGCTGGGCACGGGGTAGCGGACCATCACGTTCTCGCAGGGGACCTGCGTGAGGGGGTCCCAGTTGGAGGAGAAGCCCGCCGACATCCTCAGCCAGCTCTGCACCTCCACCTGCGCCCCGTGGATGCTCGCCGCCGTCCTGAGCGTGAAGGGCAAGGTCTTCTCGGCGAACACCGTCCGGAACCGCATGAGCTCGAAGCGGCAGGCATCCAGAGGGTTGAAGAGGATTGCCCGCGAGCCGCGGAACACGTCCTCATCCACGCAGCCGTGAAAGCGGCACTCGTGGAGCCGGATCCACTTGGCGGTGGTGGTGGGCATGATGTCCTGGCGGGACACCACCTCGTTCCCTTTGACCAGGACGTCGTTGAGACCCAGCCGGCACTCGGCCAGGCCCGAGAGGAAGCTCAGCACGTGGATCCGCGTCAGGACACTGTGCTGGAGGATCTGGTTGTCTCCCTTGCTCAGGAGGCCAGAGAATTCATCTTGGACATCCACCGTCATCTCCTCTTCCAGGTAGCTCAGGCCGACCGTGCTCAGCTCCGTTGACAACACCGGAAGCTCCATGAGGCGGTCCTGAACCGCACGGATGAAGCTCAGGAAGTCCTCGTAGTCGGTGGTGCCCAGCTTCATGATCTGCTCCCTCTCGGCCACGTGGGCCACGGCGGGTTTAGGCTGGTACTTCTTCTTCTCCTTGTAGGTGACGCGGTCTATCCGCAAGCTGTGGATCCTACCGTTCTCGTCGTAGTTTTGGAGCCGGGGTTCAGAAATCTCATGGCACATCTCCAGCTTGAACTCACGGAATGGCCTCTCCAGGCCCTGCTCGTAATACAGCTGCAGGTAACCACCGTCTGTCAGTTTGACGTAGATGGGTCCCCAGTGCCTGGAGGACATGATGTTCTTCTTCTCGGGGATCCTAAGCATCATGGGCCAGCCGTCCCTGGGTGGGGACTGCTCGGAGCCTGCCGGGTGGGCATCCAGTTCAGCCCAGGCGGCTGGGTCATCATCGGGGAGTGTTGCACCCCTCAAGTGGTCGGAATCCTCGATTTGAAGCCGCTTGAGTTTTTCCACAGCATCCGAGCGTGACTGGTTTCGGCTCAAGTCATCAAAACTGATGGCGTCCCGGTAGACGACAATGAGGGAATCTCTCTGGCTCTTGCCTGAGGTACCGGACACAGAACTGTTCTGGGCTCGCCTCTCCTGCTCCTCAAAGAAAGCCTGGAAAGGGTTGATGGGGGAGGGCTGTACATCCTGTAGCGTCTCATTCAGAAAAGGATTGGTGGCCCTCCAAGGTGGAGCCTCAGGCACGGCAGGTGGATGGCTTATGGAGGACACGTCTAGCTTCTGAACTTTGGAGAAGTTCATCAAAGTGCTCCTGGGCCGTTCCCGCTTCTTAAATGACCCTGTGGAGTTGTAAGGTCCGTCTGGGGTCACAGAGGTGAGAGGCAGTGTTTCTGGCTTCAGAGGAGATGTGATGGGGGACAAAGGGCCGCTGATTTCATTGTCATCAAAAGTGACCCAGCTGGGGAAACGCGCAGAGGTCACTGGCGTGACGGGGTGCCCGTTCACGGCCGGGCGGCCGGCCTGCCAGCTGATGGCCTCCATCTCTACCTCTTCATCCTCCTGAAGAGACGAGGAATTGTCTGAAAGGAAAAGGAGAACACGTGAGGGACTGCTGCTCAGGGCCTCTTGGAGTATGGGGACGAGGGAATTTTGCTAGAATTTTAGTTGGAACCCAGTAAATTCCTAAGCAGTTCATTACCTGACTCAAGTGTTTAGTCTGGCACAGCTCTTACCATTTTGTACTAAGCACACCAGACAAAGTAAAAGTCGCTCAGTCATGTCCAACACTGTGACCCCATGGACTATACAGTCCGTGGAATTCTCCAGGCCAGAATACTGGAGTAGGTAGCTTTTCCCTTCTCCAAGGGATCCTCCCAACCCAGGGATCGAACCCAGGTCTCCCACATTGCAGGTGGATTTTTTACCATCTGAGCCACCACAGAAGCCCACCAGAGGGCCATACATTAAATGCAATAAGAATGCAAACGTCAACACAGGAGCATTGAGAGAACCCAGGTGCGTCACAATTTAACTCGTATACATTCTACTTTATTTTACAGAAGTATCTGGAATAGGTGGTTTTTTTTTTTTTTTTTGACTCTAATGTATGTATTCTTAATTTTTAAACATTAAAACCACCTCTTACATAAAATGATATAAAGCTGATCCCATTGAACAAAACAAGCCATATGCTGTAAGTGATGATATGACTGTGAATAATGTAATTGGAGGGATTTTTAACCAAATGTGATCAATAAATACTAAAGACAAAATGCCAACATCCTTAATATGAAATAAGTTTCATATGCAAGTGAATAGGAGAACTATAAAAACTTGAAATACATGCAGAAGACAGATAGACAACCCAGGAAAGAGAAAGCGAAAATGTCTAATAGCCACGTGGGAAATGTTCAGTTTCACTGCTGCTGCTAAGTCGCTTCAGTTGTGTCCGACTCTGTGTGACCCCACAGATGGCAGCCCACCAGGCTCCGCTGTCCCTGGGATTCTCCAGGCAAGGTCACTGGAGTGGGTTGCCATTTCCTTCACTAGTAATAAGAAAACTGAAAATTAAACCCCCCCAAATAAAGTGAAGATTTTCCAAGTTTTAGTATTTGATGAGGGTAAGGGTGCTATAATATAAACAGTAAATAGATCCTCAATGGGACCATAAGTTGCTATAAATTCTCTGAAAATGGTTTGGCAGTTTGTATTAAGGGTCTTACAATTGACTTAGTAATCTTACCCTAAGGAAATGAATCCAAATTGTGAACCAAGTTTGAGGTGAATATTAGGAAACTGAGGCACACAGTGGAATAACACGCAGCCATTAAAATGTTTACAAGTCTGTAGAAACAAGAAAATGCTCCTGATACTAATCTCTTCTTTTTTCTCTAAAATAGTTTTCCATCTTGGGGTCTATTTTATAAAGGACAACAAAGATTATTATAAATAAAACTCCACTCTTGCAGAGCCTTCAAGGTAGGAGGTACAAAGTTGAGTTTCAAGGCAGGAAAAATGCAAACCTTTTCAGTAAAGACCCTGTGTATCTGCTGTGGTTGTGGGAAGGGAGAGGGGCGTGGGGCCTTTACAAAGCCAGGAGTGGATTCTGATGAAGGAATGTCCCAGGAAACAAATCAGTGTATGGCATAGAGCCAATACCCAGTAAAGGGTTGTTGACTGAATGAGTGAGAAAAGAAACTCTGCTTTGGAGCAGTTGTGTTCTCTCGGTCTCTGTAGAAATGTATATCGGGATCTCCATTCCACCAACTGTTTCCACCTCCAGACATTTGGACACAAAGAGAAATGAATATTCAAACGGTTGAGTTTTCTTACCATCCTGCTAAAGCTTCATGAATATCATACTCAGCCAAACCAAGTCAGCAGTGTGACATATAATTAAACACGTAATTACACATGGATGGGATGGCTACCTGTCATCTATCTTTCAAAGTATATTTATTCAAACAAATAGTGATTACCTCTACCAAAAGCATCAGTTTGAAAAGGTAAGCTGAATACATGCTCACACACACATACATACCCACACTCACCCCAGAAATAAAATGAGCAAAAAGTATTTTCTATATGTACAGCATCACAAAAGAATTTCAAAGCATTTTAAAACTAAAGAGGAGACTCTCCTTCAAATTAATCATTAGTGTACTTTTGTAGATGTATAAGTGATTTATTTTCTGGAAAATGAAGCGAAAAGAATCAGAAAACAAGGTTTGTAGGACATATTTTACTACTACCACTACTATTATTATTATTATTACTGTAGGGGTGGTTGTAATGAAGGCTAAAGGGAACAATGTAGCCCTAAGTAAAATTTAATCAATTCCTTGAAACAGTAACTGAACCTCCCTAGGGAAGGGGATGTATCACAAAATGTATCACTTTCTAATGAAGCAGCTCTATGGAGCTTCTGTGGACAGTATTTCCACTCAGTAGTCTGGTGCTGACTCACCCCTCCTACCAGGGATATCCTTTCTGCCTTGGAGCTCAGGACAACTCCCAAGCTTCACATGTACCCTAAGTCCTTTTCGCCGGCATGGTGGATTCTGCCGAAGCTGTTTATTCTTGTTGCCAAAGGATTCTCTTCTGTTGGGAATTCTGTCCCCAAAATAGCACTTACCATCCTCTCCCAAACTGAAAAAAAAAAAAGGGAAAAAAGGCCTTTGTCTTCACTGAAGATAATTTCACTTTCTTATAGTAAGTCTTAGAATTTTAAGCCAAGTTAGTTGAAATCACACCAAGTCCCAGACAGTTTTGAAGCATTAGACTCATAATACAATTTAAATGAAGTTATCTTTAAATTTGGGGCTTCCCTGGTGGCTCAGACGGTAAAGAATTTGCTGACAATGAGGGAGACAGACCCAGGTTTGATCCCTGAGTTGGGAAGATCCCCTGGAGAAGGAAATGGCAACCACTCCAGTATTCTTGCCTGGAGAATTTCATGGACAGAGGAGCCTGGTGAGAGTCCATGGGGTCTCAAAGAGTCAGACACAACTGAGCGACTAACACACACACACATCTTCAAATCTGGAGGCAAACTTTTAAAATTAGATCAACTTCTAGAGATTCTATATCCATTAAATAGTATCAAAAGACTGTTACAAAGCTCCCCTCCCTCTTCTTTGGCATTTTCATCTTCCGTGATTACAATCTGTTTTAAAAATCCATCTTTGGGGATGGTAGTAGTGTACTAGGTGAAATTTCTGAAAATGAGAATTTGGTTTTCTAAAAAATCATTCATAAGAAAAAAATAATAAAAGCACTTTTCTAGATGAAAAACAAAATTGGTTCAGAGTTCACAGAGAGTCACGGTGGTTCATATTTTCATATGAAAATAAAGCATTTCTTGAGGTGAACCTAAGGACTGCCAAATACTATTTTTAAAATTCTCCCTTATTAACACTAAGGTTTCTTCCCGGGTCAGGAAGATCCCCTGGAGAAAGGAACAGCTACCCACTCCAGTATTCTTGCCTGGAGAATCCTGTGGACAGAGAAGCCTGGCGGGTCACAGTCCATGGGGTCACAAAGAGTCGGACACGAATGAGTTAACTAACACTTTCACTTTCTAAATATCCACTAATAGGAGACTGGTTATATCCATTGCTATATCCTTAAACTGGAATCCCACGCATCAGTCATGATGATGCGGTTTATAATGTTAACTCACATGGAAGCTGATCATGATATTGTTGAGTAAATAACAAGAGCCTACAGTGTGGAGTCAGACTGCCTGGGTTTCAATTCCATATCTGCAGCTTATTAGCTATATGGCTTTGGGCAAGTTGTTTTAACTTCTGTGTCTCCACTTTCCCATCAGTGAAACTAGAAAAATATTAAATCCTACCTAACAGGGTTGCTCGGAAAAATTAATCCAGATGTTAGAATTGTGTTTGGCAAACATTAAATGTTCATTAGATGTTGGCTGCTATAACTACTGTTGCTGCTGCTGCTAGAATGATATATATACTCATGATATAAAGTGCAAAAAAGTGCTCGCTTCGGCAGCACATATACTAAAATTGGAACGATACAGAGAAGATTAGCATGGCCTCTGTGCAAGGATGACACGCAAATTCGTGAAGCGTTCCGTATTTAAAAAAATAAATAAATAAAGTGTAAAAAATATATTAAAAAGTTTTTTGATGTGAAAACAAATATGTGGGGTAAGAAGTGATTTTTGAAATTCTAAATCTGTAGTCTATTCCTCTTTCAAAAATGTGGTGTTGCCTACAAAATAAAGAAATACTAAAAGGTCAAAATGTATCTTTATGCCTCCCACTAACTAATCTTAGAGAAAGAAAACCAAGAGCTTTGCTGTAGTCTGTGTTGATAGCTGCTAAGTCACTTTAGTCGTGTCCAACTCCGTGTGACCCCATAGACGGTAGCCCACCAGGCTCTCCCATCCCTGGGATTCTCCAGGCAAGAACACTTTCCTAAGACGCTTGTGGCTGGTGTGGCTGGTAGTGGAAACAATCGGGGGAAGGGAAAGTCTGGCAAATTTCTCCACTAAGAAACAAGCAAAATGAATTATCTTCAGAAAAACATTGTCATCCACAATTCTGTTTTACTGACTTATTAAAATATAACCAAAAATCCAGCTTCACTTTACTTACTCTCTCTTCCACTTGCTACCTCCAAATTACTTTTAGTATTATGAGTTGGTGGTGGTTGTTTAGTCACTAAGTTGTGTCCATCTCTTGCGACCCCATGGACTATAGCCTGCCAGGCTCCTCTGTCCATGGGGATTCTCCAGGCAAGAATACTGGAGTGGGTTGCCATTGCCTTCTCCATGGGTGTTATGAGTTGGGCTGCTGCTAAATAAAAGCTATGGATAAGGGTTAGGTTTTCATTCTACATCACAGGGAGAATTTCCAGTACCTTTCCAGTACTCATGTATGGATGTGAGAGTTGGACTACAAAGAAAGCTGAGTGCTGAAGAATTGATACTTTTGAACTGTGGTGTTGAAGAAGACTCTTGAGAGTCCCTTGGACTGCAAGGAGATCTAACCAGTCCATCCTAAAGGAAATCAGTCCTGCATATTCCTTGGAAGGACTGATGCTGAAGCTGAAACTCCAATAATTTGGCCACCTGATGTGAAGAATTTACTTATTGGAAAAGACCCTGATGCTGGGAAAAATTGAAGGCAGGAGGAGAAGAGGACAACAGGGGATGAGATGGTTGGATGGCATCACCGATTCAATGGACATGAGTTTGAGTAAACTCCAGGAGTTGGTGATGGACAGGGAGGCCTGGCATGCTGCAGTCCATGGGGTTGCAAAGAGTCAGACACGACTGAGCAACTGAACTGAAGTGAACTGAAGAGCTTCCTTAGTGCCTTTACCGATGTAAACTAAAAAGAAATGGTGGGCCCTTTTGATGTTAGACCACAATCGATTTTAAGTTCCTCAAAGATTAAATTAATTGATTACAATGGCAATCAAAACCACCAAACTGCAGAAAAAGTAAGCTCTGTGGGGGGAAAATGTAACATTCTATGATATTTTTGAAAAGAGCAGATGAGACTTGCCATCTTCCTCCCCCATTTGTTAACCTAATTTATTAAATGCAATGACAAGTGCAAAACACTTATTGAGAGCTGTCCCTTGGAATTTATGAGCAGTGGCAAAAACAAGCAGATTATTGCAGTAACAGTTACTGTTGCGCAAGAGCATATACTGCATGACCAGCCTTGGATGAACAGTGGGCACCTAAATATCTGTGTGTGTGTTCAGTTGCCAAGTTGTGTCTGACTCTTTGCAACCCCATGGACTGTGGCATGCCAGGCCTCACTGTCCCTCACCATCTCCCAGAGTTTGCCCAAGTTCATGTCCATTAAATTGGTAATGCCATTCAACCATCTCACCCTCTGTCACCCTCTTCTTCTGCCTTCAATCTTTCCCAGGATCAGAGTCTTTTCCAGTGAGTTCAGCTGTTTGTATCAGGTGGCCAAAGTGCTGGAGCTTCAGCTTCAGCATCAGTCCTTCCAATAGTATTCAGGGTTGATTTCCTTTAGGATTGACTGGTTTGATTTCCCTCCTGTCCAAGGGACTCTCAAGAGTCTTCTCTAGCACCAGAGTTCAAAAGCATCAATTCTAACAAGAAGAGGAACACAGAATTTTCTGACTTGAAGGGATTTTAGAAATAAGAAAACCTGACTCCTTCATTTTGCTGAGAAAGCTGACACTCAATGAGTTTAAGTCAACTGCCTAAAGTGAAACTGAAAGTAAAGTCCTAATTTTAATATTCATTAACTCTGGTATTGTCTTAACGCTTGTTCATTAAGTTAAAATCTGGTTAATTTACCTTTGAGATTGGCAAGAGTTATCTTGACACACAACTTTTTAGGAGCACTGTTCAATGGGAGAAAAGAAGTTAAACAATGACTGACAGTTCCAGAGGGAAGCCTCTCGGCATGAAGTCATCCCCTGATATGTGAAGGTGTATGGGTTACAGAAAGGAGTTATTCGTTTAAACCTTATCAGGGGAGCGTCTTAACTTGGATAAAATAAGCTTAGTCATCGCAATACACTGAGAAAAGGGGGAGTCAGAGGGTCTGAGTCTGTTTATCTGTCCTTAGCATTCTTAGCATTTATTGTCCTGGGGAGGGGGATGTTTGGATGCTGGTCAGAGATATATCACAGTGAAAAAGTGAGTTCATCAAACTACCACTTACCACCACTTGGCAGAATCTCTGTCATTTCACACTAGGTTCTGGTTTTTATGCAGTGAACTGAACTGAACTGAACTGAAGAGGGACAAAGAAGAGTATGGAGCACCTTCCAATGACTGGTCCAGCTCACTGTGCCAACTCCCTCCCTGCTTATCAAGATGGGCTAACATATTTCATCACTTTTTTTCCTCATGAAAGCAAGCATCAGACTTTAAGTTTGATGAATGGCCCAGGAACATCCCTAGTATTTTGGGTGTGCCTACCTAGGCTGTTCTAAATTTTTAAAATCTGGTTCTAAACATTTGGGCTTCCCAGGTGGCTCAGGGCTAAAGAACCTGCCTGCCAATGAAGGGGCCACAGGAGATGAGGGTTCAGTCCTTGGGATGAGAAGATCCCCAGATGAGGCAATGGCAGCCCACTCCGGTATTCTTGCCGGGATAATCTCATAGACAGAGAAGGCTGGAGCACTACAATCCACAGGACTGCGAAGCATTGTACATGACTGACCACACACGCATGCATGTCTAAACATTTCCTGGTTTTACCATTACCCATTTCCCCATGCATCTTCAAGACTCAGCACTTTGGATCCCTGCTTTTGGCTTCTTCCTCTAACAACTAAACTTCCAACTCAACTGGCTCACTGGTTCTCTGACTTAATGTGTCCCTTTGATATTGGCTTCTCATGTTGTCTGAGATGAAGGCTCTAGTCTCCAACACCCACCTGGGCAGAGATCCCACTGTAACACCTTGCTGTTGTCTGAAGGGGCCAACTTCAGTTCCCCAGCAGAGGTCACAGGCAGGGGAGCAGGGCTAGATTTCAGTATCTACGGTAAACAGAAAAACTGGCAATCCATTTTATAAATTAGTCTCTTAACATTTTAAATATCAGGGCATCTCAGAGACTTTACTAGTGATGCTACCTGATGACCTAACCTAATCCGTGTTTTACTTAGTTTTTCATTGCCATAGCGAAAAAGCCTCCTGCATTTCCCTCCTATCTTAAACTGTTTTCAGAGCCCACCAAACAGGAGTGAACTGAGAGGAGTTTCCGGGGTCTGAGCCCTTTTGGACAGTCTGTGAAGCTTTCTGCTTACTGACCCATCACACTCTTCTATGATGTGACAAGACAGTGGAAAGGGCTCTTTTGGTTCAGGAGCTAAAAAGGAAAGGAGCACCGTCCAGGTGTTACTGTCAAGGAGACCATATAGGCAGGCAAGGGAAGCAAAGGTGTCCATCCTGACTCTGATTTGAGCACAGTTCTTCTGCCCTGCATGTGCCAGGCCTGGGGACTCGGGAAAGGACTGCCTAGAGGGGCACTGGGCAAGTTCCCACACACCCTCAGTGTGGTCAGGAGGGGTCGCTCAGTAGGACTGCCTGCCCCGTTGCCATCATGGGAGTCTCACCTGTGCGTGTCCCCACAGCCTCACCCACGATTCANTGTGCCAGGCCTGGGGACTCAGGAAAGGACTGCCTAGAGGGGCACTGGGCAAGTTCCCACACACCCTCAGTGTGGTCAGGAGGGGTCGCTCAGTAGGACTGCCTGCCCCGTTGCCATCATGGGAGTCTCACCTGTGCGTGTCCCCACAGCCTCACCCACGATTCACCTGGTCATCACGTGAGGACACACCCCGGTTATGACCCAGGATGCTCATAAGCCCCAAGGGACCACTGAACCCACAAGGGGGGCACCGGTGCAGTCAAGGTTCCGGACTTCAGTGAAAAACTACAGTGCATCAGTACATCCTAAAGCAGTGTTAAAGGGACTGAACCCTGCTGTAACATCTGGTCAGGGATCTCAGGGTCTAACAGCCTCATCCTTCTTATACCAACAGGTAAAAAGCAGGTGTCAGGCTTTGTAGGTTGCTCCCCAAATCCTGGAACTTCTGATGAAGGTAACGACACACCTCACCACATTTACCATGTCTTACTGCAACGGTGAGAAACAGAGAAGGTCCAGATCTGTGAAGGGTTAGGGAGCATCCAAAGAAAGCCAAGTGCCGAAGAATTGAGGCTTTTGAACTGTGGTGTTGGAGAAGACTCTTGAGAGTCCCTTGGACTGCAAGGAGATCCAACCAGTCCATCCTAAAGGAGACCAGTCCTGGATGTTCATTGGAAGGACTGGTGTCGAAGCTGAAACTCCAATACTTTGGCCACCTGATGCGAAGAGCAGACTCATTGGAAAAGACCCTGATGCTGGGAAAGATTGCAGGCGGGAGGAGAAGGGGACGACAGAGGATGAGATGGTTGGATGGCATCAAGATGGTTGGATGGCATCACAGACTTGATGCACATGAGTCTGGGCAAAATCCGGGAGTTGGTGATGGACAGGGAGGCCTGGAGTGCTGCAGTCCATGGCATCATAAATAGTCAGACATGAATGAGCGACTGAACTGAACTGAGGGAGCACCCAAAGATAAGGGCTTGATTTATCCTGCTGGTCATGTTAGTAACAGAAAACAGGATGTCAAAGTGGCCAGATGGAATTGACAAAGAGGCTTCAGTCTCACCAATGGCTCTGACACTTCCCTGTCCACTCCCTTCCGTACACGAATCTACTTTTAACTGCTACTGATGGCTGGCCACAGTGACTTTGGCAAATCACCAAAATCACTGTGAGCGGTGACTGCAGCCATGAAATTATTAACATAAAACACTTGCTCCCTGGAAGAAAAGCTCTGACCAAGCTAGACAGCATGTTAAAAAAGAGCAGAGACATCACTTTGCCAACAAAGGTCCATCTAGTCAAGGCTATGGTTTTTCCTATGGTCATATATGGATGTGAGAGTTGGACTGTGAAGAAGGCTGAGCCCTGAAGAATTGATGCTTTTGAACTGTGCTGTTGGAGAAGACTCTTGAGAGTCCCTTGGACTGCAAGGAGATCCAACCAGTCCATCCTAAAGGAGATCAGTCTTGGGTGTTCACTGGAAGGACTGATGTTGAAGCTGAAGCTCCAATACTTTGGCCACTTGATGTGAAGAGCTAACACATTGGAAAAGACCCTTATACTAGGAAAGACTGAGGGCGGGAGGAGAAGAGGCAGCAAAAGATGAGATGGTGGGGTGGTATCACTGACTCAATGGACATGAATTTGAGCCAACTCCGGGAGGCACTGAAGGACAGCGGAGCCTGGCGTGCTGCAGTCCATGGGGTTGCAAACAATTGGACACGACTGAGCAACTGAACAACAACAAATGTCCCACCACTCAGTCTGTGCCCCTACAGAGCTGGGACTCACTGTCTTCTTTAATATAATAATACCTCTAGCTCTGACTTCCACGGCCTGGGACATGGAGCACTGGCACCATGAGCATGGACCCTTTCCTACTTATTCTGGGAGTGGAGCACGGGAGTCTCATCTACTTATAAGTGTCCAACCACGATGAGTTTATACACTGAGTACACAGAGTCATGCCCTCTTTCCCTTCTCGGTCCTGAGAGTCCAGAGCAGAGCTGTTCTACTGCGGACCAGGTTCAACGTCTGATCATTCTGCACCTCAGCGATGGGAAGTGCCACTTCACAGGTGACACTGTACATTTGGTCAGGGGTAGAGAAACAGAGCTGGGGGCTCTCAAGCAGGATCCTCTATGCTCGTGTCCACTGTATTTACCGGGAATGAGAGGAGCCGACATTCTGACTGAGTCTGTATCCAGCCTGTCTTCCATTTTGTAACATTGCTAGGCTATAAGGCAGCTTCCAGAAAGCATTCAAGAAGTCTATGGGGGGTGGAGGTATAAATCAACTGGACTAAGGTCACTTATGGCAAAGTGAGGAGCAATCCCTGCAAGCTGGAAGGATTTGTACAAATGATCCCCTTGCACCAATGTTACCCAAAGCTCATTGGTCTTGATGTAAATTTTCCATCAATGGCAACAACAGCAAAATAACCAAACAGCTCCTTTATGCAGTAAGTCACTTCTTTTCAACTGAATTTGGAGTAGCTTGACTTCATTTCAGTACTTGTCCAGCTCCCTTTTAGTCATCAAGATCAAAGGACACATTCTTACAGACTGGTGGCAGGTTAAAACATAAGTTAAAACAAAGTTAAAACAGTGGTTTAGTCACTAAGTCGTGTCTGACTGGTGTGACCCCCGTGGACTGTAGCCCACCAGGCTCCTCTGTCCATGGGGTTCTCCAGGCAAGAATACTGGAGTGGGTTGCCATTTCCTTCTCCAGGGGATCTTCCCGACCTAGGGATTGAACCTGGGTCTCCTGCATTGTAGGCAGTTTCTTTACTGAGCTACCAGGAAAGCTCCTAAATGAAAATAATCTGTTAGAAAAACAACAAACATGAATTCCTACCATTCCAATAGATTTATCCTAGCAGGTAGAGATCTATTTGCACCCTTGGACCTGTCAAACTTTTCGGAAGACGTCAAAGGCAAATGGAGTGTAAAGCTCCTTCCAGAAGATTTGCAGCCACACTCAGCGCTTTTCCTGGCTGGCCCCAGCACCCTCTTCATCCAGCATAAGAACAGCAGGGTCCCCTGGGTGGACACAGGTCTGTAATAGGAAACAACTTCCGGGTGGCTGATACTAATGCTGGCTTGAGTTCCTGGCCCCATACTCATCCTCACCACTTAATCTGTGACCCTGCAGAGAAGGTAAAGGACTTTGGTGTCAGACTGACATGGCCTAGCTTTGGAAAACTGCGATCTTGGGCACGTTACTGAACCTTTTCTAAGCCTCATATTTATCAACTCTTCAGGGGAATTAACAGCACCCACTTTGTAGGTTGTGAGGATAAATGAGATCAGTTAAGGACGGTGAATTTAACTGGTCCACAGCACAATAAATGTTAGCAATCATGATAAAAATATGTAAATATTGTCATTATTTCAGAGTCCTTAAGCAAAAAAAGGAGTGGGGGGGGCGGGGGGGGGAAGCAGGGAGAAACAAATGCCTTGGAAGTTTTATCACTTTCAAAGGAAAGGGGGGGGGATGGAGAAAGAAAAAAGAATGTCTCAGGCTATTGAGACATATGGACATATTCATGTCCATGAATCCGAACCTTTCCACCATTATTGCAAAAGCTTAGGAATTACAAAAGATGTGAGAGTCTACATTCACAAAGCCACCTTGATTCTCAGAAAACAGCACTAGAATCAGCTACGTAAGGGAAGGGTGAAGTCATGAGTACAATCTGGTCAGGATAGGACACAAAACTTCCTGTTAACCCTCTGGTACTAAGAACTGCCTCTGCAACTGCAGGCTGAGTCGAAGATGTTTTAGCATTCCAGAGCAGCAGGCCCCGAAGAGGAGGGGAGTACCCAAGTATGTGTACAGAATGAGCCACTTGGACATGAGAAGAAAAATACCAGAACTTCCGTGTTTGTTGACTTTTTAACCCATCCTTTAAACATTTCTATTTTTTTATGTTAGAAAAACTAAAATATCTAGTATGTGTGTAATTTAGAAATACATTTATAATATAGTATATTTATAAATGCAGCAGGCCAGAGGCGCCCAGCAAATTCTATGATGGAGATCATGACAACGACAAGGAAANTTTGTTGACTTTTTAACCCATCCTTTAAACATTTCTATTTTTTTATGTTAGAAAAACTAAAATATCTAGTATGTGTGTAATTTAGAAATACATTTATAATATAGTATATTTATAAATGCAGCAGGCCAGAGGCGCCCAGCAAATTCTATGATGGAGATCATGACAACGACAAGGAAAGTGACGCGGAGATTTGAGAGGAGCTGGGCTTGCTACGTACCCAGGGATTCCTTTTTACCTCTTGGTTGGGTGGGAGGGGAAAAGTGCGGTTCTCCCACCCCTGGTCAGGTTACTTTCAGAGCTTTTACCAACCTTGCGGGAGGGTTTGGAGACCACATCTGGTTCTTGAACCAACCATCCCCTTTCTCTCACCCTCAAGGCCTGAGAATGGTACCTATTAAGGACTGAATAGGGACAAGGATGGAGAAGGCAATGGCACCCCTCTCCAGTACTCTTGCCTAGAAAATCCCTTGGACAGAGGAGCCTGGTAGGCTGCAGTCCATGTGAGGGTNGATATTAAGAAGAAGTGTTAAGAATACAGAGAAGAACTGTACAAAAAAGATCTTCATGACCCAGATAATCACGATGGTGTGATCACTCATCTAGAGCCAGACATCCTGGAATGTGAAGTCAAGTGGGCCTTAGAAAGCATCACTAGGAAGAAAGCTGGTGGAGGTGATGGAATTGTGGCATTAGTTGGCCTTTCACTGATGACTAATGAGATGATACAACTTTTCATGTGTTCATTGGTCATAGGGATATCCTGTTTTGTGAAATATCTTTTCAAGGCTTTTGCCCACTGAGTGATCTGCGCCTTTGTAGAAGGTGACTTGTGTAAGTTCTTTATATATTCTTGATATGAGTTCTTTGTCAGATATATCTATTGTAAATACCCTCTTTTACTCTGTGGCTTATCTTTATCTCTCTTACCAGGGCCTATTGACTGGCAGTTTTTATATTAATGTAGTCTAATTTATCAGGCTTTTTCCCCTTTATAGTTAGTACTTTGGGATCTTGTTTAAGATGCTTTTTTTGGCCAAACCACATGGCATGCAGGATCTTAGTTGTCCAGCCAGGGATAGTAGCCATGCCCTCTGCAGTGGAAGCACAGAGTCCTAACTACTGGACCACCAGGGAATTCTCTAAGATGCATTTTTTAGGGACTGTCTCATTAGATTCACTGGTAGGACTGTCAGTAAAGGTACACTGCCTTCCTATAGGCACACGAGTTAAGCTAAGCCCCTGTCAAATTCTTTCACTGAAATTTAAGTCTTTTTTGAAAATAAAATTGAAAGTGGTTGTCATTCATTCATCATGATAGTAGCACTAGAAGAAACATCTGCAAATCCTTTCCAGAGGATCCCAATACTATTCCAGCTGCTCCCTTTTTGGGTCTGGCTTTTCAGCTTGATTTCTCAACCTTCCCTTCAATTCTGTGAATGCAGTCTCTTGCCCCATATCTTTTCAACAAACTCTCCTTTTTTGTTTCTAAGTAGCCAGAATCTGCTTCTGTTGCTTGCAACCAAAAAATCCTATTGAACTCTTCTTTCACTTTCTCTATGTTGACAATTTTTCTCTATTTTTATATACGGTACTAAGCACAGAAGCGTAGCTTGACCACTCACACACACTTTCATGATTTCAGTATAACTTTTCATAGCTTTTTGAAAATATTTATTTATTTGGCTGCAACAGGTCTCAGTTGCAGCACGTGGAGTCTAGTTCCTCTACCAGGGATCAAACCTGGGCCCTCTGCATTGGGAGAGTCTTAGCCACTGGACCACTAGGGAAATCCTAGTTTCAGTATAATTTTTGAAGACTATTTGCTTCCTGACATCCCAGACCTGGCTCTGCCTTGACACTCACCACAGTATGAAAAACAATGGCATTTTCAACACATTGGCTCTTAGGGAAATGAAGAAGGGAAATCTAGCTAAAACTGGATGTTCTCCAATAAAGCTGACAATAAAAAGGTACAGTCGGCCATGAGCCCCTTAAATTATCGAGCAAAGGCAGCTCTGCAGCTGTGTCTAAGCATGATAATTACTATCTTTTCTACTGGTAGCTACAATAATGAGCACTGATAATTTAAATGGAAGAGCAAACAATACTTTGGGTGGAATATTGTTTAAATAAGGAGCACTTCTAAAAATCAAATTTATCCTGAAAAGCCAATCTATAGGAACACTGTTATTACTGGAAGGGTGTCTGGGGAATCGTCTCAAAAGATTGCTCTCTTAGACCCTTCACGTTTCACAAAATATGAACACAGGCCAATATTAACATGAGAGATGAAAAAAAAAAAAAAGAAAGAAGTTACAACACCAAATAAATCTAAGATGGTCCAGGTATCCTGCATGCTAAGTCACCTCAGCTGTGTCTGACTCTTTGCGCCCTATGGATCGCAGTCTGTTAGGCTTCTCTGTCCCCGGGATTATCCAGACAAAAGTACTGGAGTGGGATGCCATGCTCTTCTCCAGCAGATCTTCCCAACCCAGGAATCGAACCCATGTCTCTTCCGTCTCCTGGATTGGCAGGCAGGTTCTTTACCACTAGTGCCACCTGGGAAGCCCCAAAGACGGTGAGCCACACATGTATTGCACGGATGCAATTATAACACTAGGTGTTGTGGGTTGCATCTTCTGGAAGTGTTTTCAGAAGCTGTGGTCTTGTCCTCAGCACGACCCAAGAGCTGGCAAACCTTTATTACTCGAGGTCAACTGGGTTTGATTTTGCAAGACAATCAAAACTCACTTGGAGTGAAATCTAGTAAGTAAATTTCTATAATTCTCTCTTTAAAAAAAGAAGAGAGAGAGAGACAATACAATATAGTAGTTAAGAGTACCGACTTTTAGAGAAATCTAGATTCTAAATGATACTTGCTGGTATGATCTTGAACACAAAACAGCCTATTTGAGCCTCAATTCCCTTATGCTTGAGAAGGGACTAACGTGGAATAAGGATATACTCTATAGCATAGGGATATATAACCACTATTTTTTAGTAACTTTAAATGCGGTATAAACTATAAAAATATTGAATCCCTATGTTGTACACCTGAAAATAATATAATGTTGTAAATCAACGATATGTCAATTTTTTTAAAAAAAGAAGGGACTAACAATCTATCTGACTGGTGGGTGTGACTGGTAAGTGAGATCATGCAACTGAAGCTATTACAGCTTTAGCTTTTATTATTACAACTAAGGAAGAAGAATGACTTTTGCCTGTGGAATGTAAATTGATTCTGGAAGAACTTCCCAAACAGATGTGTATGAGTTTCACACATTAGCATAGTCATTTGTGAGTGTCAAGACTGAAACTGTTGAATTTATGGAGCTCAGACCCAGAAATGATTTTTAAAAGAACTCATGAGCTTACAGAATATGATCACAGGGTTTAGGTCCTCCCACAGCTGAGGTATTTATTCACAGGTGTGCTTCCTGGTGTTTGACAAGGCCTAGCCACTCACGCTCTGAGTTCATCGTTAACAACCCGTGGGAGGTGAAGGGGGCCGTGAAGACAGGGTGACTTTGGGGCGGGGGAAAAGCAAAAGAACTGATGGAGGAAACAGACATTCTCAAGGGACAATCAGATTTACCTAGAGACATTTGTCTACGTTTTCCCCATAGACACATACCCTGAGAGACTCTGGGAGGATTCAGGGCAAAAAAAAAAAAAAAAAAAAACCCTTTAGATAGGCAAAAATCAGAATTTCAAAATTCAGAAGGGCTGGTTTCTAGAGTAGTGCTTACCAGGCAGAACAGGCTGGTCTAAAAGGAAAGCTTCATTTGCTTCAGCAGTGGGCTGAGCGACCTTGCCTTATGTTTGCCTAAAACTCTGGCTCTGCCTAGCTTCCACAAGAATAGAAATCAGTCATCAAAACAGCCACAGAATTGTTACCTTACCCCTGAGCCTCAGTGTCCTTATCCATAAAATGAGACAACTCATACCTACCCTCACGGTCCTGTGCAAATTAAATGAAAGGTCATGAAAAGCATTCATTATAGTGTCCGGCACATAGCAGTTGCTTAATAAGTAACAGTTATTACTATTATTGGTTTTAAACAAACAAAAAGCTCCTAAATATTTGGATTCTGAACTATAGGAAGATAATAATCTGTATGTTCATGGAAAAATTAGGTCTAGTCTGGATAATCCTAGAACTTGCTGAATCCTGGTTTGAGCTACCATAGCCTGAATGTATATTTTCTCAAAATATATTCTCTATAACTTTTTGTTTATCTACATACATCACACAATTTTACTTAAAAGCATGGTTTTTTAATCACTTAATCAATTCTCAAACTATTCATAAATTTCTGGGTCTCATGCTCTGCAGATCTGAGCCTTTCCTGGAGCTGCAGAGCTGGAGAACGGCACTCCACTGTGAAGTGTGCGTTCAGTCAGCCCCTTGGAGCGCGTGCGGAACTCAGGGATCTGGGTCTTCTCGCATCATGGCTCTAGCTATAGGCACAGAGTCTGTGGGGGAGATACCCTTTAGAGGGAAAAACAGGAACTGTTCACGTTGTTGTCTGGCCACTGTCACATAACAGACCATGTGCATTTCCCATGGAGAGTCAGGGATGCCGTGCCAAGGACAGGAGGAGACTGGGTCACAGGTGGTGGTGTTTTCTTTGCGAATCCCCCATACCGATGACCACGTGCACATTTCAAAACGATGACTCAAATGTCCCCAGTCACTCTGGAAGAGCAATAAACCGAGAGGCCCCGTGTTCAGGGCCTGAACTGGGGTAGACCTGTCCTTCACCCCTCAGAGAATTCATCAAGTGCCCACGGGCCTCAGTCTCCACATCTGTGAGTGAAAGAACTGCGTTAGATGATCCAGAATTTGTCTCGTCTTTAAAACGCAAAATTCATCTCCACTCTTCTACTTTATCATTGTGAAAGAAAACAGGGTAAGCCACCTCACTTCCACTAGAATGAAGGCTATGACATTGCTTTGATGAGACTGCAAGTAAAAGACATGATAAACTGTGGATTCGTGTTAAAGAAAGAAATGCACACAGTGCCATCCTGCGGTTGTTAACAGAGAGCTGTCTGCTTACCATACCACAGGCCTGCTTGTCACACGCTCTTTCTCTCTCATCAATGGCAATGATCGAAAAATAGTTCTGAACTCTCAAAATGGGTCATTTAATTTCCATTTAAGAACTGAAAAGACTAACCAGAGCTATAGACAGTGTACCTCCACGGTCAACAGGTGAGTAATGGCAGCCTCAGGGGCAGGTGGTGATGTTGAAGTTATACAGGACTGAGAAATCCAGTTAGTGTTATTCACTCAGTTGTGTCCGACTCTTTGCGACCCCATGGACTGTAGCCTGCCAGGCTCATCTGTCCACAGAATTCTCTAGCCAAGAATACTGCAGTGGGTTGCCATGCCCTTCTCCATGGGATCTTCCCGACCCAGGAACTGAACCTGGATTTCTTGCAATGCTGGGAGATTCTTTACCGTCTGAGCCACCAGAAGTCTCAGTTCAGTTCAGTTCAGCCACTCAGTCGTGTCCGACTTTTTGCTACCCCATGAACCACAGCACGCCAGGCCTCCCTGTCCATCACCAACTCCCAGAGTCCACCCAAACCCATGTCCATTGAGCCGGTGACACCATCCAACCATCTCATCCTCTGTTGTCCCCTTCTCCTCCTACCCTCAGTCTTTCTCAGCATCAGGGGCTTTTCAAATGAGTCAGCTCTTCGCATCAGCTAGCCAAAGTATTGGAGTTTCAGCTTCAACATCAGTCCTTCCAATGAACACCCAGGACTGATCTCCTTTAGAATGGACTGGTTGGATCTCCTTGCACTCCAAGGCACTCTCAAGAGTTTTCTCTAAAACCACAGTTCAAAAGCATCAATTCTTCGGTGCTCAGCTTTCTTTATGGTCCAATTCTCACATCCATACATGACTACTGGAAAAACCACAGCCTTGACTAGATGGAACTGTGTTGACAAAGTAATGCCTCTGCTTTTTAATATGCTGTCTAGGTTGGCCATAAAGTTCCTTCCAAGGAGTAACTGTCTTTTAATTTCATGGCTGCAGTGATTTTGGAGCCCCCATAAATAAAGTTTGACACTGTTTCACACTGTTTCCCCATCTATTTCCCATGAAGTGATGGGACCAGATTCCATGATCTTCGTTTTCTGAATGTTGGGCTTTAAGCCAACTTTTTCACTCTCCTCTTTCACCTTCATCAAGAGGCTCTTTAGTTCTTCTTCACTTTCTGCCATAAAGGTGGTATCACCTGCATATCTGAGGTTATTGATATTTCTCCTGGCAATCTTGATTCCAGCTTGTGCTTCCTCCAGCGCAGCATTTCTCATGAGTCTAACTGGCCTCTAAATAGCTAAGTATCTGGGTATTATTCATGAGCTAATTGTGGCTAACATTTACTGAGTACTTATTAATACCTGGCCTTAAATCCATGAGCTAAATGTATGTATAAGTTTATGTATGTATGTGTGTGCATATAGATAAAATCTCATTATATGTTTATCATGCTTATTTTGTGGGCCAGGAAACTAGAGCTATGCAGGCTCAGGGTCCTGGCCATGCTACTCAACCCAATTGTGTGGACAGCTGGTGAACACAGTGGAGATGAACAGGACATCTGCTTCCTTCCTTGTGTGCCTTTTTTCCTGGCCCAGTAATTCACATCCTTTTCTCTCAAGTCCTGAGAGGTTGGATGACTCAGGAAGGTTGATACTTGATCTACCCTTAAACTTTTAAAAAGTGTCCCTGAACATGAAATGGTTAAACGACTAGTTCTGTCATCCATGATCAAGTCAGCTGGTGCCCCTGATACCCCTACAGGGCTTGCTAGGTGCTGGGCATAACTCCGTGTGTTTGGGTTGAACAGCGAGCGCATGTAAAGCAATGGTCAGTGGTCTCTGCTCTGCTTGCCTCTCCTCCCACCACCCTCCACAAAACTGGAATAAAAACCTTGATACTCAGGAGCATCAAATGTCAAGTGCTGTTTCTAATTCTGGAGGGGCAAAGGAGAAAAGGCTGAAATCTCTCTTACTGGAATTGAAAAAATGATGATTTTTAAATTTCTACCGTGTGCCAGGCACTGTGAAAAAGCTTTTCCAGGCTGGTCTTCTTTGCTTCTCACACGAATCCCATGAGGGTGATGTTATTACTGACAGAAGCAGAGAAAGGCTGAGTGGCACGCCCAGGTGTCCAGTTAGGGAGTGGGGAGCTGAGATTTAAGAGAAGCTGAAGACGTCTGTAAAGAATTTTGTCGGGACTTCCCCGGTGGTCCAGGGGCTAAGAATCTGTCTTCTAATGTGGGGTACGTGGGTTTGATCCCTAGTTGGGGAACTAAAATCCCATGTGCTGAGGAGCAACTAAGCTTGTGCGTGCAGCAGCCACTGAGCCGGCAAACCACAGCCAGAGAGCCTGCAGGCCGCAGGGAAGATCTGGCTGCAGCGAAGACGCGATGCAGCTGAATACATAAATAAATAAATACTTCTTCCTTTTCTTTAGAAAATTTTGTTAAAGTGGTATTTGTTCCTGACAACTCTTAAAAAAAAAAAAGGCAAATCTCCAGGAAACTCAAGAGATGGCTTATAGCTGACCTTCTCTGAAACAAACTGGCCAGGAGACATCAAATAGGAAAGTACCCTATCCCCACAGATTATCCTTGCTGTGTCTACTCTTGTACATAAAGGAGTGGGCAATTTATATTGCACAGGGAGACATGAGAGCCTGATGCTTGGCTTGGCTGCGTTTTACCCCAACACAGTTATTTCCTGGTTTTTGGCCAGCATAGCATACTGTACTGTCTCTGCTTAACTATGCGAATAAGCAAAGTGGATGTGTGTGTGTAGTGTGGTGTGTGTGTGTGTGTGTGTGTGTGTGTGTGTGGTGTGTTTGTGTGTGTGATGTGATGTGTGTGGAGTGTGTGTCGTTTGTGTGATATGTGTGGTGTGTGTGTGATGTGTGCGGTCGGGGGAGTGTGTGTATGTGGTGCCTGTGTGTGTGTGTGGTGTGTGTGTGGTATGTGGTGTGTGTGATTTTTGTGGTGTGTGTGTGATGTGATGTGTGTGGTGTATGTGTTTGGTGTGTGGTGTCTGTGTGGTGTGTGATGTGGTGTGTGTGTGTGTGATGTATGGTGTCTGTGTGGTGTGTGTGTGTGTGATGTGTGTGGTGTGTGGTGTCTATGTGTGTATGTGTGGTGCCTGTGTGTGTGTGTGATGTGTGTATGTAGTGTGTGTGTGTGTGGTGTGTGTGGTGTGTGTGGTGTCTGTGTGGTGTGTGTGATGTATGTGATGTGTGTGTATGGTGTGTGTGTGTGGTGTATGTGTGGTGTGTGTGTGATGTGTATGGTGTGTGTATGTGTGATATGATGTGTGTTTGTATGTGTGATGTGATGTGTGTGATGTGGTGTGTGTGTGGTGTGTGGGTATGTGGGGTGTGTGGGTGTGGTGGGGTNTGTGTGGTGTGTGTGGTGTCTGTGTGGTGTGTGTGATGTATGTGATGTGTGTGTATGGTGTGTGTGTGTGGTGTATGTGTGGTGTGTGTGTGATGTGTATGGTGTGTGTATGTGTGATATGATGTGTGTTTGTATGTGTGATGTGATGTGTGTGATGTGGTGTGTGTGTGGTGTGTGTGCATGTGTGGTGTGTGTGTGTGATGTGGTGTGTGTTTGTGTGTGTGATGTGATGTGGTGTGTGTGGTGTGTGTGTGGTGTGTGATGTGGTGTGTGATGTGGTGTGTGGTGTGTATGTGTGTGATGTATGGTGTCTATGTGGTGTGTGTGTGTGATGTGTGTGGTGTCTATGTGTGTGTGTGTGGTGCCTTTGTGTGTGTGATTTACGTGGTGTGTCTGGTGTGTGTGTGTGGTGTGTGGGTGTGGTGTGTGGTGTCTCTGTGTGTGTGGTGCCTGTGTGTGTGTGGTGTGTGTGTGTGTGGTGGGTGGTGTCTGTGTGGTGTGTGTGTGTGTGTGTGGTGTGTGGTGTCTGTGTGATGTGTGTGGTGTGTGGTATGTGTGTGTGGTGCGTGGTATCTGTGTGTGTGTGGTGCCTCTGTATGTATGTGTGTGTCTTAGGCAGCATAGGCACAAAGCCCACAGGCACACCTTGCATTCTTGGCTGGTGTTCCTTTCTCCTCACAGAGAAGAGAGACTCTGTGATGGGTTAGTCCTTCCTCGCTTCCTGAAACGGCTTTGGGAGGAATAGCTGGGTTGGGGTCCACGCTCCCAGCAGGACCAAGCACAGCGCAGCCTGTTGACTGCCTCTGTGTCCGAGTGCTGGGGAGAAAGGGAGGCAGGCGCACCAAGCAGGGAAAGGCTGTCCTCTGCCAGTAAAGGGGGCCTCTAGGCGCAGAACCGGGAGAGGGACTTTACCTGCCTTCACCTGCCTGTATTCTCTCTATATATACCTCTTCTCAAAGGAAACTGAAGCTGCTTTGGCTTTTTGAAGCGACTAATTTCATGCTTTCTACCAAAATTTAACTAGTAAAACTCCCCTAAGCCCCTTCTCCTACAAATTGCAAATTCACTGAGACCAAAAGGAGTTGTATCTTCTAATTTAATCTCTTCCCATGCCTCCTGCACCTGGCTGATTAATGAACATCCATCGCACCTCCAACCTAAGGAATTCTTGCTCTCCCCTCCTGGCATCATCTAGACCTGGCTTGCTGTTTAAAGTCAAATTGCTCCTGGCTGTTTTGTCATGTACTGGCTCGCTCTGTTTCACAATGCAGAGGCCTGTATTGATCATAAATGTATGGGTTTACAGGAACCCACCAATCCTTCTCAAAATTAGTATCTTTCTGGTGTTTAAAGCAAAGAGATTTCTGAAGTCAGTCAACTTTTTGTGTATTCGTAATCACCTTTTGTTGCCAACTCTCCATACCATGACTCAACACTTCGGATAAAAACTCTATTGAAGAAACATGTCTTTGCTTGTAAAGCCTGGCAGTCAAAAAGGGAGGACACTTACCAGCAAATTAATTAAAGAGACACAGCTCAGGTTCTCACTGCCCTTCTGATCTCTGCCTCCTCTTCCTCTTCATCCCTTTCTCCTCCCTCTCTTTCCTTCTTTTGTTGTGTCCACCACTTCCATTCTATATTGTTGTTTTTGTTTAGTAACTAAGTTGTGTCTGACTCTTTGCAACCCCATGGACTGTAGCCTTCCAGGCTCCTCTGTCCATGAAATTTTCTAGGCAAGAATACCGGGGTGGATTGGCATTTCCTTCTCCAGGGGATCTTCCCAATCCAGGGATCGAACTTGTGTCTCCTGCAATGACAGGCAGATTCTTGACTGCTGAGCCACCAAGGAAGCCCTCCATTCTATGTAAGTAAGTAAGTAAGTAAGTAAGTAAGTGTTAGTCGCTCAGTCGTGCCTCGCTCTTTGCGACCCCATGGACTGCAGCTCACCAGGCTCGTCTGTCCATAAGAGGATACTGGAGTGTGTTGCCATTTCCTTCTCCATTCTAGATACTATCTTCTAAAATCTCCTTTCAGAGTCTTGGTTCATTTCATGGATTCTGACACAAGAGACTAGTTGGTCCAATCGAGGAAAAATAAAGTCTATTGAATGAATACACAGATCACTGACAAGAACCCAGGGTTTTCTGTTTGGTTTTCATTTCTTGCAGCATGTTTTGGGTGTAGACTGGGATGATGCTAGAGAAGAGGAAAAGCGAGAGCAGATCTGAAGACCCTTGAGGGCAGAGACTGTGATACAATCACTTCGCACCCTCCATGGAACCTAAGTCAGCCACACAACAGTGTTTACTGAACAGCTTTCATGTTCAGAACCAGTGGTGGACAAAACGCACTGAGTATATGCCTCAGAGAGCCCTCGGGCTCATACCAAGAAAAAAAAATTAAATGAGAAAATAAATAAATAGGTAATTACAAACCACGGTAAGTATGGTGAAAGAAAAGAACATACCATCAGGGAACGTGTGCCTGGGGCCTGATCTAGTCTAGGGGTCAGTGACACTGAAACAGAAGCCTGAAGTCTGAGCAGGAGTTAATAGAGTTGCAAGTTATAAGACAGTCAACAAAGCAAAGGGCTTTTCTACTTCTAAAACAACTGCAGTACCACTTTGTGTGTGGGAGAGACATGAAAGACATCTTAGGAATGCCATTCAAATCTTTTACTTTACATGTAACAGAGTTAAAAATCCCCGTATGAGCTGCCCAAGGCCTCTCCAGCTAGGACAAGACCCCAGGCTCCTGGTTCCCAGCCCAGAGCTCCCTGGAGCACCCTGTGACTACAGCAACAAAAATAGCAGTTTCAGTGGCCACAAAGGACTTAAAGGCTACTGGAGTGGGGAGCCTTTCCCTTCTCCAGGGGATCTTCCCAACCCAGGTGTCAAACGCAGGTCTCCTGCATTGCAGGCAGATTCTTTACCAGTTGAGCCACAGGGGACCCCAGGAATACTGAAGTGGGTAGCCTATCCCTTCTCCAGGGGATCTTCCTGACCCAGGAATTGAACCGGGGTTTCCTCTGCATTGCAGGCAGATTCTTTACCAGCTGAGCTATGAGGGAAGCTAAACGCAGCGATGGCCAGGACTCTGAGATGTAAAGATCAAGGGCTTATCCCATATTCAAATGGGATGTAGTGGGTTCTCCTGGAGAAGGAAATGGCAACCCACTCCAGTATTCTTGCCTGGAGAATCCCACGGACAGAGGAGCCTGGCAGGTTACAGTCCATGGGATCACAAGTGTCAGACTCGACTTAGTGACTAAGGAGAGATGTAGTGGGTTGGGGATAAAAGGTTTTTAAACTTTTAATAAAAAAAAAGGACTCAGTGCTGCTTCTGAAGAATGACTTGATACGGTGCTGGGATTTTTGTTTTTTGGGCTTTTTTGACCAAAAGGTATGTGTCAATCAGGAACAAGGAGTGAGCGAAGCAGATACCCCCATCTGCAAGCAAAGTGCAGACAAGGGGCAGAAGTGATAACAGTGCTAACAGCAGCGTGGCAACGTGATAAATCAATCTGAAGTGACAGTTAGTCTAGAGACTTCATCTATCAGCCCAGCGAGAACTACAATTAGCCTTAAACTCAGACCACTCCCACCCCCACCCCCAGATCACCCTGAGTGGCACACGGGGCATTTCCCAGGTGCCTGTGAAGCCTCCTAGGAAGTCAACAGCACCTAAGCAACCTTTCTCAGCAGATTCCCTGTTTCCTTTCCTCTCCGTGGCACCAGGGGAAAACGAATGCCATCTCTTATCTTTCCTGGCTGGCTTGAGGACAGCTCTCAAAACAGAAGTCTCATTAAAAAGGGAGGAAAAAAAAAAAGATTCTGTTGACTAGAGATTAAACCTCAACTCTTCCCGCTGCCTCACACCTCTTCCAGGGACAAGAGATTGGAACTGTTGCTCCAATCAAAACAAAATCTCTCTCTGCTTTTCCATGATTCTTAGCCCTTGCTTTGTGTCGGCCTCTTTGTCTCTGCCAAAAAGCTGCTTCACCGAAACATCGCAGAGGAAAAAAGACAAAACCGTTGTCCCCCCCACCAGACAATGAAGTTGCCTGCACTCAGCCATCTCCAATGTAGGCAGAAGACAATGCCAGGCAGAATTCTCAACCTGTTGCTATAGTAGCAGAAAGAATGTGATTCTAGCAGCTCTGGAGAGATCCATATCCAAATCCCACCTGCTCCCCAAAAGCACATTAACCCTTTGCTGGCCCTGTCCAGGCACAGAAACACCTGGAACGAATCCTAAAGTTTTCTAGGAGCTGGATGTTACAGTCTTAACATTCACTCACCCATTCATTTATCGAATGGCCATTTATTTTGATTCTGTTAGGCTGGTTCCTAGGTTTTCCCTGGGAAACCATACAGACATGGCCCTTGGTGTTAAGCAAGAGGGAGGAACAGGATATTAAATCACTGCTCAAAGAACAATATACTCTGCGGCATCAGGGTTACAAGGGAGATACCTGTTTTCAGCAAAGCCATCACCGGAATGGAAACCACCTACCCAAGAAACTAGCTGGAACATTAGTTGCAGCTGCTGCTGCTACGTCACGTCAGTCGGGTCCGATTCTGTGCAACCCCATAGATGGGAGCCCACCAGGCTCCCCCGTCCCTGGTATTCTCCAGGCAAGAACACTGGAGTGGGTTGCCACTTCCTTCTCCAATGCATGAAAGTGAAAAGTGAAAGTGAAGTCGCTCAGTCGTGTCCGACTCTTAGCGACCCCTTGGACTGCAGCCCACCAGGCTCCCCCGTCCCTGGGATTCTCCAGGCAAGAACACTGGAGTGGGTTGCCACTTCCTTCTCCAATGCATGAAAGTGAAAAGTGAAAGTGAAGTCGCTCAGTCGTGTCTGACTCTTAGCCACCGCTTGGACTGCAGCCCACCAGGCTCCCCCGTCCCTGGGATTCTCCAGGCGAGAGGACTGGAGTGGGGTGCCTTCTCCGTTGGTTGTAGCAGACTCCATATATTCGAGACGACTGCAGTTCTTTGATAGTTTACATGTGTCACTTTGACAAAAATACCACTAGCAAGGCACACTTCAATCACATCACGCCTCCTGAAAAGCATTAGTTTAAATGAGCTATTTACCCAAATCAGTTGTCCAGACAGAATAGTAACTATTTGTCAGAGGACACTGCAAGCAGTTGCTGGGCTGTCACCAGAGAACAGAACCAGCAGGTGAGGGCTCAGAAAATGCACACCGTCCTAAGGACCCTGGGAGCGTCCTGTCAACAGCCCTCATCCCAATTAACTCCTGGGATCAAGAGTAACAAAGAAACCTCAGGAAATACAATTTAGAAATGACCTCTAATCCAGCTTACTTTCTCTAACCTTGTGGTGTGAAATCTCGTGTCACTGAATACCTTCCTACTAGACTTGCTTGTTTCCCATGGACCATAAATACCAGAAGGGCAGCGTTTCTTAGGAGGATAAACTCTGTAGGTAATGATATCCTTATATGTATTTTTGTGAAACGAGGCAGCATCGGAAAATCAAGCAAAAGCTGAAAAACCAAGAAGACGGATTACTAATCTTGGTTGGCTAGTAAGACATGGTCTCAGGGAAGTTACATAAGCCTTTGTATCTCAGTTTCCTCGGAGGTAAATTTGATACACCACATAGATCCAAGGACACATGGATCAGCAGCAGTGCTGGAAATAAAGTATCTGTTATTATGCTTAGTAACACTGTAAAAGGGGCTCCCCAGGTGGCTCAGTAAAGAACCTGCCTGCTAATGGAGGGGAAAGACACGAGTTTGATTCTTGGGTTGGAAGATCCTCTGGGGAAGGAAATGGCAACCCACTCCAGTATTCCTGCCTGATAAATCCAATGGAGAGAGGAGTCTGGTGAGCTATAGTCCATGGAGTCACAAAGAGTCAGACACGACTGATGGACGAAAAAACAAAAACAACCCGGGAAAACAGGGTCTCTGTCCTGAGAACCTCAGTCATCTTTTAGAAACCTGGCTTCCTATCTGAACCGGACACACAGGTACAAGTCTTGCACAGAACCCACGTGGGAAAACGGACCAGCAAGGAAGGGTCCTCACCCAAATCTCCTTTAACCACTGCATTGCTAGAGAAGGGTTTAGGGATATAAAGAAAAGAATGTTACTCACCATTCCAGTTTTATAAGGATCAGGTGACCATTGTCAGCCACCAATAGAGTGCCCTGAGGGGAATTCATGGTGAGTGAAACAGGAAGCATTCTGGGCTTTGGGTATACCAGCCCTAGGTAAGATCCTTATAGAAGTAAAAAATTCAATGACTCCTAGATTCCTGCATCTTGCCATACTTTGAAAAGCACTAAAATCGTTAAGTTAAAATCATTAACTTGAGATGTCTGTTCTTTGTGATTATCAGTCATCATTGGATGTTTGACTATAGTTTTTTTTTTTTTTCCCCCAGCAAAATAAAAAGATTCATATATATTCTGGCTCCTCCCTGACCTCTTCAGAGTAGTTCCTTAGAGATATCTGAGAGGCTGTCTCCCAGGCTAAGGTAAGGTCCCCAAATAAAACCGGAGTCACCACTTTTACATGGTGCACTTTCATTTCCGTCGAAAAGCAAAAGGTCCTAAGTGTTCAGACTACATGGAAACCTTGCCTAGAAAAAGGGATGTGTGTGATGTAAAGTTATGACTCCACTCAAACAATGCCCGTCCTGGAAATCCATGGCCAAGCCCAGTGACCCCCCCCCCCCTCACATACCCATTTGCATTTTGGACGACAGAGCAGGAATGGAAATGCAGGCATTTTGTTGGAATTCCAGTGCCATGTCTGTATCTGTCAAGTCTGAGGTCCCTGCAGGAATTCCTTCCTTTTAAAACTCCATTGGCTAGACCATAGTAGCAGAGTCTGATGCTTACTTCCACATTATGGCTGGTTCCAGAAGACGGACACTTTCTGCCTCCTGTTACCCTGAGATCCCGCTATGACTCCACCAGCTTTTCGAAGCAGGCAAAAGGACACAAGCTCCCGCCCCCCAACACACACACACACACTCACACACACACACACCCCCCACCCCTCCACTAAGGAAGCTTAATTGTAACAGTCCTGATTCGTCACCCCTTGCAGTAACCCTGCCCTTTGTCCCATGACTTTATGCTGTCTCCCTGCCGGCATACTTTTCCCCACCCTTTGACGATGGACTTGGCGATTTGACTTACATTGCTCTCCAAGAGGTAAACATTAATGACATAACCAGAAGAATGAAATGAGTGTGCTCGCCGTGGTTTGTGCTCTTGTATCTCTGCCATCGCCATGAGAAGAGCGTGCCCAAACTAACAGCTGGTTCCAGGAGGGAGGAGGAGGCACATGGAGAATAAAGCCATGCCCGAAGCCCAGACAAGATCAGCTGACTCTCTGCACCCCAACCTACAGTCATGGGGTTAAAGCATACTGTTGTATATGGCTGAGATTTTGTGGTTGCTTGTAACACAGTATTAGTACATCAATAACTAACTGATATATCCACCTTAGCAAAAATTAACCTGCAGTTTATGAATTAAAAGTTTGCTTTTTATTTTTTGCCGTGTTTCCTTAACACATAACAAGTCATGGATCTCTTATTTCTCCCATTACACTAAAGCAGGGTCCATTATAGCCCCAACACCCAAGATTTATATGCATGAAGTCTGCATCACATTCTAAATCCCAGGGGATACAGGATAAACAACACGCAGTTCCAGCCATCATCAGCCTGCGCCTCTGAACTTTTTGCCATGTAGGCTCAGGTCAATGTTCTTTTGGTCAAAGATGATTATAAGGTTTACTTACGCAGCTGGAAGTATACCGAGTCAGTGGTGAACTCTGAACCACTTGAGTGGTCTATGACTAAGCACAAGTGAATGGAATCATAACATCTTTCAGTAATGGAACGAATTGACAAGACCATTGGATGAGTGGCTTTCAGTCTTACCCAGTCACCAGAGCTTCTAAATTACAGATTCCTAGTTCTGGTCTATAGATATTCAGTCGACTACTGTGGTACAAGGCCCAGGTGGCTGTGCTGTTACTGCTGCTGCTGCTGCTAAGTCACTTCAGTTGTGTCCGACTCTGTGCGAACCCATAGACAGCAGCCCACCAGGCTCCCCCGTCCCTGGGATTCTCCAGGCAAAGACACTGGAGTGGGTTGCCATTTCCTTCTCCAGCGCAGGAAAGTGAAAAGTGAAAGTGAAGTCGCTCAGTCGTGTCTGACTCTTGGCGACCCCGTGGACTGCAGCCCACCAGGCTCCTCCGCCCATGGGATTTTCCAGGCAAGAGTACTGGAGTGGGGTGCCATCGCCTTCTCCAGCTGTGTTGTTAAAAAGGTCTCAAAGCAACACAGACAAAGATGAGAATCGGGACCCCCCCAAACCCCCGTTCCCACACCTCATAAAACCCTCCATCCAATGACTGAATCTCTTATGTTGAGTCTCGCTAAGCATTTGTGATGACAATAACAGACCCCAAAGTGGACACTGAGGGCCTGTTTCCAGAGGACCGCATGTACCCATCAGTAAGTGTTAGCATAATGAACCATCCCGCAACTCAGCAGCAGGAAGCAAGAAGCCTGAGCTACTGCTCATGAGACTGAACCTGGATCAGTTTGTCTGATCTCTGCTGGACCCGCTCATGGGTCTAAGGTCAGCTGGCTGGTCTAGGATTGCTTCATCCACATGTCTGGTACAAGATCACTATCGGGCTAGGGTGACAAGGGTCTTAGGGCCACAGCTACTGAGTCCAGGAGTGTCCCTATGGTGACTGGGCTGGATTCCAGGGAGCAAGCAGAAGTCTGAGTAAACTCCAGGAGGTGGTGATGGACAGAGAGGCCTGGTATGCTGCGGTCCATGGAGCGGCAAGGAGTCAGACCTGACTGAGACTGAACTGAACTGAAGCAGAAGTGTGTGAGGCCTCTTCATACCTAGGCTGAGGACCAGTACATGAGCACATCCTTCCTGCTGCAAATGTTATGGCCTAAGTCCCTTAGGAAGCCAAGCACAGACTCAAGGGCTGGGGAAACAGACTCCACTGCTTGATAAGAGAAGCTTCAAAGTCACGTCACAGGGACTAGATTCAAAGAGGGAAATAACTGGGGCCATTATTTGCAATCACTCTATTACACAACCTAATGAGAAAAAAACGTTGGCTCCAGCCAAATGGGGTTTCTAAGCGTGGGCCGAAGTTTGCGCCTTCATCTCTCAATGTCCTAAAATCCCCAGGTTGAAATTCTTCTGACGTTCCTCATTTCTATCCCTGCCTGCGGGTGCGTGCGCGCACACACCTTAGTCCTCAAGATCTTAGTCTCACACGAAAGCAAAAGAAATCTATTTACTCTCAGCACATTTTATTTCATCCTTTGAGGCTTTTAAAGATGAGGCTGGGTGGCATGCCACGCTCATGACGATGTGCTCAGGGCAAGTCTTTCTGTGACGTGTCTTCCTCGTTTAGGACGTGCCTACAGATGAAAGGTGACTGAATGATCACCAGGGTTATAGCCTCCAAAGGACCCCACAACATTAACATGAGGAGCAGCAATGCACAAGAAGTATTACAGGTAAAAAGGGACACCGGAGAGCGGCAGATGGCCTTGAGGAGCAGGAAACCAGAGCTCCCGGAAGATTACAGGCTGAGGCTAGTTCAGCCTCAGCTGCTGGCGAAGCCCTCTTGATTCCCACCTCCCCCCTTGGTTACCCTTGCCCTGTGACCATTTAAGAAATGCACTAAACTACAATGGCTGAGCTATGGTTTTTCCAGTGGTCACGTATGGATGTGAGAGTTGGACTATAAAGAAAGCTGAGCACTGAAGAATTGATGCTTTTGAACTGTGGTGTTGGAGAAGACTCTTGAGAGTCCCTTGGACTGCCAGGAGATCCAACCAGTCCATCCTAAAGGAGATCAGTCCTGAATGTTCATTGGAAGGACTGATGGTGAAGCTGAAACTCCAATACTTCGCGTCCACCTGATGCGAAGAGCTGACTCATTGGAAAAGCCCCTGATGCTGGGAAAGATTGAGGGCAGGAGGAGAAGGGGACGACAGAGGATGAGATGGTTGGATGGCATCACTGACTCAATGGACATGAGTTTGAGTGAACTCCGGGAGTTGGTGATGGACAGGGAGGCCTGGCGTGCTGCAGTCCATGGGGTGGCAAAGAGTCGGATAGGACTGAGCAACTGAACAACAGTGGCTGGATCCACAACTGTCTTCCCTGACCCCGTCCCTCAGATGTGTGCGGCAGCTATCAGAGCATCCCTACCATTAAGGTGCTGCTTTCTGTGTTTTAGAAAAATTAGCACGACCTTTCGGGGTACTCCACTCAACTTCTCTCCACACCTGCTTGTGAGGTCTGGGGCAGCGGGAGGCGCTAGAGAAGAGAACTGCAGAAAGCAGAAAGCACAGAGTGGCTGGGGTTAGGCAGAGCCTGAAGGTTCTCTGGGGAACGTGGGGGAGAGCAGCCACTGCTCAAGGGCAAGGCCGGCTCAAGGGCATGGTTTGGTTCCTGTGTAACAGAGTCGGTTTTCATGCTGCCTGGTCAGAGCACCGCTTCAAAGACTAAGAAACAGGAGAGGATGAAAAACACAACAAAAAAAGCAGCGAGAAATTCATCATAAAGATGCCTCAGAAAAGCCAAATTCAAGAAGATACTACACTCAATCTATGAGGAAATTCTAGTTCTGAAAACGTTTAGAACAGGACTTCTATAAGAAGAAATGTTGTCCACACTCTTCAGATCTGTATTCTATTCCTGAGCACTGAATCAGGGAGAGGAGGAGGTTTGGTAAGAATGGTGACGTTTTTATACCGTAACGCTTAGCACCCAAAGCACAAATGCCTATGAGAGTCAGAAGGGCTATGGCTTCTGTTAAGTCCACAGGTGGCCCGAGGAGCATC
The DNA here is from genome assembly GCA_006410615.1 of Neotragus moschatus. Lineage (NCBI taxonomy): Eukaryota > Metazoa > Chordata > Mammalia > Artiodactyla > Bovidae > Neotragus > Neotragus moschatus. The sequence continues at coordinate 903,417 of SJYA01001454.1, read as the reverse complement.
TGTTTTTTAATCACAACTGTCAAGAGTCACAAACGGAAACCCTGAGTCACCAGGTAAATTCATCATAAAGATACCCGTCCTCCCCCCATCTCTTGCTCCCTTGACTGCAAAGTAAGTGGCATTCTTGGATGCCTCTAATGGGCTGGTTGATTGGACTGCAGCCAATCTGTGCATTTGATTAATTAGCCAAGGGAATCCGGAAGTGTGAAAAAGCAAACTACTGGCATTATCACCACAGGAACATTGATAATGACATCGATGACAAATCGCTGATTTCTGTTCAGCAAAAGCCATCCTGTACTTTCTGAAACATAGAAGAGGGGTATGCTCTCTAAGGAGATCTTCACCCTGCCTGTGCCCCTCCCTACTTCAACACACACACACACACACACCAACTTCACCCCCTTCTGGGTACAGTACTTTTCAGGACTATTATTCACTACTGCTCTAATACCCTAGACATGCTAAGTACAGGGTGCTCCTTACAGAGAATCCTTCAGTTGCTTGCAGGGCAGGGCCAAGAAAGAACCAGGGCTGTATTTGCAGACACCTGGACACCAGTCAAACTCTCACATGTGTCTTGGACGTGCTTCTGGTTTGGGCAATTTCTATTGCGGTTTCCCATGCCATTCTCCTACAAAATCACTTAGCTCATCATCTCCACACTCTAATTTAATCACGGTGTAACTCCTCATGGCTATTAAAAGAACAGAGCATCTCAAATATACTGGTGAAGTATCAGAGCTTCCCATGTGGCTCAGTGGTAAAGAATTCCACTACCAATGCGGGAGATGCAGGAGACGTGGGTTTGATCCCTGGGTTGGGAAGATCCCTTCGAGGAGGAAATGGCAGCCCACTCCAGTATTCTTGCCTGGAGAATTCCATGGACAGAGGAGCCTGGCGGGNATACTGGTGAAGTATCAGAGCTTCCCATGTGGCTCAGTGGTAAAGAATTCCACTACCAATGCGGGAGATGCAGGAGACGTGGGTTTGATCCCTGGGTTGGGAAGATCCCTTCGAGGAGGAAATGGCAGCCCACTCCAGTATTCTTGCCTGGAGAATTCCATGGACAGAGGAGCCTGGCGGGCTACATTCCACAGGGTCGCCAAAGAGTCGGACACGCCTGAGCACGAAGCACACCCAGTGTAGTATCAAATTCACGTGACACTTACGCAAATGTTGTCTTTCCTACAACATTTTTCTTGAAATCTCTTTTGAGGCAAGGCAAGGACCCAGAGGCAGCCGTTTCATTCCTTCGCATGCCAGTGCAGTCAACGGCTTGTGTTTAGAATAAATATCTGGAGCTCAGAAGCCTGTGAACAATGCAGCGCTTGATTGCTCTGAATTACTCTCTCACCCCCAGCAATCGAGGGAGAAGTCCTTGGCACCAGCTCCACGCAAAAAAACCTGCTTCCCAACCTCCTCCATTTGCCTCACCACTCTCCCCTCACAGAATTCTCCTCACACCACACAAAGGTCTCAGTTTTCTCCCCGAAATACCACATGAATCCCACATTGAACATCTGACTTCTCTCTTCCCAGAACACCGCCGACTTAATCCAACACTTCCACGTTCAGATATCCTTATCGAGACCGACTTATCTTCTAACCCTTTGACTGACTTACCTTCTAACCCTTTGACTCAAACCTTTCTGCTGGCATCTTTCATTCAATACTGAAAATAGGGTTTTCCGTTTACCAGGTTTGAGAGGAAATGTCATTTGGGTCTATTTTAAAGCTATGCTAACGATTCAGCTACATTTCAATGAGTCAGGGGTGTCCACGGATTAAAATGCCCACAATTCTTACCTACTTTTCCTTCTCCAAAAACCTATTTGGTAAGCAATGCCGTTTTCTTTCCTACGGGGGCCAAAAGGTAAACTCAACTAACCAGAAGTAATAAGAAGGTGAAACGTTGCTCAAGGCCCGGCTATCAGATTACAAGTTCTGATAAACCCTGCTGGGAGAAGACTTGCCTTTGTCTTGGGACCACTGAGATCGAGCCAATCAACCAAACTAAACAGCTTTGATTCTATCTGAAACTCTCCCATCTTAAACACGACGGAAAAGGAAAGCCAACACCAAAAAGCAAATCCGATGAATGCAGTGGTCTCACTGCTGGCAGCCCTTACCATGGTGGGCACAGGCCCCCTGCGGACCCTCGCTGGGGCTCAGGCTCCTCGTGGGGTGCTGGAGGGTGGCGAGGGGTCCAGACGTGGGTGCAGGAAGAGGTATGCCCCATGCATGCTGGAACAGGACTCCCTACTGCCTGCCTGCTGGCTGCCTGTCTGCCACTCCGTCCTTCGGTCTGGGTGGGAAGGGCCAAGATGAAAAAAAAAAAAAACAAAAAACCCTGCAGGTTACTCACTGGCCTTCTCAGGCAGGGCGGGTGCACCCAGGAGGAGGGAGAGGCCAGGAGCAGACTGGGAGGGTCTTCGGAGATCTTGCTTCTGATTTCCTTTGTGAATACTTCCTGAACTTTAAACTCCATCTGCACAAGCCTGGGTACTCGGGGAAGCAGGTAACACTTGGGAAGTTAGATTCCAAGAGCTCAGTGCAAAGCTTACTTTGAAAAGGCCAGGCTTTTGTGCGCATACTTTCACATGGAACCCTGTAGTTTGTTTCTCCTCCGTCTGAGCATCAATCCTAGCACAGAAAATGAGAGGAAGAGGGCAACCTCGGTGCGGGGGCCTGGAAAGGCTGTGAGTGGGCAAGCCTGGATGCAATTTAGAGAATGAATTTCTCTTTTAGGCTCTCAGTTTCAGAGAAGGAAGATTCCTTGCCTTGTATAAGAGGCACATTCTTGAAACAGGTATCAGGAAATCAAGATTTAAGGAATGGAGGCACGTGGAAAATGCCAGAACCTGTCACCTGAGAGCCTGGCTGTTGATCAGTCCTGAAGTGAAGTCTTTCATAAATGGGAGGGATCCTGCTGTTGACCGAAGGCTTAATTTTTTTATAGACCATTTCCAAAANAGGCACATTCTTGAAACAGGTATCAGGAAATCAAGATTTAAGGAATGGAGGCACGTGGAAAATGCCAGAACCTGTCACCTGAGAGCCTGGCTGTTGATCAGTCCTGAAGTGAAGTCTTTCATAAATGGGAGGGATCCTGCTGTTGACCGAAGGCTTAATTTTTTTATAGACCATTTCCAAAACTGATGTGCCATGAAATGTACTTTTGCAAGGTACTAATAGGTATAATAAAAGTTAAAAAAAAAAAAAAAAGTGCTGCGCAGGCTTCTTTACTGTTGTCTAGTTGCTAAGCTGTGTCTGACTCTGTGAGCCCGCAGACTGAAGCCCACCGGGCTCCTCTGTCCATGGAATGTCCCAGGCAAAAACACTGGAGGTGTTGCCACCTTCTTCTCCAGGGGATCTTCCTGACCCGGGGATCAAACCCAGGTCTCCTGCATTGGCAGGTGGATTCTGTACCGCTGAGCCACCTGGGAAGCCCGCAGCTCCTCACAACCTTTAACATGCAGCTACTGTGAATTTCCAAGACCAGGACTTAAAAGTGTCAAAGTTTCATTTTCCAGATGTTTTCTACTTGGGACCAGGAAGTCTTTGAGGTTCAAGAAACACAGAGATGGATTACTGGCATACTTTTCGTCTGAATGTTTAAGTCCTCCCAAAATCCACATGCTGGAATCCAATGCCCAAAGTGATGGGGTTAGCAGGTGGGGCTTCGAGAGGTGGTTAGGGCATGAGGGTGGAGCTTCATGAATGGCACTGGCGATCTCTTATAAAGGAGCCCTTCCTCCAGCTGATGATACAACAAGAAGTCTGAGACTCGAAAGAGGACCCTGACCTGATCTCAGGCTTACAGCCTCCAGAACTACGAGAAATAAATTTTTGTTGCTTATAAGTCACTAAGTCTGTAGTATTTTGTTATAGCAGCCTGATTAGACTAACACACCTTCCTTTTTCTTTTTTAATTTTTTAAACTTAGAGAAAAATTCAAAACAAAACATTTCAAGCAGTTTGTAAGGATATAATATAAAAAGTAAATATCTGCCTATCTAACAACCAGCCCTATTCCTCAGAGGCTAGGAATTTCTTATGTATCTGCTTCAGAAATATTTATGTGTGTAAAGCACATATGAATAGCCTTTTAAAAATAACACAACCAGAAAAATAACACAATCGGAATTAAAGTATACAGTATATTTAATATTAAAGTATATTAAAGTGCTAAGGTGTGCGGCAGCCCATGGGGTGGGGCAAAGAGTCGGACAGGACTGAGCGGCTGAACTGGACTGATGATGTGTTCTTATATTTTCAGGATTTTCCATAACAGCATACAGAATGACTACTAGCAAGTCAGGGTCAAAAAAAAAAGTCAAAAGTAGATTTACGACATGGGATTCCTGCTTTACTAAAGTGTCCCTTATGTGGGGCACAGGACGCTTTGTGACTCAATGTCAGAATGCCCACTTCCTTTCCCAGCTCTGTCTAAACCTCACACTTAACACCCGTGTACAGAATGGGGAGGACCCGAAGCCTGAAACCACACCGCCAGTCACCGTGAGGATCAGTAACTATGACAACGACAGCTCAGCTGGCACTCCGCACATTTTTTAACGCGTTGCACTTGTTAATTTCATGAAGCCTTACTCTCAACAATCCGGTGAAGCGGGGCTATTACTAACCCCAGTTTCAGATCGAGACAGCCATCCCAGAGCGCACACCCAGCACACAAGTGCACAATAAGGGCTGGTCCAATATGTTCCCAGTGGACTTCAGGTTCTTTCTTCACTGCAAGAGAAATCGGGGACGAAGCTAGGAGGCTAAGAAAGTGAAGTGAGAGTTGACTTAAGCGAGAATAGACCCTGAGAGAGAGCAGGCAGAACCGAAGAGGAGCTGCCGCCCTGGGTTTCTTCGCAAGCCGGTTATGTGGTTCAGTTGCTCAGTCATCTCAGACTCTTTGCGACCCCATGGACTGCAGCACGTCAGGCCTCCCTATCCATCACCAACTCCCGGAGTTTGCTCAAACTCATGTCCAGTGTCGGTGATGCCATCCAATCATCTTAGCTGTCATAGTCAGCATCAGCTGGTGATGAGGGGCATGCAGATGAGGGGGCGGGATAGTCACTGAGGGAGGAGGAGTTTGGGGGCCGTAGCCCCTGATTCTCATCCCAGCTCCATCTTTCCGAGGGGAGGAGGGGGTGGTCCTTACTCAGATCAGAAGAGTCACCGCTTTGGTGTATGAGTGTTTCTTATCTGTAAGGGCTAATTTTATTGTAATGAGAGCATCACAAACAACAAGTTACATTCAGATGCGAGAGATTCCTGACTTTTCCCGCCTTTCTTTGTCCGCTTCCAGGATACTTATCGCTCAAAAAATGTGCAGCTTCTTGTCAGTCTGGAGGTTCTTGTTTTTCTTATCTGCCCAAGGACCCCGGCTGTTTACAAGACGCTGTGATCTCCCGTCACCTGATCCCTGGCCCCATTTCTCTGCTTGTACCTAGCTCCCTGCTGTAAGGCCTGAAGTTCTATCCAGGAAGGAAACACGATGTTGGCAACCCTGATCTTTGGCATGGCACATCCCTCACAGTGGTACTAGAAAGTGGGGCCCATGTTACCTTAGAGATAATGCAACTGGGGGTTCCATTCCCAAACCTGCCTCTGGCTTCCTATACATGCCAGATATAATAAGATCTTGTAAAACGAGAGATACAACAAATCTCATTTGAATAGCAGAATGATGGTCCATGAGCTCAGAGATTTTGAGAGGTTAGCCCCTACGATCCTTCCTTTTTACTGATCCATGAATGAAATAACATTCGGAAAATGTGTGGGTCACCTGTGGGCATATACCTTATTACATTGTCTCAGTCATAAAACAATGCTTAAATGTGCACAGGGGCACCAAGATATTCTATAGATATTGCACACACAGAATATACGGTATCACAAATCTGACATCATGTTAGTACACAAGTTAGAACAAGCATCGAATATTTACTTAGAAACAGCTTGTCTCCCATTCTTAGAATTTAAAGGTCACTTGAGAAGTGATTTGACTCATTCTTTTCTCTTAGAAATACTGTCAAGGGATATCGGGAATCAAATCTCCTTAACTCTCTGAATCTATTTTCCTTTAAAAGCCAGAGACTTTCAGCACCTGTCCACTGGGTTCTTCACCCTCACACAGCTGCAGAAGCATCTCTATGGTTTGGGACATCACTCTGGGCCTTAGCTTGATTCCAAGTGCTTGGATCTGATTCTCCTGCCAATCTTTCTCTCTCTGTTCTCCGTCCTGCCTTCTCAGCAAGGAAAGCCTTGAAGGTGAGCAAAGTCTCAGAGAGGCCAGCAGAAAGAAGGGGAGAAAGGGAGAGACACAGCTGGCTGCATGCGATGCATTTCACTCTAAGGGTTAAAAGAGAAAAAAGGACAGAGACCCTAGCTTCTTCCCTCCTCCCCTTTGACTTTGACCCAGTGCTAGACGGTCGCTTTCAGCAGGGTACCTAGAAGATGGTAAGGAGCTTATGCATTTGGGGGCACCTGTCCCCTACCCTGCCCTACAATTTAGCATCATTTTCATGCCCAGTGCAGTGTTTCTTATCCTTAATTATATTCAGCAAAGACTGTCCATCCAGAAAGAAGTCCACACCAGGCAGAGGCAGCACAGCCCTCCTCTGACAGACGCATGCATTTAAAAGACAGAAAGGTTTGCTTTGGCTGGTGCGGGGTCAGGAGGGCTGTGGGGAAGGAACCTTCTTGACGGCACCAGAGATGGGGCTTGGGCACCAGAGATGGAGCTTGGGCCCCAGCTCGGCTACGTATGCTCTGGTCCTGTCACAGGCGGGGACTCAGCTTCTTGGTCTCTCGGGTAAGGATAATATTATCTACTTCATGAGCCTGTGATTGAAGATTAACCAAAAGAGTACATAAAGCATTCTTTAAACGGCAGAGTTCCAGGTAACAGCATGAATACCAGGTAGTGACCATCGCTCTAAAGGCCTCGGAGGTGGAGCATGACAACTGCTTTAATAGAGGAATGATGTTTCTGTGGTTCATGACCCCTCAGCCCGGGGTCTACTCAGCTGCTGCTCCCAGGTCCATCAGAATAACTAGCAAATGAACACAACTCCGGGAGGAAATGGACCAGCTTACTTTCATGTCGACACTGATTCTTTTTTCCTTCATCCCTTTCGATTTATCAGCTCTTCTGAACTACTTCCTTTTGGCAGAACTATTTTAAAATCTTTTGTTATGGAAAATTTCAAACATATATAAAAGTAGAGAGAAAAGTCTAACAAACCACCACGTAGGTATCACCGGCTTCAACAATTATCAATGCATTAAAATGTCGTTTTACCCATACTCCTACCCGAATGGAATAAGCAAATTCTAGTATCGTATCATTTTATTCAAAAACATTTTTACATGTATTTCCAAAAGATAAGGAATAGGTCTGCAAACATACCCAAAAATGTTACATCAGAAAACTACAGTGAAAGTGAAGTCGCTCCGTCGTGTCCGACTCTTTGCGACCCCGTGGACTGTAGCCCACCAGGCTCCTCTGTCCATGGGATTTTCCAGGCAATAGTACTGGAGTGGACTGCCATCAGAAAACTATAATTACTTAATATTATCCATTATCTACTCAGTATGAAAATTTCTCCAAATATCAAAGATTCTTTGGTTCCTTATTCAAATCAACCCTGTAATTAAGACAAATGTTGCCTTTTTAAATATAAAAGTTCTTTTTTTATCTTTCCACCTTTATTTTCTTCCTGGCGATTCATTAAAGAACCTGGTTCTTTTGTCATAGAGATTGTCCCACAACCAACATTTTGATGATATTGTGATTTAACAAGTTCCTCTACCTCTTGCGTTTCCTGTGAATTTATAGTTAGATCTAGGGGCTTGCAAATATTCAGATTTAATTTCTGGATAGGATAGTAAATTGATAGGTGGTCTTATGTCCTTCCATCAGGAGGCAATTCATATCGACTACCACTGGTTTTGTGAGCTTAGCAACCATTGAGAATCAGGGCCTAGTTTTACCTGCACAGAGACTGGAAAATGGTGATTTTTTTTCCCCCATCATTTTTCCCATTACTACTTATTAACTGGGTGCTAATATTATTAAAGGTTTATATTTGCCTGAAAGTATATAGTTCCCACTTCTGCTTATGGCCATGAGGTGTTATGTTAGACAAAATATCAGTTCTTTTCTATCTACATATTTTATTAAAATCCATTATACTGAAAAGATGACCTAGTTTTAAAAATACTCTGTTAGATTTCTGGGGAAACAACTGGGAACACTATCTAGAAATCTTCACTCCAAGGGCAGAGAAAACGCAAGTCCACAGCATACCATTCAGGTTCAAGCTCAATTCCTGGGAGCACATTTTAGTCAAAGTTTAACAGTTTAACACCCAGTTTTTTTCATCTATAAAATAGGGATATAATACCAACTTTGTAGATTTTGTGAGGATCCATGATAAAGTATGCAAAGGGCCTGTTCCAGTGTCCAAAAAAAAACCACACCAGTAGATGCTCCATAAAATGCAGTTACTACTGGTTTCAGCGCCGTCTCCCCCAGACCCAGATTCTGGCCAACAGGAGTCACACAATAAATGCTGGATGAATAAATAAAGGGCTGCTGGGCTTACTCTGTCCCACGCTGATGATGGCTTGAAGATGCTGAGAATACAGAAATGAATGAAACAAAGTCTCTGCTCATTAATTTACATCTAATCGCGTGAAGGAATGGAGATGGGCGTTATTTGCTCCAGGGTACTTATCCCGGTTGGCTACTTAGAAAATAAGTGCTGTTGGTAACTCACAGGGTGGGGCGAGAGAGCGGAACAGGATCAACTCAACTACATCACCAGACACATGGGAAGGCATCAATTTTCTCCATCAGAATGATAAACCAGTACTATTATTATCTTTGACTTCTGCACTGAACACTTATCTAGCACACTGGGCTCAACTGTATCTTCCCAAAAGACAGGCTGAAGTCCTACCCCCAGAACCTGTGAATGTGAGCTTATCAGGAAACACAGTCTTTGCAAATGTAATCTATTTAAAATGAGGCTTCCCTGATGGCTCAGATGGTAAAGACTCTGCCTGCAGTGCAGGAGACCCGGGTTCGACCCCTGGGTCAGGAAGATCCCCTGGAGAAGGGAACTGTTATCCACTCCAGTATTCCTACCTGGAGAAGTCCATGGACAGAGGAGCATGGCGGGCTACAGTCCAGAGGGTCGCAAAGAGTTGGACACAACTGAGTAACTGACACTTCCGTGTCTCACTTTCACACTGGGCTAGAGTGGGCTTTCAATCCAGCCACTGGTGCCCTCACAAGGGGCAGGGAGACTGGGATACACAGGGAAAACCATGGAGAGATAGATTCAGAGAGACAGATTCAGAGATTGAAGTTATGCTGCCATAAAACAAGAAATGCCCAGAACTGCCAGTAACTATCAGAGGCTCGAAGAGGCAGGAAAGGACTCTTCCTTGCAGTCTTTTGAGTGGGCACGTCTCTCCTGACACACTGACCCCAGGTTTCTAGCCTCCAGAATGAGGAGAGAATGAATTTCTCTTGTTTAGGCCACCCAGCTTGTGGTGACTTTCTTTGGGCAGCTTGCGCAAGCTATCACACCCGGGAAACCCAGACCAAAGATCTGGACCAGTCAGCCTACTTGTGGCTCCAACTGTTTAGTGGGATAAAGAGAGGAGAGGAGAAAGGAGGGGGTCCTGGACAGGAAAACCGGAACCAGCTTTAGTTCATCTTACATCAGCGGGGCCCAGGACTGACTCATCGGAGCTGTGCAAGTGCCAACAGGTAAGGCTGCTTTACCTGAAAAGCAGGGAGACGGAAGCCACAGAACTTGCTGGCATGGATACCTTGGGAATGAGACTGCTCTTTGTGAAGTCTGGCAAGGGAGATACTGACGGCCTCTTCCACAGAATAAAGGGGGAAACACGAATACCTTCAGGCACTGCGGGAGAAGCCTGTATCCCAGGTACCCGCCTTTCTACCCTGACTGGATCTCGAGAAGCCGTGACGGCCTAACAGAGAAGCTGCCAAGTGCTCTCTAGTTGCCCAGCCTCTGCCACCTGAGCCCTGAGCCCTGAGCGCCATGTGGCGCCTCTGCCACCGACCCCCTCACACTCAGTGCAGTAAAGAACTCAGCCTGGGAGAGCTGCTAGTCTGGTGCTCTTTAAAAGTCCTTGTCTGGATACTGGGCTTCCCTGGTGGCTCAGCTGGTAAAGAATCCACCTGCAAAGCAGGAGACCTGAGTTCGATCCCTGGGTTGGGAAGATCCCCTGGAGAAGGGACNTCAGATGGTAAAGACTCTGCCTGCAGTGCAGGAGACCCGGGTTCGACCCCTGGGTCAGGAAGATCCCCTGGAGAAGGGAACTGTTATCCACTCCAGTATTCCTACCTGGAGAAGTCCATGGACAGAGGAGCATGGCGGGCTACAGTCCAGAGGGTCGCAAAGAGTTGGACACAACTGAGTAACTGACACTTCCGTGTCTCACTTTCACACTGGGCTAGAGTGGGCTTTCAATCCAGCCACTGGTGCCCTCACAAGGGGCAGGGAGACTGGGATACACAGGGAAAACCATGGAGAGATAGATTCAGAGAGACAGATTCAGAGATTGAAGTTATGCTGCCATAAAACAAGAAATGCCCAGAACTGCCAGTAACTATCAGAGGCTCGAAGAGGCAGGAAAGGACTCTTCCTTGCAGTCTTTTGAGTGGGCACGTCTCTCCTGACACACTGACCCCAGGTTTCTAGCCTCCAGAATGAGGAGAGAATGAATTTCTCTTGTTTAGGCCACCCAGCTTGTGGTGACTTTCTTTGGGCAGCTTGCGCAAGCTATCACACCCGGGAAACCCAGACCAAAGATCTGGACCAGTCAGCCTACTTGTGGCTCCAACTGTTTAGTGGGATAAAGAGAGGAGAGGAGAAAGGAGGGGGTCCTGGACAGGAAAACCGGAACCAGCTTTAGTTCATCTTACATCAGCGGGGCCCAGGACTGACTCATCGGAGCTGTGCAAGTGCCAACAGGTAAGGCTGCTTTACCTGAAAAGCAGGGAGACGGAAGCCACAGAACTTGCTGGCATGGATACCTTGGGAATGAGACTGCTCTTTGTGAAGTCTGGCAAGGGAGATACTGACGGCCTCTTCCACAGAATAAAGGGGGAAACACGAATACCTTCAGGCACTGCGGGAGAAGCCTGTATCCCAGGTACCCGCCTTTCTACCCTGACTGGATCTCGAGAAGCCGTGACGGCCTAACAGAGAAGCTGCCAAGTGCTCTCTAGTTGCCCAGCCTCTGCCACCTGAGCCCTGAGCCCTGAGCGCCATGTGGCGCCTCTGCCACCGACCCCCTCACACTCAGTGCAGTAAAGAACTCAGCCTGGGAGAGCTGCTAGTCTGGTGCTCTTTAAAAGTCCTTGTCTGGATACTGGGCTTCCCTGGTGGCTCAGCTGGTAAAGAATCCACCTGCAAAGCAGGAGACCTGAGTTCGATCCCTGGGTTGGGAAGATCCCCTGGAGAAGGGACTGGCTACCCACTCCAGTATTCTGGCTTGGAGAATTCCATGGACTGTATAGTCCATGGGGTTGCAAAGAGTAGGACATGACTGAGCGAATTTCACTTCTGCTTGTCTGGATCCTGGGGTAGGACTAACGGCCTGGCCATTCACAAACGCCCACGCAGCCCCCTTTCTGTGCCAGCTGCTGGGCTCGATGCTGGAGTCTAAGAACGAGCTACCACTTTTGATAAGTTAATTATCTTAGGGATGAGGGATTCTCGGTGGGTCGAGAATCCGCCTCCAATGCAGGAGACACAGGAGACAAGGGTTGGATCCCGGGGGCAGGAAGATTCTCTGGAGGAGGAAAATGGCAACTCACTCCAGTATTCTGGCCTGAAAAATCCCATGGACAGAGAAGCCTGGTGGGCTACAGTCCAAGGGGTTGCAAAGAGTTGGACACGACTAAAGTGTATGGGATTAGGTATGGCTCCTTTTCTTCCTCTTACAATCTCTTTTAATTTTATAATAATGTTTATAATGAAATACTTAAAACTTTGATCTAGGTTTAAAAAAAGACGTGGGAAAAGCTACCACACATGCATGTCTATACATGAATGTAGTTTATATATCATACAGACATATCCCACACACACACACACATACATACACGTGCGCACACACATGCACGCCCACACTGCTCAATCTTCCCACAAGGCACAGCACTAGGAACCCAGGAAGCCAGTGCTGCCCGCCAGTCCACCCTCCCCCACACCACACTGCCCACACCACATCAGCTGCACATGAGTCAGTCCTTAATTGGTGGCTAATTATCTCAAGTGTGCCAGTCTTACTTCCCCAGATGAGCTCCCCGAGGGCAGGAATCACCTCCTTTCAGCCCATCTGTTAGGACCTGCTCAAAAGCCCACCAGGCCCCAGGATTAGCCAGCCTTACAGACTGGACGATGCAATAGATGTCTCTGGACATTCCTGGAAAACAGGAATGGACGAGCTGCCTGGGGATTGCATTCGGGCAAGGAAGGAAGCAGAAGAGAGTGCGACTGAGAGCTCTGTTCACATGTAGTCTGCTTGTTCATGACCTATCGGTTCACCCTATGGCACCACCAAGACCGCAGTGCAAAACACGGGAACAGATTAAGAGAGGTGCCGGTGAGGCACCAGCGCCTGGGAAACATGTGTGTGCATGTGTGTACGTGTATGCATGCACACGGGCATGTGTGTGCGCACATGTGTGCCCCTGGCGTGCACACAATACTGGGAGGCTACAGCAAATAAAAGCCTCCTTGGTGGCTTCTGGAATTGTATTGCTCCTTCATGATTGCCGCGGGTGCCTCGGAGGCCTGCTGGGAGCAACCAGGATAATTTAGCCCCAAATGTCTTTGGAAATGTGGAGTACTATGTGCCAGCCCTGGTGGCTCAGCAGTAATGAATCCGGAAGAATCTGCCTGCAATGCAGGAGACACATGTTGATCCCTAGGTCGAGAAGATCCCCTGAAAAAGGGAATGGCTACCTGCTGCAATATTCTTGCCTGGAGAATCCCACGGACAGAGGAGCCTGGCGGGCTCCAGTCCATGGGATTGTAGAGTCTGACACGACTGAGTGACTGATACCACAACCACCTGTGCCAGACTCTGAGCTAAGTCCTTTATGTCTGTTCGCTCATGTATCCCATTCAGGGGCTCTACCTTCGGGTAGTACTATCCCTGTGCCAGTGGCTAGGAAACTGCCGTGAAAGCGCAGATCTCTTGCTTTGGTGACGCCTGCATAGATTTTCTGCATGACCGCAGTTCAACACTACCAGGAGGGAGGGGAGAGGAAAGTACTAAGGGACGTTGTGAGTCCCAAACGCATTTTCTTCTCCGCTTGTGTCCATCAGGCAGCAGTACGAGAGAGGAGCTTTGACCAGAGACCCTGAAATGATTCCACAAAGCCGTCTCCATGCATCTCTCTGTCCTTGGGCAGAAGGGAAAGAGATGAAGCTGCTGAAGGAGGGTTAAAAGCTGATGACCCTATATTTGAGACAGCAAAAGAGACACAGATGTAAAGAACAGACTTTTGGACTCTGTGAGAAAAGGTGAGGGTGGGATGATTTGAGAGAATAGCATTGAAACATGTATATTATTATCATATGTGAAACAGATCATCAGTCCAGTTAGATGCATGAGACAGGGTGCTCAGGGCTGGTGCACTGGGATGACCCTGAGAGGTGGGGTGGGGCAGGAGCGGGGAAGGGGGTTCAGGATGGGGGACACACGTACACCCATGGCTGACTCATGTCAATGTATGGTGGGAATCACAATTTGTAAAAATAATTAGCCCCCAATTAAAAAAAAAAAAGCTGCATCCTCCTTCCTCTCCATACAGAGCAGCTAATGGAGGTAAGGGCCATAGAAACCAAACAAAAGGCTCCCAGGAGCCCACACATCCTCGCCCAACTGCTGCCAGCCGCTGTGGGAAGGGGAGGGGGCGCCCCACCTTCCTTCACTCCTCAACAGCTTAATGCAGATCAGGGCTGTCATCTTCCTGGGGAACAGACTCCACGGCTGGCTGAGAGCGAGCAAGTGTTATCCTCAGGCAACACAGCAGACAGATTCTCCTTTGAATCCAAAAGTCAGCGACAGAATGGATCACAAACAAGTGGATGGGGTTCTAACCACCCCCCTCAATCTAAGGTGGCTGGGTTTCTCCCAGAACCGCCCCCATCTACCCACCCATCCTCACTCCCCACCCCCAGCCTCTCAAAACCAAACTCCCAGGAAGTTATCCCATGTCACAGCGGGAAGGGGCGAAGCTGGGGGGGCGGTGCAAGCAGCTTTCCTGGGTTCCAGCCACAGCACTCTCAGGCCACGTCCCCTGGGGTCTCATGGTAATGGGCGGGTCTGTCTGACAGCATCGATCGGCAAATGAGAATAGCCAGCTTGCCGTGCAGATTTAAGAAGATGGTGAAAAAAATCACAATCACACCCTAAAATGTCCAAGATGCTAAGCACATCAGCGACCCCAAAAAGGCAAGTACTTTGCATACATCAAAGCAAGCACTGCTTTTTAACCCAGCAAAGAAAACAGAGCCATTTCCTTGTTGGGCTTATTTTATTTATACCCTTTACAACTGCTCTTCTGGGGAAATAAATTCCATGAAAGAAGTGATCTTTTTTTTCTTGGACATTAAACATATTTTACTGTTGAGGTCTCCAAATGGGCTTGAGTGCATTAAACCTACATCACTGCCTAGGACTTCTTTCGTCATCTTTGTAGAACTAAGCTCAACAGTAAGCTGTTCAAGTAAACAGCTTACAGGTCAGCTGTTTCTGGGACTGAGGCTGTCTGGCTCTTTTCAAATAGGGAAGAAGCTGCCATACAGAAAACAGATGATCTATCCTTTATGGATCCAAGGCATGGTGATAAAACGATAATAATTATATTATTAATATACTAAGAAGAGCTGACAAGAAGCACACCTATAGTACCAAGCACTTTTCTAAAAGCATTAAGTACATTTTCTCAGCCTTCTCATCAAACCTATGAAATTATTACTACTACTACTATGATTGTTCTGTGGTTTCCCAGGTGACTCAGCAGTAAAGAATCTGCCTGCAATGCAGAAGATCCAGTTCGATCCCTGGATTGGAAAGACCCCCTAGAGGAGGTCACAGCAACCCACTCCAGTATTCTTGCCTAGAGAATCTCATGGACAGAGGAGCCTGGTGGGCTACAGTCCACGGGGTTGGACACACACAGAGCTGGATACGACTGAAGTGCCTTAGCAGTGATTGTCCTAATTTCGTTGACAAAAGAAACCAAAGTTCAGGAAAGTTAAGTGTCTTGTACAAGGTCAAACTGCTCATAAGTACAGAAGCCAGTGTTCAACCCAAGCAGTTGGTTGCCAAAGGACTAGTGGGCAGACAGCAAATGTGGCTTGAACATGGAATGGGCTGCCTCTCTAGGGAGAGCATCCTTCAACATGAGGTGTTCAGGCAGTGACTGCTGTACCAAGGATCCATATACACACGACTCAATATAAAATGGAGAGCAGATAGGGACCTACTGTATGGCACAGGGAACTCTACTCAGCAATCTGTAATGACCTATATGGGAAAAGAATCTAGAAAAGAGTGGATATATGAACCTGCAAAACTGATTCACTTTGCTGCACACCCAAGACTAATATAACATTGTAAATCAACTCATCGCCAATAAAACTTATGGCTAAAAGCTTCACTTAGAACACGGGCTAACTACATGCTCTGGTCCCCGCTGATACCCAGTTCTTCACATTCCATTACTCTGAGCTGTGAAGTAGTTACACTGAGTAGGTGTCACTATGGCCAAGCTTCAGATGAAGAAACAGAGGCTTGGAGGCATTAAGTGATTTCTCAAAGCTTGATCACTGCTAAGTGGGAGAGCGAAGCCTCCAGTCGAGGTCTTCTGATTCCTAGTCCAGGGCTCAGTCCAGCACCCCAGGGCTCCACATCATTGGAGGTGACGTGAAGGGGAGGACGGGCCTGGAGAAAACCTAGTCAAAGGCCACAATCAGCAGCGCGCATGCACGGCCCGGGCAGAGGGTGGTGGGAGTGCACCCTGGAGGCTTATTTAAAATGTGGGATGGTGGCAGCCCACCGTGGCATGAAAGTGACCCAGGGGAAAGGAGATGATGCCCGTCCTTCCAAGGGTGAGCAACTTAGGATCACAGAGGAGGAAGGGAAGCCAGACAGCTTTAGGACAAGAAAGTCGAAGGAGCAGGTCTTCCCCAGAGGCTAAAGAATCTGCCTGCAATACAGGTTTGAGCCCTAGGTCAGGAAGATCCCCTGGGGAAGGAAATGGCAACTCCCTCCAGGATTCTTGCCTGGAAAATCCCATGGACAGAGGAGCCTGGTGGGCTACAGTCCATGGGGCCACAAAGAGTTGGAGGTGACCGAGTGGCCTCACTTTCTTTCAGCTTCACTTTCCTGTAGACCTTGGGAGATTTTGTCCTCTCTGTTGGCTTCTGTCTTCCAGCCAAACACTCACCGTGCATACTGCTACAGGCACTGTGTTTGAGGGGATCTAAGAATGAGTCAGATATTGACACAGCTTGCAGTCTCACCGATAGACTGTACTGCAAGCTGACGGTCAGTATTCACCTGCTCAGCAAATAATTACTGAGCATCTGTTCTGTGCCAGGCACTTGGTGATGTACCAGGGATGACAGAAAGCCCCTTCGAACGAGGAGCTCATATGCGGCTAACAGACGATCAGAAACAGACAAGTATCATCAAGTGAGGTTAAGGGCAGTGGAAAAATACAAAACAGGGTAGGAAGACAGAATGAAGACAGGAGCACTGGAAGCCCTGTGATGGGGGGATCTGGGGAGGCCTTCCCGAGGGGGCAACTGAGCAGAAACACGAATGCAGTTTAAGGAAGGGAGGTGTGTGACCATCTTGAGGAGTGGTTTTTTCCAGATAGAGGGACTAGCAAGAGAAAGAGTCCTGAGGCAAAGAACAGCATGAGCCAGTTCTGCGTCATGAACATGACGAAGCAGAAAGGAGTGAGGGGTACAGTGGAGCTGCTGTGGTGGAGAAGTTACTCCTGCTGGAGGAGGGTTGGTGTATTTCAGGAAGACATGATGAGGAACCAAGGCAGGCTTCCTGGAGGTGCTGATGTCTGAGATGGACCTTGATTGAGGGATCATATGGACCCATGGCAAAAAACACTGTCAACCAAACCCCAAAGAGAGGAAAACAGAGGATGTACGTGGGGAACAAAGAAGCATTTGGTTTAGACAGACGGTGCAACTGATAGAAGGCGGTGGTTGACAATCAGGCAGGAAAGGAAAGACCAAAATATGGAAGGAGGGAGAAAAGGAATCATACTTTATATGATTTCGCTTAGTTACTATTTATTTCAGTAAATAATCATTTTTTCCATTAGATGAAAAAATGTTTCTCTTAGTAAGTAACTCCCAACACACACTGCTAAGCTCATTTAAAGATGATGAACTGTGGGACTTCCCTGGCAGTCCAGTGGTTAAGACTCCTTACTCTCAAGGCAAGCGGCAAGGGTTCAATCCCTGGTCAGGGAACTAAGATCTGAGTTCCTTACAGCTCACAGATCCACAAAGAAAAAGATGACCTGAAGTCAGGTTAAACCTGAGACTGAGTGGTGGATGACAGAGTAAAAGAGGTCAGAGTTTAGGCAGGGAAGTCCTAGAAGGTGTGTGAACACAGGCGGCACTGTGCCACCCTGGGGTTGCAGGGTCAGGGACAAGCAAATGATGGTACAGACCTCAGACTGTCGACTCCGGGGATCGCCTTCTTTCTTGGAAGAGTTGGCCCTTCCACATCCCAGGATGAGAAACAGATATGGCACTCAGACTATACTCATTATATTACATCATTTTGCTGCTGCTGCTGCTAAGTCGCTTCAGTCGTGTCTGACTCTGTGCGACCCCATAGACAGCAGCCCACCAGGCTCCCCCGTCCCTGGGATTCTCCAGGCAAGAACACTGGAGTGGGTTGCCATTTCCTTCCCCAATGCATGAAAGTGAAAAGTGAAAGTGAAGTCACTGAGTCAAGTCCAACTCTCAGTGACCCCATGGACTGCAGCCCACCAGGCTCCTCCGTCCATGGGATTTTCCAAGCAAGAGTACTGGAGTGGGGTGCCATTGCCTTCTCCGTACATCATTTTACACATGGTATTTTAGCATCCTCGGATTTCTGCATCCACAGGGGCTCCTGGGGTCCCTGCAGAGATCAGGTATGCAAGCATATATGCTCGGTCGTGTCTAACTCTTTGCAACCCTGTGGACTGTAGCCCACCAGGCTTCTCTGTTCGTGGGATTCTCCAGGCAAGAACATTGGAGTGGGTTGCCATTTCCTACTCCAGGGGATCTTCCCGACCCAGGTATCAAACCAGTGTCTCTTGCAACTCCTGAATTGGCAGGTGGATTCTTTACCAACTGCGCCTCCTGGGAAGCCTGCAAAGCCTGGGGGATGACCATATTCCCAAGGCCACCAGGCACAGTGACTGGCCTGTATTAAGTTTCTAGTACTTGATTACTAGCCCACCCAATATGAAGTCTGGAAACAGGAAAAGCACAGACCTGCACAATCGAGTCCTCTTTTTCTTGTGACTCGTGTTCTGGGTGACACACTCAGGACCTGCCCAGAGAAGGCTGGGCATTCTGAATTTTTTCTAACTGTCACAAGGCAAAGTGTCAAGAAGGTCCTCAAACTTTGAAAACTTGGCTTTGGTTTTTTTAAATAAAACAAAATAATACAAATTGTGGTATAACAATATAATAAAGCACTACTCAGCAACAGAAAGGAATGAATTATTGATACATGCAACATGGATGAACCCCCAAATAATAATGTGTGAGAGAAGCCAAATTACAGACACTATGGTACGATTCCATTTAGACAAGATTTTTAAAAATGCAAGCTAGTCTGTGTAGGCAGAGTAGGGGGTGCCTGGGGCAGGACTTGGGGCTGGGGACAATTAAGGAGAAAAGGATTATAAATGGATGCCAGGAACTTTCCAGGGTGGCGGATGCATTCATTATCTTGATTATGGTGATGGCTTCACCAATGTAGACAAGTATCAAAGCTCATCACACTGTACCCTTTTAATGTGTTTCGCTTATTGTGTGTCTATTATACCTCAGTAAAGCTGGAGGAATGGTCTGTCTGTGGATCTTAAACAGAGCCCCTATGATCAGGGGAGAACTACACATTTCCATGAACGTTGTGGCACAGATCTCATGTATTCACGAACAGCCGTGTTCTCTGCTTTCTGGGCACGAAGCGAGACCACGTTTTCCAGTCTCTCTGGCAGAAAGGCACGGCCAGGCCTTGAGTTCTGGCTGGCAGATTGTGCACGCCCACCTCCCACCTACCACCTGAATGGAGGAGACTCTGAGCACAAGTGGGTCCCTGAACTCTGGAGCACAGCACCCTGTCACCAGTACCCATGGCGGCGAGAATGAGAAATAAACTGGAACTCTGCTGAGCCACTGAAATCTTTGGAGATGTTAGAGCGGTTAGCCTCCTCGCCAAGGCATCATATAAATTACTTAAAAATCATGAATATATCTCAATATTTGACATAAAGTATCTAAAATATATATGACACACAAGACAAAATATGTCATTAACACACGTATTGTACAATACAGGCACGCGTGCTCAGTCACATCCGACTCCTTGAGACCCCGCGGACTTTAGCCCGCTAGGTTCCTCTGTCCGTGGGATTATTCTGGCAAGAATGCTGGAGTGGGTTGCCATTTCCTACTCCAGGAATATTCCTAATACCAATACTACTATTGGTAGCTGAAGAGAGAGCAAATCATTGGAACTGTTATAAGCCTTAGTTTCGTCCTCTGTGAAAAGGCAGGACATTTTTCTTCTTATCTCATGGACTATAATAAAGAGTGAATACATTTATGTATGTATGTGAAAGCTTTTTGAAAACAAGTATGTTTTTCACCTACAATATAATTACCTTAACTGCCATTACAAATGTCCGTATTTGATATCCTTAGGCCAACCTCATGATATTACTCCCCTCCAGGACAAATTCGTGACTTTTCTTTGTTCCAAATCAGATAGTCTCAGCTCCAGCAAGTCCTTCATATTTGATATAATTGAGCAGCCAGAGGATGAGATGGTTGGATGGCATCACTGACTCGGTGGACGTGAGTTTGAGTAAGCTCCAGGAGTTGGTGATGGGCAGGGAAGCCAGGCGTGCTGCAGTCCAAGGGGCCGCAAAGAGTCGGACACGACTGAGCGGCTGAACTGAACTGAACTGAGCAGCCATGACCTGAAAACTCCTCACTGGGATAGTTCTTAGCAATAATAATAATGCTAAGCAATAATGTTAGCAATTCAGGAGCAGCAGTGAGAACAGCTGGGAGCCTATGGGGCCCAGATGTGGCCAGTGTGCTTCACCCTTTGTTAAAGTCACCCGCTCTGCTTCAGAGGGTGCCCCTAGACCCTGGCTTAGACCTGGTTTTGGTGCTTTCTCTGGCTTCAGTTGTCCCCACACTCCAGCTTCTAGACCACAGTCCACTTGACCAGGACTCTAGAGTCCTTTCCAGATAGTCCTTTCTAGTCCTATCTATGGAGAAGGCAATGGCACCCCACTCCAGTACTCTTGCCTGGAAAATCCCATGGATGGAGGAGCCTGGTGGGCTGCAGTCCATGGGGTTGCTAAGAGTCAGACATGACTGAGCGACTTCACTTTCACTTTTCACTTTCATGCATTGGAGAAGGAAATGGCACCCCACTCCAGTGTTCTTGCCTGGAGATTCCCAGGACGGGGGAGCCTGGTGGGCTGCCGTCTATGGGGTCGCACAGAGTCGGACACGACTAAAGCGACTTAGCAGCAGCAGCAGCAGTCCTATCTAGATAGCCGTGGGCCTGCTCTCTGATCTCTTCTCCCGAGATTTCTCAACTTCCAAGATTTCTTCCAGACTCTTCTATGTAGCACTAGCACTGCCATGTGAAAGTGAAGGTGTTAGTCACTCAGTTGTGTCCAACTCTTTGTGACCCCACAGACTATGGCCCGCCAGGTTCCTCTGTCTATGGAATTCTCCAGGCAAGAATACTGGAGTGGATTGCCATTCCCTTCTCCAGGGCATCTTCCCAACCCAGGAACAGAATCCAGGTCTCCCACATGGCAGGCAGATCCCGTGCCGTCTGAGCCACCAGGGAAGCACTACCATGCATACAATAACAAAAAGTTCTGCCTGTAATACTACATTTCAAGCGGGTGAGATCAGACATCTTCATCGAACGTCACCTCTTCATTTTAGAATTAGTGATCTCAATCTAAGTTACACCGTAACAGACAACTGCAAAATACTGGGGACTTATAATTATGAAGATTTATTCTTCCCATAACATCCATCGAGAATTAGCTAAGCTTGGTCCACATCCTTCTGAGGCTCAGGCTGGAATGCAGCCCTATCTCATCTGACCGTTCGTGGGAACTGCCCAAGCAGTTCTGAAGCAGGCCCATGTAACAGATATCCGAGTATCTCAGAGCAAAGACCAAGCTAAAACCATTAAATAAAGTATGTCTCATCCTCCATGACCAATACATGTTTGTACCAATCCAGAAGGCCAGGATGGAACTGTGACTTCCTGGCCTCCTTGGAGCATGACACAGAAACCTCTCTGTGCAGCTAGAAGAGACCCCTGGCCGGAGGGTCACTCCCTTCTCTCTCCCTTCCCCCAGCCTCCCCCATCCCCCACTGTCCTCAGCTCCAGGCTTTATTCCCAGCCCCTGCAGGCCTAGGGCTGCACACGCCCACAGTGCGGGCTGCATCTGGGCACACAGATCTGGGAAGAAATCAGAGAGCAGGCCCATGGCTATCTAGGGTCCTGGGTAAGTGGACCGTGGTAAGTGGTGGACTGTGGTCTAGAAGCTGGAGTGTGGGGACAACTGAACCCAGAGAAAGCACCAAAACCAGATCTAAGCCAGAGTCTGGGGGCATCCTTTGAAGCAGAGTGGGTGACTTTGACAAAGGGAAAAGCACATGGAAATTTATGCTGGAAATGTGACTTTTGCCTGCATTGCACTGGCCAGGAAGCAGGTCCCATGGTCAAGCCTGACATCAACGGGGCAGGAGTATCATCCTGTTGCAAAGGGGCCTCTGTCATGGGGAGGGATCAGGAATGTTTTGACCACTGATACAGGCCAACTTTGTTTTTATTGGACTTTGCTTTTTGTACCGTACAGAGGTTTTGTTTTTTTTTTTAACAGACTGAAGTTTTGTGGTGCCCCTGCATCTAGCAAGTCAATGTTCCAATAGTATTTATTTGCTTACTTTGTGTCTCTGCGTCCTGTTTTGGCAATTCTCACAACATCTCAAACTTTTCCATTATTACATGGTTATGGTGGTCTATGGTCAGTGATATTTGACATTACGATTATAATTGCAGATGTGGTGGAGACGGCAAGAGAACTAGAAACAGAGCCTAAAGTTGCGACTGAACGGCTGTCATCTCATCACAAAACCTTAACAGGTGAGGACTTGCTTCTTATGAAGAGCAAAGGAAGTGGTTTCTTGAGACGGACACTCCTCGTGGTGAAGCTGCTGTGAAGACTGTTGACATGGCCACAAAGGATTTTGAGTATTAGGTAAACTTAGTTGATAAAGCAGAGGCAGACTGACTCCCATTTGGAAAGAAATGTTACTATGAGTAGAATGCTATCAAGCCTGCTACAGAGGAATCATTTGTGAAGGGAAGAGTCAATCAATGCGGTAAACACCATCGCTGTCTTATTTTAAGAAGCTGCCAGAGCCACCCCGACCTCCAGTCAACACTGAGGCAAGACCCTCCATCAGCAGAAAGGTGACAGTTTGTGAAGGCTCAGGTGTTGCTTAGCATTTTTTAGCAATAAAGTGTTTTTGAAATTTCTGTTTATCTGTATTAAGCTGGCTGCACCGGGTCTCAGGTGTGGCGTGCGGGATCTTTAGTCTTCCTTGAAGCATGCAGAATCTTTAGTTCCAGCATGTGGCATCCAGTTTCCTGACCAGGGGTCGAAGCCAGGCCCCCTGCATTGGGAGCATTAGCCACTGGACCACCAGGGAAGTCCCCCAAAAGTATTTTTTTAATTAAGGTAACTATCTTGCTTTTTAGACATAATGCTATTGCATACAAAATAGACTCTAGTATAGTGTGACTATAAGTTTACATATACTAGGAGACCAACAAATTTGCATGACCCACTTTGTTGCAATATTCGCTATTTACTGTGGTGGTCCGGAAAGGAACCTGAAATATATCCAAGGTCTGCCAGTATAATCTTCTCTCTTTAGACACCAGTTGTTGTTGTTAATTGCTGTTGTTCAGTCGCTAAGTCATGTCTGATTCTTTGTGACCCCATGGACTGCAGCATGCTAGACTTCTCTGTCTTCTACTACCTCTCAGGCTTTGCTCAAATTCAGGTCCATTGAGTCGGTGATGCTACCTAACCATCTCATCCTCTGCCGCTCCCTTCTTTTGCTTTCAATCTTCCCCAGGTTCAGGGTCTTCTCCAGTGACACCAGACACCAGTACTGAGGGTTCAAAGAAGATGAGCAAAACCCAGGGGTTGAAAACAAGGATTAACAGCTTACAAATGGTTGATTTCTCAATGCTTAATGCCTTGCCAGAAGCAGACACTCCAGTGTAAGCGAGGTGGGAGGGGGGGACTGAGATATGCCAAAGTGGAAAATGCCCCCACAATCCCAGCATCCTCTTTGGGAAAAGGACAATTACTTGGCAAAAGGAAAGCAGCAAGTCTCCCGGGATACATTTTGGCTCAAACTAATCATCTGTTGCTTGAGGCAACCAATTTGTACAAACAAACCAACCCTGAAGAGGAGGAGGGGGAGGCCCCTCATGAAAGTAACCCTGGCATTGGCTCCCTGCCCCATCCAGCCCTTCCTCTCACCCCACCTACTCTCCTGCCTCTTTTCAGGAAAGCTTTTTCTTCCTGATTCTAATTCTGTAGGAAAAGGCCATAGACACAAGTGGCTTCCCCAAGCATCCTGATGAGCCCACCCTTCCGTCAGTAAGAACAGAACAAATAAAAGAAACTGCCTTTCTCTAAAGGCGGTTCACACAAATTAGCCAGGGACATAAAGTGGGACTTCTCTGGGGTTCCATTTAGCCGTTTTTCCAAAACATGAAAGAATTTTCCTCCCGGAGACTCAGTCCTAGATCTAAAACAAGAGGAATTCTGAGAACCACTTGATATTGCTACCATCATAACTATTCCTTATTTTATTTCAGAAACATGCTGTTCCAGATCTCATGGTACCTTCAGAATAAACCTGCAAGCTCAGAGTTATCATAATTATTTTCATTCTACAGTTGAGGAAACTAAAAGTCACTGAGGTTAAAGAATCTGCTGGATGTCACAGAGCAGAGAAGCAGCAAAACTGATGTTTGGTCTGTCAAACTCAGAAGATTATGGCTTTCCATTACACTATATTTACCTCCTGCAAAGAGTCAGCAACTAGCATTATGCGAGTGAGAAATCAAACACAAGTACGTGACAGCAAAACCTGAAATTCTAGCCTCCTGTCCAAAGCAAAAGAGGCTCCCATGCAACCCCTCAAAAAATCAGCCTCCAAACGAACACATATATCATAAAAGAAACTTTAAAATGCTCCAGTAACATGTCTAATTTTCTAAATGGAAGTATTTTCATTCTTATTTTTTCTGATTTTTAGAATTATCTATGGTTATTATAATCTACATCCTCCAAAAATAAATGAAGTAAGGAATGAAAAGTCCACTAGCCCAATATAACCAATATTAGCAGTTTGGAATATATCCGATTAATATTTTTTCTATATAATTAGAAATATACACACACATCAGTCAGTTCAGTTTAGTCACTCAGTTGCATCTGACTCTTTGCGACCCCATGAATCACAGCACACCAGGCCTCCCTGTCCGTCACCAACTCCAGCAGTTCACTCAAACTCACGCCCATTGAGTCCATGATGCCACCCAGCCATCTCATCCTCTGTCGTTCCCTTCTCCTCCTGCCCCCAATCCTTCCCAGCATCAAGGTCTTTTCAAATGAGTCAACTCTTCGCATAAAGTGGCCAAAGTATTGGAGTTTCAGCTTCAGCATCAATCCTTCCAATGAACACCTAGGACTGATCTCCTTTAGGATGGACTGGTTGGATCTCCTTGCAGTCCAAGGGACTCTCAAGAGTCTTCTCCAACACCACAGTTCAAAAGCATCATTTCTTCAGCACTCAGCTTTCTTCACGGTCCAACTCTCACAGCCATACATGACCACTGGAAAAACCATAGCCTTGACTAGGCGGTCCTTTGTTGGCAAAGTAGTATGTCTACTTTTCAGTAGGCTATCTAGGTTAGTCATAACTTTCCTTCCAAGGAGTAAGCGTCTTTTAATTTCATGGCTGCAATCACCATCTGCAGTGATTTTGGAGCCCCCTCAAAATAAAAGTCTCCACTGTTTCCCCAT
Source organism: Neotragus moschatus (assembly GCA_006410615.1). Classification (NCBI taxonomy): domain Eukaryota; kingdom Metazoa; phylum Chordata; class Mammalia; order Artiodactyla; family Bovidae; genus Neotragus; species Neotragus moschatus. The sequence goes on along the minus strand of SJYA01001454.1, from coordinate 877,919 downwards.
CTATCTGCCACACACAAATATAGCAAAAGTATGTATATAGACTGGGGCTTCTGTGGTAGCTCAGTTGGCAAAGAATCTGCCTACAATACAGGCAACCTGGGTTTCATTCCTAGGTTGGAAAGATCCCCTGGAGAAGGGCATAGAAACCCACTCCAGTATTCTTGCCTGGAGAATTCCAGGGACAGAGGAGCCTGGTGGGCTAGAGTCCACAGGACTGCAAAGAGTAGACATGACTGAGAGGCTAACATATACATATATAGACCAGTATAACAAAATAATTATACATTCTATTCTCTAGCCTGCCTTTTTCAATTAATATAATTGGAACACTTCCCATGCCTGCATAGCATTTCACATTGACATTTGGGCTTTGTTTGTTTGCTTTGGCTAATACAAAAGGTGCTCCTTTGCACATCCAGGCACATATTGAATGATTTCCTTGGGATAAACTAATTGTTAAAGAGTGGCATTTAAATTGCTGCCAACAGCGAGAATGCCCTCCAGAAAGGTTTTTCTGCGACCCTTGTACGCAAATTCCCAGCTCTCCACTGGCAACACTAGATACTTCCAATCATGTGAACTTTACCGAGCTGATGGACATCATTGTTGACCTGCACAACCGATTATAGGAATCATCATGTTTTGCATATGGTCTGCATTTCTTCTTTTGTGAACTATTATATTTACTTTTGAGTTGGCATGTAAGCCAATGAGTCCAACAGGATAAACCAACCCCTTCGTGAACAAGCAAGCCATTCAACAGGTAAGCAGGCAAGAAGGTTGACTGAGGGGTTTATGAAGCATAAACTCCTTTCTCTTTACTGTAACTATGGGAATTGGGCCCTGAGTGGAGTGTCGGACCCCAAAATCCAGTTTCCATAGCAAGTAGCATGGGCGGTGAAGAATCCAGGAAGACGATACAGGACAGGTTCGTGACGTCAATCTGCCTGCCTCGTGCAGGGCAGGGAGAGGACGTCTAGACTGTGCTTGCGTAGTGTTATGGCCTGAATTATATATCCTCCTAAACACTCATATGTTGAAATCCTAACCCCGAGTACCTCACCCTGTGACCTTTTTTGGAGACAGAGCCTTTAAAGAGGTGTGTGTATGCGTGTTAAGTCACTCAGTTGTGTCCAAATCTCACAACCCCATGGACTGTAGCCCGCCAGGCTCCTCTTCCATGGGATTCTCCAGGCAAGAATACGGGAGTGGGCTGCCATTTCCTCCTCGAGGGGATCTTCCTGAGTCAAGGATCGAACCCGCATCTCTTATGTCTCCTGCATCGGCAGACAGGTTCTTTACCACCAGCACCACCTTTAAAGGAGTTCAGTTCAGTTCAGTTGCTCAGTCGTGTCCGACTCTCTGCGACCCCATGAATCACAGCACGCCAGGCCTCCCTGTCCATCACCAACTCCCAGAGTTCACTCAGACTCACATCCATCGAATAAGTGATGCCATCCAGCCATCTCATCCTCGGTCATCCCCTTCTAATCCTGCCCCCAATCCCTTCCAGCATCAGGGTCTTTTCCAATGAGTCAACTCTTCGCATGAAGTGGCCAAAGGAATGGAGCTTCAGCTTTAGCATCATTCCTTCCAAAGAAGTCCCAGGGCCGATCTCCTTCAGAATGGACTGCTTGGATCTCCTTGCANACAATGAAAAGGACATCTTTTTTTGGTGTTAGTTCTAAAAGGTCTTGTAGGTCTTCATGGAATTGTTCAACTTCAGCTTCTTCAGCGTTACTGGTTGGGGCATAGACTTGGATTACCGTGATATTGAATGGTTTGCCTTGGAAATGAACAGAGATCATTCTGTCGTTTGGGCCCTAATCCAGTATAACCATCCTTACAAGAAGAGATCAGGACCCAGACACACACACACACGCGCGCACATGCGACACCATGTGAAGGAACAGGAGAAAGCCTTCAGAAGGAACCAACTCTGCTGATGCTTTGATTCTGGACGTCTAAGCTCCAGAATTGTAAAGAAACAAATGTCTGTCATTGAAGCCGCCCAGTGTATGGTAACTGCGTCATGACAACCCCAGTAAACCAACAGGTCTGGCCTCCCTCCCAAGACTAAGGAAAAGCCACGTGTCCACTTGACAGCCAACGCACACCCTGAGGCTGCCATTGGCAAGGGCTGACATCTTGCTGCTGTTTATAACACCGTGTAGAGCACGTCTCTGTGTTTCCAAATGAACAGCAGGGTGGTGACAGGGATTTGTTCTGGAAGCTCATGGCAGATGTGAATTCTCTCAAGGACAGCTGCCCTTTTACAGCAGTATCATCCATTTCCTCACTTGACCCAAGCTACATTGCAAATTCAGTCTCCCTTGAAATGAACATGAAAAATTAAGTCCCATTTTTTTGAAGAAAGTCTATTTTAATTAAGAGTTGTGTCTGACTCTTTGCAACCCCGTAGACTATACAGTCCGTGGAATTCTCCAGGCCAGACTACTGGAGTGGGTAGCCTTTCCCTTCTCCAGGGGATCCTCCCAACCCAGGGATCGGACCCAGGTCTCCCGCATTGCAGGTGGAATCTTTACTAGCCAAGCCACAAGGGAAGCCCCAGAATACTGGAGTGGGTAGCCTATCCCTTCTCCAGGGGATCTTCTCGACTCAGGAATTGAACAGGAGTCTCCTGCATTGCAGGCAGGTTCTTTACCCACTGAGCTATCAGGGAAGCCCCATTTTAACATTAACCAGAAGGTTTTCTAAGCTCTGAGAAATGGAAGGAAGAGCTGGCCTCAATGCAAAGCCAGGTGGGGGGAACAGATCTGTAAGAAGATCTCAAAGAGCAGACAGCTGGCAGCTTATTGCCAAAGAGCCCCCAAGATGAATCACAGAGACCAGACTGTGTTCCACTCGAACCACAGCACCAGGACGTATTTGCTTGGGAGTCAAGAGACCTCCTATGGTCATAGCTCATTAAGGTGTCAAACTTCCCATTAAGGGAAAAATCGCCTTCTTGGATCTCAGGGCTTCCATCTCTACTCATTCCACAGGGTTTAAATTTTTAGGAGTGAACTGAAGCCTCAGGAAAGAAGGGCTCACTGTTTAATTCAGAAAAAGGAAGGAAAGAAGGGACGGAAGCAGGGCGCGAGGGGAGAGATGAAACATTCAGAGAGAAATGAAAGGAACAATCATCCGTCAGGCCTGGCCAGTCTCCTAGAATTTTTTTAACTTTTATTTGTTTATTTTTGGCTGCCCTGGGTCTCTGTAGCTGCGCATGGACCTTCTCTGGCTGCAGCGCGCTGGGGTCGCCCTCCAGTTGCTGTGCTCAGGAGAACCTTCCATTGGCTTCTCTGTGCTGCTGAGCACAGGCTCTAGGGCAGGGGCTCAGTGGTCGTGGCACACAGTCTCAGTGGCACCAGAGTAGGCAGGATCCTCCAGGACCAGGGATCGAACTCATGGCCTCTGCAGCAGCAGGTGGATTCAAACGAGTCACAGAATGGGCAAGAGACCGGGAATGACAAAGCCTGACTCTGTTGCTAATATTGTCTAGGCTTTGATTTTCTTGCCTGTAAAGTGGGAGAAACTCTACTAAATAATCTCTTACATTTTTTTCTAACTTTAATGGCTAAAGAATCCAAACCAACCCCTATGATTCCAAACCAAACATGAAGACATCCATTTCCAGAGGCTCAGGGCTAATAACACACCCTGGAGAGGGCCCCTGTGCCAGCCACTGTGGTTTGAGCATTTTATGCCCACTGTTATTTTGTTGAGTTCCAGTTAAAAATCTTATTATCAGGAAAAAAAGCAGAGCTTTCCCTCTTGGAAGCCTGACTTTGCTAGGTGTTGAATGGTTTGCACAAGAGCTTTAGTGAGCAATTTCTGTCTTTAATCAAATTAGTGGTGTTAAATCACTCACCTGGGAAGCTACTTAACTGGGATGACGCCATCCTTCACAGGTGGATCCAATAAACTTACATTTAAAATTGTGAGTAAATTAATTCAAACTTGTGGCCAGAGGAACTCACTTCTAGTGAGTTGGCCAAAAATCTCATTCAGGTTTTTCTGGAACATCTAGCAGAAAACCCAAACAGACATTTTGGCCAACCCAATATTTTCCTCAGTTTCTTTTTCTAGACTTGAGGAGCTGGGACCAAAGTATTTTGAGGCAAGTTTCCCCGTCTTCCCACCCCCGAGGCTGTAGCAAGGGCACAATGCTGATGCAATGTGGCAGGAAAGGGGAGACACAAGGGAGAACACGCGTCGGATGCCTCCTTCCTGCCTGCCTCTGTGCTGGAGACTAGACTGCAGGAATGATTCAAACACGGAAATATCCTTGCTGCCCTGGAGGACCTGAGCTTGTAGGGAAATGACTTCCATGCAAAGATCCCTCTACCAGAGGTAGAAGAGATGGTAGACACGCGGGGACCTGAAGTAAAGCTCGGAGAGGACCCGCTTGGGGTGGCTTCGTTGCAATGCCACACTTAGCACAAAGTAAGGACCTCATGTGAAAAACATCACTTGAGTTTTATTTTAAACCAGCAGTAGGTTTATCATGTGGGCAGGGGTGGGGGGGGGAGGGGATGAGCTACTCAGGATAAACATCAGGAGCAGCGGCAGGGAGGCGGGACATGTTGAAGACTAACAGGGGAAACGATGTGATGGGGACTCTGTCCCTTCTAAACACTAAACGGCTGTTTCTAAAAGTGTTGCAATTTGCTTATTTACGGCTGCCCTGGGTCTTTGTTGTAGTGCACGGCTCGTCAGTGCTGTGTGTGGGCTTTCTCCACGTGCACTGGGCCGGGGGGGGGAGGGGGGAGCTACTCCCAAGATGCGGCACTCGGGATTCTTGCTGCGGTGGCTTCTCTTGTTATGGAGCACGGGCTCTAGAGCGGACTCAGTAGATGAGGCACACGGGCTTAGATGCCCCGTGGCATGGGGGATCTTAGATCCTGGGCCTGAACCCATGTCCCCTGCACTGGCAGGTGGATTCTTCACCACTGGACCACCAGGGGAGTCCCCTAAAGGTCTTTTGAATCTGTTCACTTCCTAACAGAGCACTGACTGAGTTCAGGGCACTAACCGAGTTCACTGCCCTACTCCAAGCCACCATGTGTGTTACCTGGATGATAGCAGAATATTAATACCACCATTAATATAGCCACTAATACAGTCAATAACTACCACGCAACTAAGTTGCAATGAGATAAATGATACTTTGAGACAATCTGCCAAAACTTATCGTGTGCTATGGAAATATCTATGGTCTCTGTGGATGATTAAGGGATACTGCAGATGCTACTACAGTTTGCTCCCTTCACTCATAAATGAAGGAAAGCTCCTTTTACTAACCTCCCTCGAGGTGAGAGACAATAACAACCTATTATCCAAGGTCATGTGCTCAGCCGCTCAGTCCTGTCCGACTCTCAGTCCTGCTACCCCAAGGACTGTAGCCCGCCAGGCTCCTCTGTCCATGGGATTCTCCAGGCAAGAACCCTGGAATGGGTTGCCATTTCCTCCTCCAGGGGATCCTCCTGACCCAGGGATCAAACCGCATCTCCGGCATTACAGGTGGATTCTTTACCACTGAACTATCAGGGGAGCCCCATTCAAGTTCATGGATTCTTTCAGTTCTACGTGGTATTTAGTTTAGATCATCTGTTTGGCACTGGAAGAACACAGCCTCTTAAGTTCTGCCCTGTAGGGCTGGGTGCCGTGACGTGGTCCTCGCAGAGAGCTCTGCTACAGGACGGGCAGAGCTGCACCGAGTCAACAAGCCTGGACATCAGCCCAAATTCTGTCACCTAACTAGTGTGTGGCTCTGGGTGTCATCACCTGTAAAGCTGAAGCTCACAACAGGACAAAGAAGACCTCAGAAGGAAATCAATAAAAGGCTCTGCAGTGGTCACCTCCCCTTCAGGGCTAGTGCATTAGCAGTTCTAAAAGGGATTTGCGAAATCTCTGGCTGGAGGTCACAGAGTTTTGTTTGTTTCTTTGTTTACCAAGTAGCTGTAAAAGACCTGGTTCAGAGCATCTGTATGGCACACGGCATCTAAAACTCTGCCACTTCTCAGATTTTGCTTTACACAGATGGTTCAATAGTCACAAGGACTATCACAGAAAAACTTTCCCCCATCACCTTTGCACTCTCCAACATACTCTGGGGAAGTGAGATTCTGAGATACCAAACAGAGAGAGAATCCCCGCCACTGCACACATACACATTCACATACAATTTAAAACACCCTTGTTTTGTTCTTTAGTCACTGAAGTTGTGTCCGACTCTTGCAACCCTATGGATGGTAGGATGGTAGCTCACCAGGCTCCTCCATCCATGGGATTCTCCAGGCAAGAATACTTGTGGGTTGTCATTTCCTTCTCCAGGGGATCTTCCTGACCCAATCATCAAAGCTTTGTCTCCTGCTTTGGTAAATGGATTCTTTACTACTGAGCCACCTGGGAAGTCCAAAAGCTGATAATAAGCTCCAAATAAGAACTGGAAAACAAAATGAATGGATACCACTGGATAAATGTCTAACATTTGAAAACACAGGGGAAAAAAGTCATCTTTTCACACAGGCTAGAGAACTGCAAACCCATGTCCATCAGGTCGGTGATGCCATCCAACCGTCTCATCCTCTGTCGTCCCCTTCTCCTCCTGCCCTCAACCTTTCCCACCATCAGAGTCTTTTCAAATGAGTCAGCTGTTCCCATCAGCTGGCCAAAGTACTGGAGTTTCAGCTTCAACACCAGTCCTTCCAATGAACTAGCTGCAATGATTTGTTCTCTTTTCCTTCTTCCCTGTTATGAAGTTACACTTCAATTAGCAAATACACTTAAGCCTAGATGACTGGGAACACAGGCCTTCCAGCCCTTTATCAGAATAGTTAATTTATTCTATGAGGATCCACTGTGTAATTTCAATGTGCCAGGCATACTATGGAAATATAAAATGAATAGGATGTGGTTCCAGCTTTCAAAAAGGTCTCAGTCTAGTGGGGACTCCTGAACAAGTCATTGCCATCCAGTGAGATCGACCCAGATAGAGGTTTGTACACTGCCCCCGGGATGTAGACGAAGCAGTGCTAGGGCCTAGGAGGGCTCTCTGCAACCCCTGTCCACACTCACTGCACCCACAAACACTAGCCTCTCATTGCCAGGCACCGGGTGGGGAGACAGAGGGCAGACTGGGACTGAATCGCAATGCTACCCTTCAGAGTTATGTGTCTCTGGCTAGATGGTTTCACATCTTTAGCCATGTTTCTGCATCTATAAAATGAAATAGTAATATCTGCTTCAATTCAGCCGCTCAGTCAAGTCCAACTCTTTCCGACCCCATGAACCGCAGTGTGCCTGTCCATCACCAACTCCCGGAGTCCACCCAAACCCATGTCCATCAAGTCAGTGATGCCACTCAACCGTCTCATCCTCTGTCATCCCCTTTTCCTCCTGCCCTCAATCTTTCCCACCATCAGAGTCTTTTCAAATGAGTTAGCTGTTTCCATCAGCTGGCCAAAGTTATTGGAGTTTCAGCTTCGACACCAGTCCTTCCAATGAACATCCAGGACTGGTCTCCTTTAGGATGGACTGGTTGGATCTCCTTGCAGTCCAAGGGATTCTCAAGAGTCTTCTCCAACACCACAGTTCAAAAGCATCAATTCTTCATCACTCAGCTTTCTTTATAGTCCAACTCTTGCATCCACACATGCCCACTGGAAAAACCATAGCCTTGACTAGATGGATCTAAAAGATTGTAAAGATTAAATGTGTGTGTATGTGTGTGTGACGTACTAGATGTTCTGTAGATGAAAACTATTTTCTGGCACACACTAGATGCTCTATAGATAAAAACTATTTTTAAAGTTATATATAATAATCCTTTCAAAGGCAAAAATTTGTCTGCAGATTATCCATTCTTCATCGACAGATGTCATATATCTTACTCTTCTCTATATTTGCAATGACAAGTAAAATACCAGTCTTACTCAAAAAAAAGTTTGTATTTCTGAGAAACTTTTGAACCTCTCTAGAGAAACTTTCAAAGAAAGCAATCATCAGAATTTTAAAATACCGATTTGAATCCAAAATGTACAACCTGAAACTCCAGTACTTTGGCCACCTCATGCGAAGAGTTGACTCATTGGAAAAGACTCTGATGCTGGGCAGGAGGAGAAGGGGATGACAGAGGATGAGATGGCTGGATGGCATCGCTGACTTGATGGGTGTAAGTCTGATTGAACTCCGGGAGTTGGTGATAGACAGGGAGGCCTGGCATGCTGCAATTCATGGGGTCGCAAAGAGTCAGACATAACTGAGCGACTGAACTGAACTGAATGGAAACAAACCATAGCACGGGGGGTAAAAAAAAGCAGGTACAATCTGTTTGTATGCCATATAGTAAGTTAATTATAAAAATGCATTCCAATATACACTGTGTGTGAGTGTGTCCTAAGTCACTTTAGTTGTGTTCAAGTCTGTGCGACCCCACAGACGGCAGCCCACCAGGCTTCCCCGTCCCTGGGATTCTCCAGGCAAGAACACTGGAGTGGGTTGCCATTTCCTTCTCCAATGCATGAAAGTGAAAAGTGAAAATGAAGTCGCTCAGTCGTGTCCGACTCAGCGACCCCAAGGACTGCAGCCCACCAGGCTCCTCCATCCATGAGATTTTCCAGGCAAGAGTACAATGGCAACCCACTCCAGTACTCTTGCCTGGAACTGTACTGATAAATATGGTTAAAGTAATGTGTTTCACATCATGTGACTTCTACCCTCCCCCCAAAAAAGAATTTAAAAAAGAAGAACATTAAGGATCCTGGGCATCCTAAAAACAGAAATGGGGACAAATTTATATTTGATAATGAAAGAGAAAGGCTCCCCTGATAGCTTCCCTGGTGGCTCAGATGGTAAAGAATCTGCCTGGAATGCGGGAGACTTGGGTTTAATCCCTGGGTTGCGAAGATCCCCTGGAAGAGGGCATGGCAACCCACTCCAGTATTCTGGCCTGGAGAATCCTGGCAAAGAGTCGGAGAAGACTGAGCGACTTTCACTTTCAACGAAAGAGAAAAAGATGTAGTTTGTCTAAAAGCATGTTCTACTGTCCTTTAATCTGGAGACTAACACTCAAGAGGCATATGAGTTATCACCGATATTTGTAGCTGGGTAAAGAATTTCTAAAATAAGTTAACTCATTTCGTCTTCCACAGAAAATATATTCAAGGCGAAAAGAAAATCCTAAAATACAAATGTGCCTTAGGAATAAGCAGAACCGTGGACTTGGCTGATGGCACAGTGGATAAGAGTTCGCCTGCTCATGCAGGGTCATGGATTCGATCCACATGCTGCAAGCGGGCAGAGTCCAAGGGCCACAACTAGAGAGTGCTCCCCACTCACTACAACTAGAAAAAGTCTGTGCGCAGCAACAAAGACCCAGAGCAGCCAAAAATGTATTTATAATAAATCCAAAATTTAAAAAAAAGAATAACCAGCATCCCCTGTAGCCCCATCATGCTCAGTGATAATCACCGTTTACTGGGATTCTGGGCCCCTGAACCCAGTGTTCCACCAGTGGCAGCAGGATTAAGAGAAAGCAGGCAAGAGAGAAACATGTTACATCCTGCAAAGAAGCACACGGCCCCTGTGATGTTTTCACATCATCCTTAACCAGTCATTGAAAACAAAAACTTTCTGAGCATCTAAGAAATGCTTGTCACAAAAAAAGTGAACTGTCCAGTCCAAAGCTTTCTACCCATCATAAACATTTGTGTCTGAGAAAAGAAAAAGTCCAAAGTCCCTGGGGATATCCTACTGCTCTGGCAGAATTCCACTGTGATCAGTTAAATGCAAATAAATCAAGAACATCTGGTCTACTTTTATTTTAAAGCCCAGAAGGGCTTTAAATACAAAGAATGTTTGGCAAAATGTAGTCTTGAGTCTACTGAATGAGAATTTTTTAAAAGGCCAAAAAGGTATAGCAGGGCGTGAGACAAAGGAGAGCAACCTTTGCAAATCCAGAGAAGTTTGTCCAAGTATTTCCTTCTGGTTTCTCTGGATTCCCAACACTTTAGCCACGGCATGTGCTTCCAGCTCAAATCTGTGAATTTATGTATGTTTGGGTTTCTGTACCTTGAGATCTGACCAGGTAACCAGGTAGGCACTATGGGTGAATGGAAGACCAAATTTATTTGAATACATATAGAAACACAAGTGTGTGTATATACACATACATCATTGCTGTTTAGTTGCTAAGTCGTATCCGACTCTCTCGTGACCCCATAGCCACCAAGGAAGCCTGGGTGTACACGAATACACACACAAGTATAAATTACACACACATGTAGATCCATACGTAAACATATATCATTTCAGGATTCAAAATCTTTAATAAGCTAATACATGTTACAACTCTCAGAGAGTCCAGCCTTCTGGTTTTTCTTAGGGTGCTGCATGGGACACACTCGGGCTTCCCTGGTGGCTCAGATGGTAAAGAATCTGCCTGCAGTTCAGGAAGACCTGGGTTCAGTCCCTGGGTTGGGAAGATCACCTCGAGAAGGGAAAGGCAGCCCATTCCAGTATTCTTGCCTGGAGAATTCCACGGACAGAGGGGCCCGGTGAGCTATGGTTGATGGGGTCTCAAAGGGTCGGACATGACTGAGCCGCTAACACACACACATGGACACACCTGGGAGAAACGCTGGACTCTCAGATCCATGTGGGATACAGATGTCTGGGATGCAGAGGAGTCTCACCACCTGCAATCCTACTCCTATCATCCAAGGAGCCATTGAACAGACAAGTATTAAACACCTGCTGTGTGCTTAACCCAGCATGACATGCCTCCGTCTGCACACAGGACCGGGCATTCTAATCCCACGCTAAAACCAACACCTTTCCTGTGCATAAAACAAAACCAAAACGCAGACCCACCACTTGACAGCAGCCTGTGCGACGGCAAACGTTTCTGTATTTTCTCTTCCCTGGGTTGCCATGGACTTCCGAGGCAGAAGGCTGATTTCTTTTTTCTTGGCCCCTCCACTGTTTATCAACTCAGTTAAAACTAGTGGCCTTACAGAAAACTCTGACCGCTGAAGACAACAGGGTGTGCCTGTCATCTGGCGGAAGGGGACCCGGGGAGACAGGGTGTTACTGGGGGATCTGGCCTGTTCCCACCTGTGCCATCTGCACTGGCAAGTCGAACCCCAGAGCAGACATCCACACGGCTCTCCAGCTCTGCCCTCAGCCCGTGATTTAACCAAGGTGAGGGGATTTGGGGGATGTTTGCCTTCCTCCTCCTAATTATCCCCTTGGTAGAAAATGACAAGACAGGGGTAGGCTGATCACAGAGTCTCCCTTCCACAATTACAGTGGGAATCGGGGGCTGCCCGGAGACACTGTCAACCCACTACAGAACAGCTGCCCTGGGGGGCAAGGAGGGGGCAAGGCTTGCGTGGGGGGTACAGAGCCACAGAGCCAAAGTAAGCTGGCTGGGCCCACGCAGGGCCACCACGATCCCACTTCACACAGGAGAGGGACCACGAGCATCAGCCTCGCTCCATCCCATTCTCCACTTGTTCACCTCACCCCTCACCCCAAAGCCGTTCTCCACCCCCGCCACGTGCTGCGTGGTCTGGCGGCTGACCGCTACGAGCTCTTGTGCTTTTTGGCTTCTGATGAGGTCTGCCGGTGGGAGGACCAGCACAAGTCTGGGGGGTTATTTCCCTCTCCCTCCCCAGTTCACCGAGCCCCTGGCAGGCGCGCTATTCTTGCACCCCGTGGGATGGCCCCTGTCTCGTGACGCTAAGCTCTAGCTGCCTCTGTAAGCAGCCCTTGCATTAAACTCCCTTCAGATGAACCCCTTTGAGGGTACCATCCACTTCCTGCCAGGACCCCGACCAAAAGACACGGGGGGTAGATACTGAACACAATTATAAGCTTTGGGGACCGATGAGCAACGTTCAGTTCAGCCTAGGACTCTGGTCTTCATCATCTGAACCTCTAGGAATGAAAGCAACTTTCACTTAAGAGTAGACTGAAAAAAATCAACCTGAGTCCAGCGATTTTGACTCTTCCTGCAGTGAGGAGCCCGCCTCTACTTCTCTTAAGCAGCCAGAACCCCGGGGCAGGGGAGAGAGGAAATTATCCTCCATGAGCCTTTATTCTGTGTCAGGCATGTGTAATTGTTATACATAAGCTGTCTCACTTGGACTGAGTAGTAACTTGGCAGAGCTAAGTTCTATTCTTATGGCCATTTTTCAGGTGCAGAGACTCAGTCTTAAAGCTATTAAGAATCTTGCCTGAGGTCACAATGGCTGAAGGAGGACGCAAACCTGAGCAGGCTGACTCCAGCGCCTGTGTGCTTTTAGCAAATACACTGCATGCCTCCTCCTCCAGAGGAAGGCTGGGCCAGGAGATTGGGAGCAAGGAGAGGCAAAGGGAGCCTAGCACAGCCTCAGCTTCTGACATCCCATCCACGAGACACTCCCATCCATGAAATGCTCCCCGTGCGGGAGATGGGTGCGTATTCCAGCCGCAGACCAAGAACATCAGTCACAGAGCATCAACCACAACTGAGAGAATGTCAGAGCAAACAAAATGCGATAAAGAACTGTGGCTTCTTCAGAAAGAGATCATCATAAACCAGGATTCCTTGCAATATTATCAAATACCAAACCAAATCCTGTCTGAACCCTTTAGTCTGCAAGAGGAATCACTCTCTCCACTTGTAGAAACCCCCAGGAGCACAGAGCAGGAGGACAAATGTTACCTGAAATTTGAAAACGGATCCAGAGACACATTCCCAAAGGACAGCTTTGAGAAGGAGAAACAAATATTGCCGGACATGCTGGGTAAACTCATCTACAGAGAAACCATTAGTAACTCTATCCCTTTCAAAGGAAGGCAATCCCTAGGGCCAAATGGCCTAAACTCTTAAGCACAGGCAATGTCCTTCCAATGCTGTTGTAAACCCAAGCCACAATCCAGAGCTTAGGGACAGGCTGGCAACCTCTACCTGCAAAGCCAGCAAGCGTCCACCTTGTACATCTACCGGAAACGCTATAAATGAGAACATGGGATGTTTCAGACTGATGCACAGCTAGGTCAATATTCAGGCACAAAAGAATAAACAGAACAACAAACTTATCTGCAGCCTGGACACAGCGGCTGCAGCCCGATTCTCATTCCGCTTCACATAGCGTTGACTTTTTTCTCTGCTTAAATCTAACCTCCCTTTGCAGAACAGGGGAGGTGCGTAGGTGGTGGGATGAAAGCTTCAGCCTTGCGCACATCACACACCGTTCAGTTACCCAAGGAGAAAATAAGCCGATAGGGAACTGTGCTTGAACAGAATAGTCAGAAGACAGCCCCTCAAGACAGCATGGCAAATGGTTTCCCAGGTGTGCGAACCTGCCAACCAACGAGCCAGTCTGTGTGCACATGTTTTCCCCAACACAATTCTGAAACGCCGAGGGCTCTGGCTTTCTACACAGGGTAACTACGCCTGACGTCACTCTGCAAACAAAGCTGGCTGCAGAGATTTGACGAAAGGCAACCCCTGTAAGTAACTTGCAGAGCCCTCTGGTCTGGGGCTGCCTCTTACCTGTCGAGTTGGCCCCGGAAGCCAGGCCACTCTGATCCCCAGCACTGACGAGCTGCAGGTCTGTGTACGAGGGGCCAAAACTAGGACTACTGGTGTCTTCAGAATGTGTGGTCCAGCTGCTCTCGGAGGGCAGAGGGCATCTCCCCAGGGAGCTGAAGGAAGGGCAGGTCCAGCAGGGCATGGTCAGTGATGTGGCTGGGGACAAACCAAAAGCATCCAGGGTAAACAGCTGCACTCTGCTCACCTTTAGGGCTTGTCTGACTTTGATGTTGCTCTGATCCTATGACAGCTCCACAACCACGCAAGGCAAGGAAGGAGAGGGAGTGTCACTCCTGACACAGGCAGGGAAAACTAACTGACCGAGGCCCCACCAGCCAGTCGTGATCAAAACCGGTGCTGTAACTAAGGTCTCAGGACCCTCAAATAGAAAATTAGCTCTTCAACGAACACGTGCGATTTTAGGCTCTACTAGTATTTCTTCATCTTCTTTAAAATTTGTCTTGGAGGACAGTTGCTCCACAATGTTGCGTTAGGTTCTGCTACACAGCAAAATGAGTCGGCCATACGTGCACACGTATCCCCCTGCTTTTGGATTTCCCTCCCAGTTAGGTCACCGCAGTGCATTAAGCAAAGCTCCTTGTGCTATCCACTACGTTCCCCTCAGGTGGTGCGTAGCTGGTGGGATGAAAGCCATACATTAGGCTGTACTTAGATTTCAAACCTAGGTTGCAGCTTCCTTCAGATCGAACGTGCACGCACTTTCACCCTTACCCTTACATTTTCCTCCATTTTTAGTGGCGCGCCAACAATCTCAAGAAAACTCACCAACTTGCACTGCAAAATTAGAGCTAGATTGAGTTAAGGGACAGGAACTTGAATATATACGTATTCGCCTAGGAATGCGATATGTGTCTGCTTGCCTTGCGTTTGACTGTAACTGGAGTCTGTAGTCTGTTACAAATACAAATTGAGATCTACCAGGGCTGCTGACCTGCCGGACAATGAAAAATACCTTTAATGGCGACGTACACAGGATCTGGCTTTATCTCTGTAACCCTACACACCAAATTCAGCAAAAACCATTTTGCAGAGTCCCTTTTTTTGAGTTTCCTGATGTTCCTAAGTTGCTTTTGCTCAACTGCCCGTCACATGGCTTCTCCATGGTGTTTCCTAAGAGGCTTACTGCAAGTTCACTGACAAATACTGAAAGCAAGTGCTGAAAAAACTGAGGACAGGGAAGGAAGAGTGAAAAAGAAAGAAACTCAGCTTAATGTCTTTGACGTTCACTGACATTGTTGAACGTATCAGTGCTTCATTCCTTTTTATTGCTGAGCAGTCTTTCGTGGTGTGGATGTACTACAGCTAGTCCACCATTCATCGGCCAAAGGACACCTGGGCTGTTTCCAGTCCTTGGCTCTTATAAATAAAGGTGCTATGAACATTCATGCACTGATTTTTGTATGAACATAAGATTCAGTTTCACTGGGATAAACACCCAAGAGTACAATTTCTTAGATATATGGTAACTGCATGTTTAGTTTTATAAGAACCTACGAAACAGTTTTCCAAAGATGCTGGACCATTTTACATTCCCATCAGTATACATGAATGTCTCTTTATTTTCTTAACAGGGTCTTTGCAAAGCAAAAGTTTTAAAAGTTTTACAAGTCTTTAACCAGCAAGAAAGCAACATAGCATCTATAAAAGCAACACAAAATACGAAGCATCTGTAGTAATAAATTTAACAAAAGAGGGGCAAAGCCCCAGAGGAGATACTTGTAAAGTTAAGAGACCACAGAGAAGACCTACATAGATGGAGAGATTCTATATACATCGATTGAAAGAACTGATGATGAAAAGATGTTTGTTGTTTTGTTGCTCAGTCGTGTCCAACTCTTTGTGAGCTGATGGACTGCAGTCCGCCAGGCTCCTCTGTCCTTGTATTTTTCCAGGCAAGAATACTGGAGTGGGTTGCCATTCCTTTTTCCAGGGGATCTTCTCCACCCAGGGATTGAATCTGTGTCTCCTGCTTTGGCAGGTGGATTCTTTACCACTGAGCCACCAGGGAAGCCCCTGTAAAGATGTTAATTTTCCCTAAATTGGATTATAGAATTTTGCACCTTCAATCAAAATCCGGCTGCTGCTGCTAAGTTGTGTCAGTCGTGTCCGACTCTGTGCGACCCCATAGACAGCACCCCACCAGGCTCCCCTGTCCCTGGGATTCTCCAAGCAAGAACACTGGAGTGGGTTGCCATTTCCTTGTCCAATACATGGCTTTTTTCCCCTCCTAGCAAGCAGAATCACACAATTTACATACGAATGAAATCAAAATTTTAATAATATAAATGCATTTTAAAATATACATTAAAATAAAATGATAGAAATAACATAGAAAAAAGCTACTATAAGAAAAAAAATGAAATTAGACTCCAACTTCACACTATACCGAAAAATCAATTCTAAGTGGGCTGAATGTCAAAGTGTGAAAGCCTACATAAGATGTTCTTTAGAAGGCATATATTAGGTTGGCCAAAAAGATCTATTACAGCTTATGGAAAAATCCAGTGGATGTTTTGGCCAAACAGCTTAATGTGGTCATGATTTCGGAGGTAGTGAAAGATTTTCTTTACTGAGACCAAGAAAGCACCAAGCATAAAAGAAATATAAACAAATTTCATATCATTAAAATTAAGAACTTCTTTTCACTAAAAGTCACCATAAAGAGTAAAAGGAGGCTTCCCCAAAGGCTCAGCAGGTAAAGAATCTGCCTGCAATGCAGGAGACACAGGAGACTCAGGTTTGATCCCTGGGTCAGGAAGATCCCCTGGAGAAGGAAATGGCAACCCACCCCAGGATTCTTGCGTGGGAAATCCCAGGGACAGAGGAACCTGGCGGGCTACAGTCCATGGGGTCACAAAACAGTTGAAAACGACTGAGCTACTAAGCGCACACAAAGAGGAAAAAGACTCCCCACAGGGGGGAGATAATATCTGCCACACATTGTGTCCACAAGGAACTCCTAGAGATCAGCAAGAAAAAGGGAAATACCATCAAAAAATGCTCTCAAATAGGCATTTTATGAAAGGAAAAAACTAAATGGAAAAAGAAGTAGAAAAACAACCACCAAACTCAACCTCATTAGTAATCTAGGAAATGCAGATAAAAACCACATGAGCTGTCACTGGTCTTCACCCTTCCCTTCCTCCCTGCCTCCCCGTGACAAAAATAGTGAAACGTGACTATCCCGGTGTGGTCGGGGCAGTGGAGCCACGGCAGCTTTTCTGTGTGGCTGGTAGGAAAGTAAACCGCAGACAACGGGATGCTGCTCAAGTCATCTGGTCAGTGGGGATAAACACCCCCTGAGCACAGCGGTTCTCCTCAGATGCTTCTAAACACGAGAATCACTTGCACTTGCACGTGGTCACCAGGATAGGAAGGCTCACTGAAAAGGCAAAACGCATGCTCACAGAAACACGTTCCTAATCGCCCCAAAGGAGAATAATTCCAATATCCATCACACAGCACGGGTAAATGAACTGCGGACTATTACTAAGATGGAATGGGGTTCCCTGGTGGCTCAGCTGGTAAGGAATCCGCCTGCAATGCAGGAGACCCCAGTTCGATTTCCAGGTTGGGAAGATCCGCTGGAGAAGGGATAGGAGACCCACTCCAATATTCCTGGGCTTCCCCTACGGCTCAGCTGGTAAAGAATCCACCCACAATGCAGGAGACCTGGGCTTGATCCCTGGGTTGGGAAGATTCCCTGGAGGAGGGCATGGCAACCCACTCCAGTATTCTAGCCTGGAGAATTCCATGTACTGTATAGTATAGTCCATGAGGTCGCAAAGAGTCAGTCACAACTGAGAGACTTCCACTTTCACTGAGATGGAATATACTGCAATAAACACTATACCTACAGGTAATGAAATGGAAAAACCTCATAAATAAAGTGTAAAAGGAGTCGGCCACAGAATAATACACACAGTATTATTCCACTTACATAAGGTTCACAAACAGACGAAATGCAATTCTATCATTTGAGATGCATGTGTAGGAAAGCTGTTAGGAAAAGTAAAATAGTTATCACAAAACCCAGGGAGAGGGTGACAGAGGAGAGAGGGAAGTGGATGTCTAAAAAGAGGATGTCATGATCAGTGGGGAGACAGAGGGCTTCTGAGTGATGACAGTGTTCTATTTATTAAATAGGGTGGTGGGTTGTATTGTCGCCCTTTGTAATTTAATACACACTGTAAACGTGATCCTTAGTGTTTACTCAGTGGTTAATAAAGCTTATTAAAGCCACATATCAAAAGATGATTCAAGAAAGGAATTTAACTATTTGTATTTTCACATTAGCTCTTCTTTATTTATTTAGCTGCACCAGGTCTTCGCCATGGCATGCGGGATATTTAGTTGCAGCATTTGAACTTCTTTTAGTTGTGGTGTGTGGGATCTAGTTCCCTGACCAGGGATCAAACCCAGCTCCCAGGCAGTGGGAGTGCAGAGCCTTAGCCACTGGACTACTAGGGAACTCCCCAGATAGAGCCTCTTTACATTTGTTAGCTAACACTCTCAAATTTCCCTCGAAAGAAAAACTAAGAATAATAAAGCTGGGAGAAGACTCTTGAGAGTTCCCTGGACTGTAAGGAAATCAAACCAGTCAATCCTAAAGGAAAGCAACCCTGAATATTCATTGGAAGAAGGACTGATGCTGAAGCTGCAACTCCAATACTTTGGCCATCTGCTGCAAAGAGCCAACTAATTGGAAAAGACCCTGATGCTGGGAAAGATTGAAGGCAGGAGGAAAAGAGGCCTCAGAGGATGAGATGGCTGGATGGCATCACTGACTCAATGGATATGAATTTGAGCAAACTCCGGGAGATGGTGGAGGACAGAGGAGCCTGGCGTGCTGCAGTCCGTGCAGTCATGAAGAGTCAGACACGACTGAGCGACTGAACAACAGAAATCAAAATAGCTGGGAGAGGTGATGTCTCTACATCCTACCATCTGTTCTCATTTGATCTCATACACTTTATTTATCAGCTTAGCAAATTTGAATATATCATGGTATTTAGTTTCTGGATTGAATATCCTCAGGCCACAAGATCAGTTGAACAGTGAGAGAAAGCTCTTAGTCTGGAGTTGACTCTTCTCCCAGAGGAAGACCAGACCTCCGACAGCCAGGGCGGTGAGCAGCAGGTTGCTGTCGTCATGATGCTTCACATCTGATCCACAAGGAATACAGAGAAACAAAGGCAGAAATCTGCCTTCTCTCCTTTCCTGAGAGGTTGTATGTAAGGACTCGGGTCCAGACTGCCTGCTGCACACAGCCCTGTAGCCCGGGCAAGTTACTCAATACATCTGTCCTTCTGTGTTTTCATCTGTAAAATGGAGCAGAAAACAGGGCCCCCCTCAAACAGATTAGGCTAATACTGATGAAGCACTTGGCAAAATGCTTGGCACAAAGGAAGTACTCCGAAAGGGTGGTTAGTCGCTCAGTCTTATCTGACTCTTTGCAACCCCGTGGACTGTAGCCCGCCAGGCTCCTCTATCCATGGAATTCTCGAGGAAAGAATACTAGAGTGGGTTGCCATTCCCTTCTGCAGGAGATCTTCTGCACCCAGGGATTGAACCCAGGTCTCTTGCATTGCAGGTGGATTCTTTACTGTCTGAGCCACCAGGGAAGCCCCAGACAGGGTTAAGTGGCAGTTGCTACTTCCAGACATAAACTTATATCCAAATCTACTTGAAATCTTGACTGATATCTCTACAAGTTGGAAACCAAGTTCCTCTTCTCCCTTCCACACCAGCTCCCTCTCCCTTTCCGATGTTCAGAATGACTCCTTGATTCTTCTCACCTTTGGTCCCTCACAGCTTCCGTTAATGTTACGTTCAAAGGACACTTGGAATCCAGTCACTTCCCACCAAGCTACCACCCCGATCCCAGACCCCGTCCTCTCCAGGGTCATCCCAGTGGCTGTCCTTGGTCTCCCCACTTCCCCATTTACCCTCCTCCTCAGTCTGTTCTCCACATAGCAGCCCCCCCCCAGTGTGAACAGAATCAGCTGAGTGTGCAAGCCTAGGGTGCTCACACCACACTTCGGGTACACATCCCCACAAACACACAGCTTTCCTCCTCATCCACAGTCAAGGTCCACATCCTCACTGTGCCCTTAAAAACCTACACCATCCGAGACCACACAATTTCTCTGACTCACCACCTTCTCCAACTTCTCCCCCATTCATTCCACTTGAATCACACAACACAAACAGGGTCCCATTGCTTGCTGTTCCTTCCTCCTAGAAGACTCCTTCCCCAGTTTCTGCAAGGCTCAGGCCTCGCTTGCCTCAAGTCTTCATGCCAAAGCTACTGCTCAGAGTGGCTCCCGGACCTTTGGTAAGGTTCACATCCTCTCTCTCCCTCCTCCTTTTCTTTGCACACTGAACACGTTATCTGACACACATTCATCTACTTCTCGATCCAGTTTCTGCTGTGGCTTCCCCCAGCAGGAGGCAGGACTTCCCACTGTATCTCCAGGGCCTTGAACAGTGACTGGCCCCAAGTGGGGGCTCAAAGCTCCATTGTTGAATAAATAATAAACAAGTTGTCAGGGCTTCCTTGATGGCTCAGCAGGTAAAGAATCTGCCTTGCAATGCAGGAAATGCCGGAGAGGCGGGTTCGATCCCTGGGTAAGGAACATTCCCTGGAGAAGGGAATGGCAACCCACTTCAGTGTTTTTGCCTGGGAAATCCATGGACAGAGGAGCCTGTGGGCTATAGTTCATGGAATCCAAAACAGTCAGACACGACTGAACAGGGCACAACAACAGGTTATCAGCTAAAACAATTAATGCAGCAAATACTCCTCTCTTTTTATCCCCTGGGATCCTGAGGACACTGAAATTTCAAATACTTATGTACACTTTGGTGTCATGTCCCTTATTTATACTTTAATGTTTACTCAGTTCAGTTCAGTCGCTTAGTGGTGTCTGACTTTTTGCAACCCCATGGGCTGCAGCACACCAGGCCTCCCTGTCCATCACCAACTCCCTGAGTTTACCCAAACTCATATCCATTGAGTCAGTGA
Source organism: Neotragus moschatus (assembly GCA_006410615.1). Classification (NCBI taxonomy): domain Eukaryota; kingdom Metazoa; phylum Chordata; class Mammalia; order Artiodactyla; family Bovidae; genus Neotragus; species Neotragus moschatus. The sequence goes on along the minus strand of SJYA01001454.1, from coordinate 857,283 downwards.
TGCCATCCAACCATCTCATCCTCTGTCATCCCCTTCTTCTCCCACCCTCAATCTTTCCCAGCATCAGGGTCTTTTCCAATGAGTCCGTTCTTCACCTTAGGTGGCCAAAGTATTGGAGTTTCAGCTTCAACATCAGTCCTTCCAGTGAATATTCAGGACTGATTTCCTTTAGGATGGACTGGTTGGATCTCCTTGCAGTCCAAGGGACTCTCAAGAGTCTTATCCAACACCACAGTTCAAAAGCATCAATTCTTCAGTGCTCAGCTTTCTTTATGGTCCAATTCTCACAACCATACATGACTACTGGAAAAACCATAGCTTTGACTAGACGACCTTTGTTCACAAAGAAATGTCTGCTTTTTAAAATGCTGTCTAGGTTGGTCATAGCTTTTTTCTTCCAAGGAGCAAGCATCTTTTAATTTCATGTCTGCAGTCACCATCTGCAGTGAATTTGGAGCCCCCCAAAATAAAGTCCCTCACTATTTCCATTGNTGACTAGACGACCTTTGTTCACAAAGAAATGTCTGCTTTTTAAAATGCTGTCTAGGTTGGTCATAGCTTTTTTCTTCCAAGGAGCAAGCATCTTTTAATTTCATGTCTGCAGTCACCATCTGCAGTGAATTTGGAGCCCCCCAAAATAAAGTCCCTCACTATTTCCATTGTTTCCCCATCTATTTGCCATGAAGTGATGAGATCAGATGCCATGTTCTTAGTTTTATGAATGTTGAGTTTTAAGCCAGCTTTTAAACTCTCCTCTTTCTCTTTCATCAGAGGCTCATTAGTTCCTCTTCAATTTCTGCCATAAGGGTGGTGTCATCTGCATATCTGAGGTTACTGATATTTCTCCCAGGAGTCTCGATTCCAGCTTGTGTTTCATTGAGCCTGGCATGTCTCATGATGTAGTCTGCATATAAGTTNCAGATCTAATTCCTTGAATCTATTTCTCACTTCCACTGTATAATCATAAGGTATTTGATTTAGGTCATACCTGAATGGTGTAGTGGTTTTCCCTACTTTTATCAATTTCAGTCTGAATTTGTCAATAAGGAGTTCATGATCTGAGCCACAGTCAGTTCCCAGTCTTGTTTTTGCTGACTGTATGGAGCTTCTCCACCTTTGGCTGCAAAGAATATAATCAGTCTGATTTCGGTATTGATCATCTGATGTCCATGTGTAGAGTCTTCTCTTGTGTTGTTGGAAGAGGGTGTTTGCTATGACCAGTGTGTTCTCTTGGCAAAATTCTGTTAGCTTTTGCCCTGCTTCATTTTGTACTCTAAGGCCAAATTTGCAAGTTACTCCAGGTATCTCTTGACTTCCTACTTTTGCATTCCAGTCTCCTATGATGAAAAGGGCATCTTTTTTGGGTGTTAGTTCTAGAAGGTCCTATAGGTCTTCATAGAACTGTTAAACTTCAACTTCTTCAGCATTACTGGTCAGGGCATAGAGTTGGATTACTGTGATATTGAATGGTTTGCCTTGGAAACGAATAGAGATAATTCTGTAGTGTTTGAGATTGCACCGAAGTACTGTATTTCAGACTCTTCTGTTGACTATAAGGGCTACTCCATTTCTTCTAAGGGATTCCTGCCCACAGGAATAGTAGTAGTAGATATAATGGTCATCTGAGTTAAATTCACCCATTCCCGTCCATTTTAGTTCACTGATTCCTAAAATGTCAATGTTCACTCTTGCTATCTCCTGTTTGACCACTTCCAATTTACCTTGATTCATGGACCTAACATTCCAGGTTCCTATACAATATTGTTCTTTACAGCATTGGACTTTGCTTCCATCACCAGTCACATCCACAACTGGATGTTGTTTCTGCTTCGGCTCCGTCTCTTCATTCTTTCTGGAGTTATTTCTCCACTGATCTCCAGTAGCATATTGGGCACCCCCTGACCTGGAGAATTCATCTTTCAGNTACAATATTGTTCTTTACAGCATTGGACTTTGCTTCCATCACCAGTCACATCCACAACTGGATGTTGTTTCTGCTTCGGCTCCGTCTCTTCATTCTTTCTGGAGTTATTTCTCCACTGATCTCCAGTAGCATATTGGGCACCCCCTGACCTGGAGAATTCATCTTTCAGTGTCCTATCATTTTGGCTTTTCATACTGTTCATGGGGTTCTCAAGGCAAGAATACTTAAGTGGTTTGCCAGTCCCTTCTCCAGTGGACCATGTTTTATCAGAACTCTCCACCATGACCCATCTATCTTGGATGGCCCTACACAGCATGGCTCATAGTTTCATTGAGTTAAACAAAGCTGTGGTCCATGTGATCAGATTCTAGAATTGCCATAACAAGGTACCACAAACTTCACTGCTTAAACAACAGGAATCAGTTGTCTCCCTCACATTGTTCTGGAGGCAAGAAGTCCGCAAAACTGGTTCTTTCTGTGTGCTGGGGGAGAAGATTCTGTCCCAGACCTCCCTTTTCGACTTGTAGATGGTCATCTTCTCTTTGCATCACTTCAGATGACAAACTCCTCACTTTTGTGCAAGTTTCCAAATTTCCCCTTTCCATTAAGTCACCTTTATTCCCCTTTCATCTGATATTCCTTGTCCTGGGTTGCATTCTCCAGAAGCAGCTGCTGAGATGGTATTAAGAGTTTGATATGTGTCTTAGAGAGTAATACCTTCCGGAATGTTTTTTCTTCTCATCATCCTCTGAGATTTGAGGGCGGCCTGGGCAGAGATGCCAGGTCAGGAGAGCCAAGGTCACCCCTGCTAGACTCTTCCACTTTCTGCTTCTAGTTAGATGTTCACCGCTGCTGCTAAGTCACTTCAGTTGTGTCTGACTCTGTGCGACGCATAGAAAACTAGGGCTAAATGATTTCTCCAATATTATAAACATGGTCATCCATGAATACAAAATATATCCCATTTAACTCTTCATTTGTGGCTTTCACAGCTTGCAATACAAAGGAGTAGCCCCAGGACGGGTTCAGAGAAGCTTTGGCTCACGCCAGAAGCTTCATGGGAAATAGACTGCCAGACTGTTAGGTAATCTCAGCTTGGGGAGAAGAGGGACTGTGTCCAACTTTCTCATAATTGCATTCCCAGCACCTAAATATGCTTTGCATGAATGAACTGGTTAATTGATACATGCTTAGGCAGCTGATTGTGTTCTGTGCCCCAGACTGAGGGTGAGGGTGAGATGGGTCACACGGCCCCCTGGGTGAGCTGGCATATTCTCCGGAAGAGGAGAACATCGAAGTTTTAATACAGTGTGTACATGTATGCTGGGTGTATATGTAATACGTGTGTATGTGCATAAATGTCAGTGTATATGTTTTGTGTATCTATGTAAATGTATATTACTATGTGTATGAGTACACATTATCTGTATATGCTATGTGATTTTGGAGCCCCCCAAAATAAAGTCTGACACTGTTTCCACTGTTTCCCCATCTATTTCCCATGAAGTGATGGGACCAGGTGCCATGATCTTAGTTTTCTGAATGTTGAGCTTTGTATTGCAACTTTTTCACTCTCCTCTTTCACTTTCATCAAGAGGCTTTTGAGTTGCTCTTCCCTTTCTGCCATAAGGGTGGTGTTATCTGCATATCTGAGGTTACTGATATTTCTCTCGGCAATCTTGATTACAGCCTGTGCTTCTTCCAGCCAAGCGTTTCTCATGATGTACTCTGCATACAAGTTAAATAAGCAGGGTGACAATATACAGCCTTGACGTACTCCTTTTCCTATTTGGAACCAGTCTGTTGCTCCATGTCCAGTTCTAACTGTTGCTTCCTGACCTGCATATAGGTTTCTCAAGAGGCAAGTCAGGTGCTCTGGTATTCCCATCTCTTGAAGAATTTTCCACAGTATATTGTGATCCACACAGTCAAAGGCTTTGGCATAGTCAATACAGCAGAAATAGATGTTTTTCTGGAACTCTCTTGCTTTTTGTATGATTCAGTGGATGTTGGCAATTTGATCTCTGGTTCCTCTGTCTGTTCTAAAATCAGCTTGAACATATGGAAGTTCATGGTTCATGTATTCCTGAAGCCTGGCTTGGAGAATTTTGAGCATTTCTTTACTAGCGTGTGAGATGAGTGCAATCAATGGTGACTGCAGCCATAAAATTAAAAGACGCTTACTCCTTGGAAGGAAGGTTATGACCAACCTAGATAGCATATTCAAAAGCAGAGACATTACTTTGCCAACAGAGCTCCGTCTAGTCAAGGCCATGGTTTTTCCAGTGGTCATATATGGATGTGAAAGTTGGACTGTGAAGAAAGTTGAGCGCTAAAAAACTGATGCTTTTGAACAGTGGTGTTGGAGAAGACTCTTGAGAGTCCCTTGGACTGCAAGGAGATCCAACCAGTCCATTCTGAAGGAGATCAGCCCTGGGATTTCTTTGGAGGGAATGATGCTGAAGCTGAAACTCCAGTACTTTGGCCGCCTCATGCAAAGAGCTGACTCATTGTAAAAGACTCTGATGCTGGGAGGGACTGGGGGCAGAAGGAAAAGGGGACGACAGAGGATGAGATGGCTGGATGGCATCACCGATTCAGTGGATGTGAGTCTAGGTGAACTCCGGGAGTTGGTGATGGACAGGGATGCCTGGCGTGCTGCAATTCGTGGGGTCACAAAGAGTCAGACACGACTGAGCAACCGGACTGAACTGAACTGAGGTCTGTGCATCCATGTGTGCGTATGCGGTAGATGGATATACACACTGTGTGCACAACAATGGGAAAACAAATAGCTGATGATAACGAAACACAATTAAAAAATCACTTTCCTGTGATTTACCGGAGGCCATCGTTCAAGTTCCACCTAACAGCTCATTACCCAAATAAACAGGAGTCCTTCTACAGTGGATTTCATGTCCACCTTTCCCCTTTTCCTTCATTTATCCAATGAACACAAAGAAGGCACCTACTAAGTTCCATGGACCACGTTTTGGGACAAAGAGTAAATGAGACAACGTCCCTTTTCTCTAGTGGGGAAGACAGACAGTAAACACATAAGCACACGGCCTAAGTTCAGGTAGAGACATTTAAGGGCCTTCCCTGGTGGTCCAGGGGTTAAGAATCAGCCTGCCAAGGCAGGGGACATGGGCTTGATCCCTGGTCTGGGAAGTTCCGTCATGCTCTGGGGCAACTAAGCCCGCGTGCCACAACTACTGCGGCCAGCTGGTCTCCACCGCACGAGGGAACACCGAAAGAGAAGCCCGCAGATGGCAAGCAGAGAAAGCCCGGCATGACTACAGGGCCCGGCCAATAAAAAAAGGATGAAGAAGCAGAGAGCGGCTGGAGGGCGGTGGTGCTGAGCAGAGCTCAGGGAGAACTTCGAGAGAGTCAATGGCTGAAGGAGCCGGCAGGAGCGGAAAGGCACTCTGGGGAGCTGACAACCAGAGCAGAGCGGAGTCCTGTGGGGACGGGCAGGCCCTGAGGGAGACGGGCTCGCTCAGTAAGATTCATTCCTGAGAGCATCCTGGGTCTGGGGTGGAGTCCCGAAGGTCATGAATCACCTTTACAAGCAGAGAAGAACCATGCAGGGTATTAAAAGCAAGCAAGACCAGGAGCAGAAATACATGCAAACCTTGTGGGCGCCTGGCCTCCATAGTCACCAAAGGGCTGGGATCTTACTCCAGCCCCGCCCACCGCTCTCCCCCAGCAGCCAGAGTGAGCAACCTCACCCGGGCTCCTCCTCTGCAGGACTCTCAGCTGCCTCCCTCTTACATGGCTGACATCATCTCTAGTCCTCCCCCAGACAAATGGGTCTTTCTCTGGTCAGACAGAGTTAGCTTCCCTCTGCACCCCCAGACACAATGGGAAGGCCTCAGTCCAAGCTCTGAGGGAAGAGATTTGAAGGACAGGGGAAGCAAAGGTTCCGGAAATCAAGGTTGTTTTTTTTCTCTTGTGTGTAATTGTGCAAGGCCTGCAGGGTCCGCATAATGGGTCCGATTCAGCTTGGCCTTGGCCTTGGCCTTGCCACAGCATCGCTGTGTCCCTGGAAGAAGGTCAGGCACAGCATGATGAGTGAACAGGAAGCCTCCTGCGCATAATAGCGACTTAATTTTTTCTTTTTTTTTTCAATTTCGGGGATGAACTTTGCACTTTCAATGTGCCTGCATTCATTTGCAAATGTATTCTAAGCACACCCACACACTTGAAAATGCACATTGGCCGTGTCTCTGAGACAATCTGTGTAACAATTTTAGGTGACAGCGAAGCTGACGTCTACATTCCTCCTGGTGTGTGGTACCATTCAGAAGTCTGAGGAGGCAAAACACTAAGTTAGGAAAATTCTGTGCAACTAGCCCACCTCAGAAACACTACTGCTAAAGCACAATGGGAATAAAACACACCCGAGTGTGGATTCATTTTCAAACATATTTCTTTGGGAGAAAAACATAAAGATTCAATTTTGATTTGAAGAGATCCATCAGAATCTTTTTTTTTTAAAAAAGCACTTTGGTTCCTCTCATGGTTTAACAGAATATCTATGTATTTACTTCAGAGTTCAGCAAATGAGTTTTCAATTAAGTCTCTTTTTTTTGGACATTTTTCACCATGTAATTCAGACTGATCACAGCATTTTCAAACCGGAACAATATTTCCAACGTGTGAACAGTATTCCTATGCTAATTTAAGTCCAAAGTGTAAGTGTTCCACGGGCTTCCCTTGTGGCTCAGCTGATGAGGAATCTGGCTGCAATGCAGGAGACCTGGATTCGATCCCCAGGTTGGGAAGATCCCCTGGAGAAGGGAAAGGCTACCCACTCCAGTATTCTGGCCTGGAGAATTCCATGGACTGTAGTCCACGAGGTCACAAAGAGTCGGACATGGCTGAGCAACTTTCACTTTACTTTTAAACTGTTCAACATTCAGTTCAGTTCAGTCACCCCAGTCGGTGTCCGACTCTTTGCAATGCCATGGACGGCACACCAGGCTTCCCTGTCTATCACCAACTCCCAGAGCCTGCTCAAACTCACGTCCATTGAGTCAGTGATGCCATCCAACCATCTCATCCTCTGTTGTCCCCTTATCCTCCCACCATCAGTCTTTCCTAGCATGAGGGTCTTTTCCAATGAGTCAGTTCTTCACCTCAGGTGGCCAAAGTATTGGAGTTTCAGCTTCAACATCAGTCCTTCCAGTGAATATTCAGGACTGATTTCCTTTAGGATGGACTGATTGGATCTCCTTGCAGTCCAAGGGATTCTCAAGAGTCTTCTCCAATAGCACAGTTCAAAAGCATCAATTCTTTGTGCTCAGCTTTCTTTATGGTCCAACTCTCACATCCAAACATGACTGCTGCTGCTGCTGCTGCTGCTAAGTCGCTTCAGTTGTGTCCAACTCTTAGCGACCCCATGGACTGGAGCCTACCAGGCTCTTCCGTCCANATAGCACAGTTCAAAAGCATCAATTCTTTGTGCTCAGCTTTCTTTATGGTCCAACTCTCACATCCAAACATGACTGCTGCTGCTGCTGCTGCTGCTAAGTCGCTTCAGTTGTGTCCAACTCTTAGCGACCCCATGGACTGGAGCCTACCAGGCTCTTCCGTCCATGGGATTTTCCATGCAAGAGTACTGGAGTTGGGTGCCATTGTCTTCTCCATCCAAACATGACTACTGGACATTAAATGTTCTAATAAAAAATCTAGAGAATATATTGAAAGGTAAAGAGGAGAGTAAAAAAGTTGGCTTAAAGTTCAACATTCAGAAAACTAAGATCGTGGCATACAGCCCCATCACTTCATGGCAAATAGATGGGGAAACAGTGGAAACAATGTCAGACTTTATTTTTGGGGTCCAAAATCATTGCAGATGGTGATTGCAGCCATGAAATTAAAAAACACTTACTCTCTGGAAGAAAAGTTATGACCAATCTAGACAGCATATTAAAAAGCAGAGACATTAATTTGCCAACAAAGGTCCGTCTCGTCAAGGCTATGGTTTTTCCAGTAGTCATGTATGGATGTGAAAGTTGGACTATAAAGAAAGCTGAGGACCNAATGGTTAAGGTCCCATACTTCCACTGCAGGGGGCACAGGTTCAATCCCTGGTTGGGGAACTAAGATCCTGCATGCCATGCAGTGTGGCTAAAAGAAACAAAAAATAAACAGAATTCTACAAATGCTAGGGGGGAAAAAGCATCACAAAAACTGAAATGAAAATATACTACAGAGAGGGATTCAACAGTAAATCTAAACTGTCAGAAGAATTAGAATATGTGAAGAGAGATCAATAGAAACCATGTCAGCTGAAGGACAGAGAAAACAAAATGAAGAAAAATGAACAAAGCCTCAGTTGATTGTGGGAAACCATGAAAAGCACCAATCTATATGTAATGGGAATGTTGGGGGGATAGGAAAGAGACAAAGAAGGCTAAAATTTACTTGAAGAAATAATTCCTTAAAAGTCACCAAATTTGATAAAAATATTAATCTACACATCCAATGAGCCTGAATATTCACTGGAAGGACTGATGCTGAAGCTGAAACTCCAATACTTTGGCCACCTGATGCAAAGAACTGACTCATTTGAAAAGACCCTGATGCTGGGAAAGACTGAAGGTGGGAGGAGAAGGGGATGACAGAGGATGAGATGGTTGGATGGCATCACCAACTCAATGGACATGAGTTTGAGTAAACTCTGGGGGTTGGTGATGGACAGGGAAGCCAGGAGTGCTGCAGTCCAAGGGGTCACAGAGTCATACACAACTGAGCAACAGAACTGAATCAAGAAGCCTAATGAATTTTAACTATAATACATATGAAGAGATTGACAAATACATTATAATAAAAGTGACGAAAGGCAAAGACAAGTAGAAAATCTTGAAAGCAGCAGGAGAAAATACTACTTCTCACTTACAAAACTCCCAATAATTTTAATAACTAACTTTTAATCAAGAGAAATGGAGGTCAGTAGGCATTAGAATAATATATTCAAAGTTCTCAAAAAAAACACACATGGTCAACCAAAAATTTTCTACCAATAAAACCACTTTTCAAAAATTAAAGTGGAACATTCACAGATAAACAAAAATTGAGAGAATTCACTGCCAGGATATATACCTTACAAGAAATACTAAAGCAAGCTCTTTAAGGAGAAAGCATGTGATACCAGACAGGTATTTAAGTCCACAAAATAAAACAAAGAGCACCAATAACATAACTGTCATTTATCAAAGAAGGTTAAAAACATATATTGTGTCTCCTTTCTTCTTTTACCTGATTTTTACAGGTTGCATTGTAAATGATATAAGGGTAATTACTGGGCCTATAAAACATAAAATGTAAAGTACTTCCCAATAACGGCACAGAGGAAGTGCATGGGAAAAACAATCTATATGGGTCTAAGGATATAAGGTGGTATTACCAGATGGCAACACAGATTCACAGGAACAAATGAAGAAAACTAGAACCGGTAAGTACTTAACGAAAGCTAAAAGTAAATACTTATCCCCCTTTTTTCCCTCAAATTCTTTAAAGACATGAAATTATCTAAAGTGATAACTGTAAGATATACTCTTAGGTTTGCAACATATATCAATGCAATATATATGACGATACCACAAAAAGAGAAGAAAGAAATCAGACCTATAAAAGTAGTATCATTTTATCTCATTGGAATTATGTTAGCATAAATGAAGCATATTTTAATAAGTTAAGATATATTAAGAAAACCCTGGAGTAACCACTAAGAATATAGCTCATAAAATATAATGAAAAAGTTATTTAAAATTAAAATGCGATATTATAAAATATTTACTTACTGAAAAATAAAGAAATGAATGAAAAGTGGAAGAACCAAATCCATCATATACAGGGGAAAAATAACATAAATCCAATTACATCAAAAATAACATTAAATGTGAATAGATCAAATGATTCAATCAAAAGGCAGAAAAGACAGACTAGATGAAAGACAAAGAGCTAATTATGTATCCTTTATAGGAGGCACATGTAAATATTTACATACAAACAGCTACCACAAGAAAGTTGGGATGGCTTTTAAAATGTTAACAGAGATGAAGAGGGACATTTTATAATGATAAAGAGGACAATCCATCAATAAGATATAGAAATTGTAAACATACATGTATTTAACAACAGAGCCTTAAACTACATGGAGCAATCACTGACAGAAATTAAAATAGAAATAAAAAATTCAACAAAAATAGTTGGAGACTTCAATACTTCACTTTCAATAGTGAATAAAAGAACTAGACAGATGATCACCGAGGGATTAGAAGACTTAGAAAACACTATAAACCAATTAGACCAAATAGAAATAAATTTAAAAATCCATTTAACAACAGAATATACTTCATTCTCAATTATACATAAAAAAATCTCATCAGGTCTTAACTTTCAATAAATTTAAAAGGATTGAAGTAATATCAAGTATGTTCTCTAACTACAACTGAATGAAATTAGAAATCTATGGGAAAATCACAAATTATGGAAATTAAGCTACACATTTCTAAGTAACAAATGGATCAAAAGCAATCATAGGAAACTTAAAAGTTACTTTCAGGTAAACTAAAATAAAGCATAAGATACCAAAAATCTTACAAGATGAGGCCAAAAGACTGTTCAGAAAGAGATTTATATTGTAAAAGCCTTCATTTAAAAACAAAAAAGGTCTCATATCAACCTAACTTTGCACCTTAATAAACTAAAAATTTAATAGAAAACTAAACTGAAAGCAAGCAGAAGAAAGGAAATTAATAAAAATCAGAGTGAAAATAAATAAAATGCAGAGTAGGAAAAGAATAAAGAAAATCAATAAAGCCAAAGACAAATTGTTATTTGCAATGTGCAACAAAATCAACAAAGCTTTAGCTAGACTAACAAAGAAATTTAAGAAGATGCATTATTAAAATCAGTAATGAAAGATGAGACATACTACTGATTAAGACTGGGAAAAAAGACTGAAGGGAAACACTACGAGCAGCTGTATGCCAATAAACCAGATAAGCTAGATGAAAGGGGGAGATTCCCAGGAAGATACTACCAAGAAAATATGCATAGGCTATAACAATAAGGAGACTGAGTTAGAAAGCAACAAAATGCCAGAAGAGAGGAGCCCAAAAGCAGGAGGCCTAACTCAGTAATTCTACCAAACACTTTAAGGAGAATTAATTATTCACAAACATTTCCAAAACACAGAAGCAAAGCTCACTTAACAAACTAGGAACAGCAGGCAACTGTTTTTAAACCTGATAAAGGACACATATAAAAACTTCATATCTAATGTCATATTTAATGGTGAAAGACTGAAAGCTTTCCTTTTAAGGTCAGGACCAAGACAAAATTGTCCTCACTTGTCACTTCTAAGAGCAATGTACTGGATGTTCTGGGACAGGGCAATTAGGCAAGAAAAAGGGGAAAAAAAAGCAACCAGATTTAAAAAGAAGAAAACTAACTTTGCTTGCACATGACATAATCTCGCATACAGAAAACTAAGAAAACTATAAAAATTATTTACTCTACCAATGTCCTCAACAATGTCACAGGTCATTTACAGAGAAATCAGTTTCATTGTATTGATATACATTTACAATGAAAAATTTGAAAATGAAGTTAAGAAAACTACAAAATATCATTGAAAAAAGTTACTGAAAAGGCATCTGTATTCATGAATTAGAAGACTTCATATTAGGATAGCAATTCATCCTAACTGATCTGCATATTCAATGCAAATTCCAAAAGATTTCTTTTTTACAGGAATAAACAGCAGGTCCTAAGATTCATATGGAGAAACAGAAGCCCAGACTAGGCAAAAAAAAGTGTTGATAACAACAGAGTTAAAGATACTGACACTTTCCAGTTTCAAAACTTATTCCAATGTCTTAATAATCAAACCATGTGTCATTGTCATAAGGATAGACATGTAGATTATGAAACAGAATTAGATACAGAAGTAATACCATACATCTATGGCCTACTGATATTCAACAGAGGTGTCAACAATTTAAGTGGAGAAATAAGAGTCTTTTCAACAAACGGTGCTCGACAGCTTGATATTCACATACAGAAGGATGAATTTGGAACCACACTTCACAACATACAAAAATTAACTAAAAATGATTTTTAAAATGTTAAGAACTAAAATTATAAAAATGTTAGAAGCAAATATAGATACAAATCTTCATGATTTCGGATTAGGCGACAGTTTCTTAGATATGACATCAAAAATTTAAGTAACTAACAGAAAAAGATATACTAGACACCATCAAAGTAAAATTTTTTTTAAAACTGTGTCTCAAATGACACTATCAAGAAAGTGAAGACAGAACCCACAGAATAGGGGAAAATATCTGAGAATCGAATGTCTTATAACAATCTCATACTCAGAACATATAAATAACTCTTACAATTCTACAATTNGGGAGGAGAAGGGGATGACAGAGGATGAGATGGTTGGATGGCATCACCAACTCAATGGAAATGAGTTTGAGTAAGCTCCAGGAGCTGGTGATAGACAGGGAGGCCTGGCATGCTGCAGTCCATGGGGTTGCAAAGAGTCAGACACAACTGAATGACTGAACTGAACTGAACTGAAAGAGAATATCTGGGCTTTCCCAGGTGGCCCAGTGGTAAAGAAGTGAGGTGAAAGTCGCTCAGTCGTTTCTGAGTCTTTGCAACCCCATGGATTATACAGTCCATGGAATTCTCTAGGCCAGAATACTGCAGTGGGTAGCCTTTCCCCTCTCCAGGGGATCTTCCTAATCCAGGGACCGAACCCAGGTCTTCTGCATTGCAGGTAGATTCTTTACCAGCTGAGCCACAAGGGACACCAAAGAACCTCCCTGCAAAGGCAGAAGATGGAGGAGACTCGGGTTCATTGCCTGGGTCAGAAAGATCCCCTGAAAGAGTAAATGATAACCCACTCCAGTGTTCTTGCCTGGATAACCCTGTGAGACAGAGGAGCCTGGTAGGCTACAGTCCATGTGGTCACAGAGTAGGTCACACACACACACACGCGTGCGCATGCACACACACGTACACAGAGAGACTATGTATCAACATGGCTTGAGCCAAACTGATCTTAAGTCAGATATGTGAATTTCACATTGGCCTTCACCAGGTTTCAGGGGTTTTAACAGAGGAAACAACTTTTATAAAAGATTCAAGAGGCATGATTTTACCTGCCCTTTCATTTCTAGCATCATCAGGTCCAAGGAACTGGTGCATGTTCTCTTTCCTATATATGTGTTTATAGAAAGGCTCTGTCATTCAACTGACTTTATCCACATTTTTCTGAAAAAGATCACATAGCCCCTTTTTCCCAGACCAACCACAAAGGCACTTACTTCACATTCTGCTCTAGTTGAAGTCCAAAAGAAACTCGTCTCCTTGATGGATTTAAGCATTTCTGGACGTGTTTTCCCTTCTAGCTGTTGCTCCTAGTTACTCAGTCACCCTTGGTATGCATCAGTGGTTGGTGAACAAGAAATTAAGTAGCCAGGTCACCAGGGTGGGGACAAACCACTCTCTGGCTCCTCTAAGTTCCCAGTGTAGCTTCTGGCATTTAAATGCCACAAAAATGAGAGATTTACCACTACTGACAGTCTCTTTGTCCCTTCCTTTCCCGGCCTACAGCCTCCTGCATTTTAATGAAGGCAAATTGCACATTCTCCTGCCAGGCTAAAATCCAATGCCCCCTTGGCTTTAGTCTTAGGTGGCACCGCTTAAAAGAGAAATTCTTGTGTGAGGTTTTGGGAGGGATTTTTGTTGTTGTTGTTGTTGTTTTCATCTCTCAGGAAAACTGTGGAGGAGCTGAGGAGTAGGGACTGAAGGAGGGGAAAGAGTGTCCCAGGAACATTTCTCTCCCTACGGACTCCCCTGTGATTGCTTCTTTCCCAGCTTCTCTTTGCAAGCCAGGATGTTAAGGTAAGGGACAAGCTGGTGGAGTAAAGCTCCACTTTTTTGCTTCCAGGAACCCAGGCACTCATCAGTCCTCCTCTGTCAACCCCCACCTACTTCTCTGAGGTCAAGATCACCCTTTTTCTTATAAAAGGATATTAGTAGAGAGGCTACCTGGGACGAGTCCAAGACACACATTTTTCCCTTTTTTCCTGACACAAAGATTGGAAAGTGCTAGGCATTTGCTAGAAGCAAATAGAACAGATGTAAGGAATAAAATGGGAATAAACTGAGAAACTACAATCACATTACAGGTAAAAGTCTGTTTCCATGGGTGATGCTTATGTGACTGGGAAGAGGGCTGAAGTCAAAAAATCAGTTTCCATGGAAACTTTGTTCTGGTGGAATGTCACACCCTGCCTGCATGCATGGGGCTGTAAACTTTGGAGGCAAAGCATTGTGGCTACCACAGAACATGCGCTTAATAAATGGCCTGCCCTGTTAGAGGTGCTCCCCTAGACCAGCTTGACTCACTCTCAGCCTGCCTTCACATAGAGAGGAGGGGTGTAGATGTATACTTACGAATACTTGCTCCTTGGGAGAAAAGCTATGACCAACTTAGACAGCTTATTAAAAAGCGGAGATAGATATCACTTTGCTGACAAGGGTCCGTANGGTGCTCCCCTAGACCAGCTTGACTCACTCTCAGCCTGCCTTCACATAGAGAGGAGGGGTGTAGATGTATACTTACGAATACTTGCTCCTTGGGAGAAAAGCTATGACCAACTTAGACAGCTTATTAAAAAGCGGAGATAGATATCACTTTGCTGACAAGGGTCCGTATAATCAAAGCTATGGTTTTTCCAGTAGTCATGTATGGATGTGAGAGTTGGACTATAAAGAAGGCTGAGCACTGAAGAATTGATGCTTTTGAATTGTGGCATTGGAGAAGAATCTTAAGAGTCCCTTGGATTGCAAGGAGATCCAACCAGTCTGTCCTAAAGGAGATCAGTCCTGGGTGTTCATTGGAAGGACTGTTCCTGAAGCAGAAGATCCAATACTTTGGCCACCTCATGCGAAGAGCCAATTCCTTAGAAAAGACCCTGGCTCTGGGAAAGACCAAAGGCAGGAGGAGAAAGGAGGGCAGAGGATGAGACAGTTAGATAGGACCAGCTAGCTGGAGGTAATGGAGAGGAGGAGACAGGAGCCTGGCCTGCTGCGGTCCATGGGGTTGCAAACAGTCAGACACGACTGGGCGACTGAACGACAACATGGCTGATTCACAATGTTGTACAGCACAAACACAACCCTGTAAAGCAATTATATTCCAGTAAATAAAAGAAAAAGCACGAAAGTTAAACAAGAGATTCTTTTTTTTTAAGTTAAAAAAAAAAAAAAAAGAAAAGTAGAGGGCGGGAAAGAAAGGAGGGGAAATATTTTAGAAACTTGATACTTAAAGTAACCATGACTGCTCTACCAAAATCCTGGTGTGTCAAACAGCAGAAAGTTGTTCTCTCAGAGTTCCAGAAGTTAGGAGACTGAACTCAGAATCACTGGGCCAAAGTTAAGATGTCAACAGGGCAAGGCTTCCCCCAGAGGCTCAAGGAGAGAATCTGTCCCTTGTGTCTTCCAGCGTCTGGTGGCTGCTGGCATTCCTTGGCTGCGGCCTCCTCACTCCAGTTCTCAGGGCCAGCATCTTCAAATCCCTTTCTGTTCTGCCTTCACGCCGCCTTCTCTATGGGAGCAACAGCTCCCCCATGTCCCTCTTATTTATGTCTGGTTATACTGCGGACCCACCCAGATAAATCCAGCGTGATTTCCTTATCTCAAAATCTTTAGCTTAATCAATGAGCAAAAATCCCTTCTACAAATAAGATAAGGTTCACAGGTTCCAGGGCCTAGGACCTGACATCTTTAGGGCCCACTATTCAGGCTATCACACCAGGAAAACTCAGTGTTACCCAAAGAACAGAGCCACCAGCAGCAACTCCAAGAAGTCTTGGCCTGTTTCTATCATGGTGAAGATACTTGCTGGAAAACACGGCACCACTGTCGTGTAATGCCTGCAGTTAATGTGTGTGATATCGTTGACACAGCACAAGTATCAGAATCTTTTGGATTCAAAGTAAAACCTGAGCTGCTCAACAGCCTCCAGGAAGGAAGCTGGGGAGATGTCTGCATTATCTGTGTTGAGCGGGCTGAAGCCTCACTTCTCCTGCAAGTCCTGACCTGAGCTCTACCAACCCCTCACTGTTCCTTACTGTAAAACACAGCCTATGTGAGGAGACCCATGAAGGAGTTGGTCTAGTCGGTGAGGCTAGTTGGGGTAATAGGGATGTACCCAGCAATCTTTTACTTGCTAGGTTCCTTGATGGGCAAGAGAGTCAAGAGATGGTTCCTGGATTTTTTTTACTTTTTGTTGGAATATACCTGCTTCACCAGAGGAGGCAACGGCACCCCACTCCCAGTACTCTTGCCTGGAAAATCCTGTGGATGGAGGAGCCTGGTATGCTGCAGTCCATGGAGTTGCTAAGGGAATCCCAGGGACCGGGGAGCCTGGTGGGCTTCCGTCTATGGGGTCGCACAGAGTTGGACACGACTGAAGCGACTTAGCAGCAGCAGCATACTTGCTTCACAATGTTGTGTTAGCTTCTGCTGTATAGCAAAGTGAATCATCCATCCATATATATATATATATCAGTTCATTTCAGTTGCTCAGTTGTGTCCAACTCTTTGTGACTCCATGGACTGAAGCACAGCAGGCCTCCCTGTCCATCACCAATGCCCAAAGCCCACTCAAACTCATGTCCATTGAGTCTGTGATGCCATCCAACCATCTCATCCTCTGTCATCCCCTTCTCTTCCCACCTCAATCTTTCCCAGCATCAGGGTCTTTTCAGGTATGGTGGTGATGGTGGTTTAGTCACTAAGTCGTGTCCAACTCTTCCGACCTCATGGACTGAAGCCTGTCAGGCTCCTCTGTCCACGGGATTTCCTAGGCAAGAATACTGGAGTGGGTTGACATTTCATTCTCCAGGGGATCTTCCTGACCCAGGAATCGAACCCAGGTCTCCTGCACTGCAAGCAGGCGGATTCTTTACCAACTGAGCTATGAGGGAAGCCCTCATACATTTCCAATGTATACACATAGCCCCTCTTTTATAGATTTCCTTCCCATCGAGGTCACCACAGAGCACTACGCAGAGGTTCCTGCGCTGTACAATAGGCTCTCATTAGTTACCTGTTTTATACATAGTAGTATATGGACATGTCAACCTCAATCTCCCAATTCATTCCACCTCCCCTTCCCCTGCTTCAGTATCCATAAACTTGTTCTCTACATCTCTAGCTCTGCTTTGCAAATAAGTCCATCTGTATCACGTTTCTAGATTCCACATATAAGCAATATTATACATTTCCTCTTTCTGACTCACTTCACTGTGTATGACAGACTCTAGGTCCGTCCACGTCTCTGCAAACGACCCAATGTCGTTCCTTTTCATGGCTGAGTAATGTTCATGGTGGCACTATGGGCAATATAGCCGGGGCATGGCATCAACCTAACCGCCCACCAACAGAGCAATGGATGAGGACGATGTGGTACGCCTATACAAGGGTCCTTGGGTTTATCACCATTTTCCTTGCTGCCCCGCAGCTCTGCACAGTCCTCCAGGGTACTTGGGTCCCTGAGTTAGAAACACGGGTTGAGGCGGGCCTGACCCTACACATCCAGCCTCACATCTGCTGGGAAACCAGCTGATAGACTCTTTCTGCAGAGGAGAGTCCCACCTCCGCAGAGCTCAGTTAAACGTTCACCCATGGAAACAGATGGAATTAGTAATGAACGTCTGAGCCAATGTTCTCAGGCCAAAATTATGCTTTCAACACATTTCAAAGTTGTCATTTCTTGATTTGTTCTCTAAAGTAACATCAATAAATCCCCTGTCCTTAGTACAATGCAAGGCTGGCACAAGGGTGAGGCAAGGGAGGCACTCACTGTGGGTGCCAAATTTAAAAGAGAACTTAATTAAATAATATTTTAAATGCAACATTTAAAAAATATAGACTTAGCCAACTGCAGCCGATAGGCTAGCTATCTATTTCTGTACACAGAATTTTACTGGAAAAAGAGCTAGGATTAGGGTGAAGTATGGCAGTCATGCAGGTTTTAGTTGGATTTTTGTCTTTAGTCTTTAAAATGTCGATATTTTGTTCAGTAAGGATTTTTTTGCATTGTTTTTTACTTTTCCAAATAATTTTGGCTTTTAAATTTATTTTTTTAATTACAATATTTTTCAAGACTAATTTTTTCAAGATAGCTGTTTTTCTTAATACAACCATTATGTCTTGATACACAGCACAAATGTTTTATATATATTTCCCAATTTATCACAGAGAACAGTAAAAAGATGTACTTAAGAATCCAGATTCAATAAAATTAGTCTTTACCACTTTGCCAAGGATATTAATGAAACTAACTTTAGTTTTTACTATATATGCACAGTAGCCATAAGTGTATTTGTCATTACTTTTATACTATTAATGCAAATGCCAATATAATTAAAAAGGCCAAAAGCATCTTAGACTTGTTATGAAAATATTTTTGGTCCTATGTATTCCTTGACAGGACCTTAGGAAAACCCAGAGATCTACAGATCACACTATGAAAACTGCTGCCTTGAAGGATAAGGTTTTAATGATTTAAAGGTTAAAACCATTAAAGGTCAAAACCATTATCAATAACGAGCTAAGATCCTCAGATGGGGGCAACATAATTATGACTAACTCCAAAGTTAGCTTTGCAAAAACAAGCAGTGAAGAGTCAAAGCAAATTGATCCATCTGTCGTATAACCAGTTCTGAGCAATCAGGAAATCTTTGAAGCTCAAGATATGGACAAGATGTGAAAGAATCAGCATGCTTTGAAAATAATCAGTGATCAAGCCGGCAGGGCCATTTTAGGGCAACTGAGCGGAGGAACCCTCACCCTGCCCTTCGCTTCTTGTCTCAGTTGTCTCCTGGGAATGAGGCAGCAAAGGAAACTTTCTCAGTAGCAGGAAGATCGAGGCAAATATACCACAAAGAGCACCCCTAGGCTGTTCAAAGGTCCTGGGGCCAGTCTGCCTGGTGGGAAATCTCTCTCTTGCCACTTCCCAGTATATACCTGTCAGCATATTCCCAAACCACTATCTGTCCCAGTTTCCTCATGGGTATTACAAATATAATATTAAATACCTTCCTCCTATGACTCTTATAAAGAGCTCATGAGATGATGCAGAAAAGCGTGGAGCACAGTGCCCAAAAAAGTAAATATTTAGTAAATGTAACATTAAAAACAAACCTACTGGGACCTCCCTGGCAGGCCCGTGGCTAGGACTTCACCTTCCAACACAGGGGGTTTGAGTGTGATCCCCGGGTCGGGGACTAAGATCCCACAGGCCTCATGGCCCAAAAAAGCAAACGTAAAACAGAAGCAATACTGTAACAAACTCAACAAAGATGTTTAAAATGGTCCACATCAGAAAAAAAAAAAAAAAAAACACCTTCTGTACCAATGCATTGCCCTGTGTTCAATAACTCCGCCACCGGCACAAATGCTCAGCCCATTGTCTTACTGGTGTTAGGCGTTCTGTAAAGGTTAAATCCTCCCTCCAGCCAGATTGGGAAGCCTGTCTGGACCTGTCATTTCATCCACGCTGCTTTGGGCGTCATGGGTTTTTCACCAAGAATTCACCAAGAAAAATGATGCTTAAATACTAAAAAATTTACCAATGTGCAAAGCGTTATATAGAAATGAAAATTTTATGTGATAGAATCATGCTTGATATTTGTTTAAAATTGTGTTTAATGATGTTGAAAACCCATGTGAAAAAGGGATTGTTTTAAAAAATCCAGACTAGCAAAACATTTAATCCACCAAGAGAAAAACATCCCTTTTTCTAGGTTTCTGCGGTAGACAAAATGTTCACTCCCCTACAAACATGTCTATGACCTAATCCTCAGAACCTGTGGCAATGTCCTCTTACATGGCAAGAGACTTGGCAGAAGTGATTAGGGTAAAAAACCTGGAGATGGGGAAATGATCCTGGATTATGCTCGTGGGCCCATCATCACAAGGGCCCTTAGAAACAGGAGAGGCAAGCAGGAGTCAGCCAGGGGACGACCTGACGACCGAAGAAAAGCATAGAGAGAAGCCACACTGTGGCGTTTGGAGACTGGGAGGCCACGTGCCAGAAACACGGCAGCCTCCTGAAGCTGGGAAGGGCAGGTGAGCAGAAGCTTCCCCAGGGCCTGCTACAAGGAAGCAGATCAGCAGCTTGATTGCAGCTCGGTGACATCCCCGTCAGACTTCTGAGCTACAGAATTACAAGATAATCAAGCACTGTGGGCTCCTGCGTGTAAAACAGGTAACTAATGGGAACTGCACTCGGTGCTCTGCGCTTAGCCGCTCAGTCGTGTCTGACTCTTTGCGACCCCGCGGACTGCAGCCCGCCAGGCTCCTCTGTCCATGGGATTCTCCAGGCAAGAATCCTGGAGTGGGTCGCCAGTACCCCTCCAGGGGATCTTCCCGACCCAGGGATCGAACCCAGGCCTCCCGCGTGGCAGGTGGATCCTTCACCGTCTGCACCCCCAGGGAAGCCCACACTTGGTGCTTCCAGAGCACTTTGCTGCACCCATGCTTGGCGATCTGTGGCGACCTAAGTGGGAAGGAAACTCAAAACAAGAGGGGATATATGTATATGTATGGCTGATGCACTCTGCTATACAGCAGGAACTGACTCAGCAGTGTAAAGCAGCTGTGCTCCAATATGTTTTTTTAAATGTGGTACATATATGCAGTGGAATACTACTCAGCTGTAAAAAAGTATGAAACCATGCCTTCTGCAGTAACATGGATGCAACTAGAGATTATCACACTAAGCGAAACAAGTCACAGAGAAAGACGAACGCCATAGGCTATCACTCTTATGTGGAATCTAAAATGTGGCACAAATCAACCTACCTACAAAACAGACTCACAGACACACAGAACAGACTTGTGGTTGCTAAAGGGGAAGGGGAGAGGGAAGGACTGGGAGTCTGGGATTAGCAGATGCAAACTGTTCCATTTAGGATGGATGAAAACAACGTCCTACTGCACAGCACAGGGATCGATATTCAATATCCAGTGATAAAGCAGAATGGGAGACAATATACTTTTTTAAAAAAGAATGTATAAAAATAACTATATGCTGCTGCAAATCTTGTTATAAATAATTTCAGACATAGTAAATAAGTAAGTTGTGTTGGTTAAGCCACTAAGTTTGTGGTAATTCGTTACAGCAGCAAATAGAAAGCTAATACAGTCCCGAAGGTTACCCCACATCCCCCCTGGCAAGCTTCAGTGCCGAAGAAAATAAGTAGCCAGCTCACCAGGGTGGGAACTAACCAGTCCCCTGGCTTCACCCAGCTTCCCAGTGCAGCTTTTGGCTGTTTAAATGCCACAGAGTCAGAGACTTGACCATTCACAACAGTCCCCACTCCTGAAGATTTGGATTCTTAAGGTCTGGGATATAAGAACATCCACGTGTAACCGGTGACTCTGATAGAGATGGTTAGTGGTCTACACTTTTAGAGACATTCGTTTTACTCAGAGGGAGCTTACAAGTTAGGTGCTAAGTAAATACAATTCCAATCCATAATAGATGAATCCATATGCATCCTTCCAGAGAGAGGTGAACAGCCAGGAACAAAGGTAAAAGGCTAGAAATGGCTCAGAACACATAGATCCTCCCACACCGCGCAGAGTTAAGCCCAAGGAGACCTCCACCTGCTGTCTCCCAGGCAGCCAGGCTCAGGGCCCTGGAGCAGGCACAACAGAATCCTGGCAGCCCTGTAGACCTCTCTTGGGAAAGCATCCCAGGGAAACACAGACCTCCTTCCCAACCCTCCCCAGCCCCTCACCTGGCTTACCTGTGCCCCCTGCTTCTTTAGGAGGGGGTGATGAGCTGGCCCAGGGCGCATCATCTTCAAACTGAACCCAGCCGCTGATGGCTGAGACCAGGTCAGGTGGGCGCTGCTCGGGGCTCCCGGGAGGGGAGGCTGCTTCAGAGATGAGGCCCAGCTTTTCAGAAGAGTCATCATGCTCTGAGTGGGAAAGGTCCTGAGAGCCTCCATCCAAGGCATGGTGCTCGCCAGAGGAGCTCTCGGACTGGTCTGAGGAAGAGGACGCTCCTGGGAGGTGCTCTTTGGGGCCCCCTGAAACAGATACAAGAAACTGCCATCACCTCACAGGTGGAAGGTCACTCTTCAGGACTGTCTCTTGGATGAAAAAAAAAGAAAAGGCAACGGGTGATCAAAGGACTCACCATGACAGGGTGTGAGAACAGAGTCATGCCCACCTGCTTCTATGCTAAAGAAGTGTTTTCCTAAAAATACATGAACACTATACCCTAGGATGTGGTGCTAGAGAAGACTCTTGAGAGTCCCATGGACTGCAAGGAGACAAACTAGTCAATCCTAAAGGAAATCAATCCTGAACATTCATTGGAAGGACTGGTGCTGAAGCTCCAATACTTTGGCCACCTGATGCGAAGAACTGACTCACTGTAAAAGACCTTAATGCTGGGAAAGATTGAAGACAGGAGGAGAAGGGGATGACGGAGGATGAGATGGTTGGATGGCATCACTGACTCTATGGAGATGAGTTTGAGCCAACTCTGGGAGATAGTAAAAGGACAGGGAAGCCTGGCGTGATGCAGTCCCTGGGGTGGCAAAGAGTCAGACATGACTTAGTGACTGAACAACAACAAAGGCTGTCTACAGCAGTCTCCATGCAGGCTAAGACTGGGAGTCTGGTCTGGTTCACTGTTCTTATCCTACCATCTACTTCAGTGTGTGTGTTGGTGGGGGGCGGGGGGGAGGGTGGATCACACACAAAAAATTGTCACAAAAGCCAAGCAAGAAATAGAACTAGGTCAAATTGAAAAGCAAAAGGCAACAGGGATTGGCGGAGACTGGCTCAACAGGCGACTAGTCTGGACTAAAAACACTCAAGTTCAAGCTGTGTACAGTCCAGAGGACATACATTTGTGGGCCACCACATGCAAACTCTGCACTAATGATGAGTTCAATATGGCACAGAGACCCTTCCTCTAGCTTTGTTTCACTTTATTGGTCCTAGAACATTTAAGAGCCTTCAAATATTTGTTTTTAAATAATAGAATTGACCCCAATTGTGGTGGTGATTACGCATTCTATACAGGTGTTAAAATTCATCAATTGTAGGCCAAAAATGATCAATTTTACCATATGAACGCTTTTGAAAAATAAATGTACTGATATGAAACTGCTTTCTCCCATCACTAGCCAAATAAACTGGTCTACTCGAATGTAATCAAAGCCTATACATGAGAGTTATCCCAAAGAAATAAAAGGCAGGCCACATACATAATTTAAAATTTTCCAGTTCAGTTCAGTTCAGTCGCTCAGTTGTGCACAACACGCCAGGACTCCCTGTCCATTACCAACTCCCGGAGTCCACCCAAACCCATGTCCATTGAGTCGGTGATGCCATCCAACCATCTCTTCCTCTGTCGTCTCCTTCTCTTCTTGCCCTCAATCTTTCCCAGCATCAGGGTCTTTTCAAATGAATCAACTCTTCGCATCAGGTGGCCAAACATCAGTCCCTCCAATGAACACCCAGGACTGATCTCCTTTAGGATGGACTGGTTAGATCTCCTTGCAGTCCAAGGGACTCTCAAGAGTCTTCTTCAACACCAGTTCAAAAGCATCAACTCTTCGGTGCTCAGTTTTATTTATAGTCCAACTCTCATATCCATACATGACTACTGAAAAAACCATAGCCTTGACTAGACGGACCTTTGTTAGCAAACTAATGTCTCTGCTTTTGAATATGCTATCTAGGTTGGTCATAACTTTCCTTCCCAGGAGCAAGCATCTTTTAATTTCATGGCTGAAATCACCATCTGCAGTGATTTTGGAGCCCAGAAAAATGTCAGCCACTGTTTCCACTGTTTTTCCATCTATTCCTAAATTTTTAAATTTTCCAGTAGCCACATTTAAAAAATGAAAAAGAAATAGGCAAAACTATTTTAAATAATGTATTCCAACTCAATTTTTAGAAAATGTACAATTTCAACATTTAAGTGATAAAAAATTGTTAATGAAACATTTAACTAATTCCTTGAAATTTAGTGTGGATATTTCACATTTCTTGAAAGTGTTAATCCCTCAGTCATGTCCAACTCTTTTGATCCCATGGGCTGTAGCCCACCAAGCTCCTCTGTCCATGGGATTTCCTAAGCAAGAATACTGGAGTAGGCTGTCATTTCCTTCTCCGGAGGCTCTTCCTCACCCAGAGATCAAATCCCGATCTTCTGCATTGCAGGCGGATTCTTTACCATCTGAGCCACTGGGGAAGCCCAGTTTATAGTGCGTCTCAATTCAGATTAGCCATGTTTTAAGGACTCCATAGTCACATGGCTAGCAAGCTGGACAGCACACCTGCAAACCCCACTTTCCAGATGCTGTAAATGAAGCTGGGGTGATTCAGGTGGCAGTAGCAGCGGAACAGAACCAGCTAATAAGGCTCTGTAAAAAGCTCCTGCATCCTACCTTGACGTTCATCCTCGAGCACAGTTCCACAGAGGTCAACCCAGCCACCTTATCATGGGTGACAATTACTGAGTTCTCTGCATATGCCTGTCACTGTTGTAAGTGGCTTTTTATATGTTAATCACTTAATCCTCATTGCCACCCTGAGGTCAGCACTGTGATTATCCATATTGCTCAGATGAACTACCACCCAGAGAGGTAAACAAATCATCCGCCCAATTATCCACATCCATGATGGAGCCAGGATTTCAGCCCAAGGGATCTGGTTTGAGTGCCTATCACTCTTTTTGACAACTATCCTTTGAAAACTGAGACAATCCGAATGGCTGTTGAGAGTAATAACCAATAGACTGAGTGTAAAGTACCTGGCAAATAGGAAGCTTGTATTCAGGGCTTCCCTGACAGCTCAGTTGGTAAAGAGTCAGCCTGCAATGCAGAAGACCCCTGTTCAATTCCTGGATCACGAAGATCCCCTGGAGAAGGGATAGGCTACCCAATCCAGTATTTTTGGGTTTCCCTTGTGGCTCAGCTGGTAAAGAATCAGCCCGCAACACAGGAGACCTGGGTTCAATCCCTGGGTTGGGACGATACCTTGGAGAAGGGAAAGGCTGCCCACTCCAGTATTCTAGCCTGGAGAATTCCATGGACTCTATATTCCATGGACTTGGTAAATATGAAGTTTATGTTCACTGGAAGAAAGCAGCTAATACTTCTGGGTTTTCCAGGTCTTTGTTTGGGGTCTCTGAGGTTTCTAAGATGCTTCCTTTGAACCTCTAAGTGAAAAAAAATCTGCATCTGAGGAAAGTGATAAACTGACTTTTTCCTTTTCAATATCCCACTGAGGACTTCCTGGTGGCACAATGGATAAGAATCTGCCTGTCAGTGCAGAAGACACAGGTTTGATCCCCGATCCGCATGCCAGCACTTGAGAGTCTGCACAGCACAGCTAACCAGCCTCCATGCTGCAATTATGGAAGCCACACACACCTAGGGCCCGTGCTCCGCAGCAAGAGAAGACACCACAGTGCTAAACCTGCACGCTGCAGGCTGATCAAGATGGTGGCCCCCACTCCGCGCGCCTAGAAAAGGCCCATACAAAGCAACCAAGACCTAGCACAGCCAAAAAATAAATAAATAAAACGTTAAACAAAAGATCTCCTGGAAAGAACGCTCCAATAGAAGCCACAACACACAGGTGTGGTCTTTTGTTAATTTCTTCACGTAGGCAATGAAAGCTCTCCTTACCATCAGAAGGGACAGGAAAGAGTGGCTCCTCATTGAAGGAGACCCACTCAGACTGGTGGGTGGCGATCACATGGTCCAGGGTCGTCATGTTAGGAAGGGGCTGGGCATCTTCACACTGCAGGCCTCAGGCAGACCCCAGAGCGATGTCTGGGGCTGGGTGGGGGTCTGGGAGTGCAGTGGATGTGGGCCTGGGGTCTGTCGTGGGGTTTCGTGGAGAGCAGCAAGCAGAGCGCGGACAGAGTAACCTTTCTTGCCTTTGGCTAATCTGCCAAGCAGAAATCTGTTTAAAAAAAATAATAAAAATTAAAATGGGATAACCACATTATAACCAGTCCACAAAGATCTGGGCTTGCCACAGTGTCCACCAGGAGACCCGTGTCATTTCCAACCTATTTCGCTTTCTCTGTCCCTGTCTTGCCCTCACTTCTCATGTAGAAATATCTTCCATGAGCATGGAGATCTCTGTGTGTAACTTCATATCAGATTTGCAAATGTTGTTGCCATTATTGTTCAGTTGCCCAGTCGTGTCCAGCTCTTTGTGACCCCACGGACTGCAGCACGCCAGGCGTCGCTGTCCCTCACCATCTCCCAGAGTTTGCCCAGATTCTTGTTCATTGCATCGACCATGCTGTCCAACCATCTCATCCTCTGACACCCTCTTCTCCTTCTGCCTTCAATCTTTCCCAGCATCAGGACAGATTTACAAATAGTCACACACATTTTCGCAGACAGATTCTCAAATGTTCCCAATTACTACATTTTGGAAATAATTTTTATCTCTGATATAATACCATCATTGTAAAACTAATATCAACATTTTTCAAAGAGCTTTCACTTTCCTTTACCAGATGGCAAAATAAAAGCACGTTCTTTCCTATTAAATCAGCGTGGTTTCTTGCCTTAGGCAGGTAGCTCTTTGCAAGCCTGATTTAAACCTTTGGCAGAAACCCAGCCATCTCCAGATGGTATCTCTGAGCACAATTTACCAGTCAAGAAAAACAGGAATGGATTTATTTTGTTCATTTGGAGTAAGGGGGTAGGGCATATTTGCTTTAGTGAAAAATGTGAGTTAAAAGAAAAACACATTTGCATTCTAGGTCAGTTTGAATTAGCATGTAAAAGGGTAGCCTGTACTCACGGTGCAATTATGNAGGCTACCCAATCCAGTATTTTTGGGTTTCCCTTGTGGCTCAGCTGGTAAAGAATCAGCCCGCAACACAGGAGACCTGGGTTCAATCCCTGGGTTGGGACGATACCTTGGAGAAGGGAAAGGCTGCCCACTCCAGTATTCTAGCCTGGAGAATTCCATGGACTCTATATTCCATGGACTTGGTAAATATGAAGTTTATGTTCACTGGAAGAAAGCAGCTAATACTTCTGGGTTTTCCAGGTCTTTGTTTGGGGTCTCTGAGGTTTCTAAGATGCTTCCTTTGAACCTCTAAGTGAAAAAAAATCTGCATCTGAGGAAAGTGATAAACTGACTTTTTCCTTTTCAATATCCCACTGAGGACTTCCTGGTGGCACAATGGATAAGAATCTGCCTGTCAGTGCAGAAGACACAGGTTTGATCCCCGATCCGCATGCCAGCACTTGAGAGTCTGCACAGCACAGCTAACCAGCCTCCATGCTGCAATTATGGAAGCCACACACACCTAGGGCCCGTGCTCCGCAGCAAGAGAAGACACCACAGTGCTAAACCTGCACGCTGCAGGCTGATCAAGATGGTGGCCCCCACTCCGCGCGCCTAGAAAAGGCCCATACAAAGCAACCAAGACCTAGCACAGCCAAAAAATAAATAAATAAAACGTTAAACAAAAGATCTCCTGGAAAGAACGCTCCAATAGAAGCCACAACACACAGGTGTGGTCTTTTGTTAATTTCTTCACGTAGGCAATGAAAGCTCTCCTTACCATCAGAAGGGACAGGAAAGAGTGGCTCCTCATTGAAGGAGACCCACTCAGACTGGTGGGTGGCGATCACATGGTCCAGGGTCGTCATGTTAGGAAGGGGCTGGGCATCTTCACACTGCAGGCCTCAGGCAGACCCCAGAGCGATGTCTGGGGCTGGGTGGGGGTCTGGGAGTGCAGTGGATGTGGGCCTGGGGTCTGTCGTGGGGTTTCGTGGAGAGCAGCAAGCAGAGCGCGGACAGAGTAACCTTTCTTGCCTTTGGCTAATCTGCCAAGCAGAAATCTGTTTAAAAAAAATAATAAAAATTAAAATGGGATAACCACATTATAACCAGTCCACAAAGATCTGGGCTTGCCACAGTGTCCACCAGGAGACCCGTGTCATTTCCAACCTATTTCGCTTTCTCTGTCCCTGTCTTGCCCTCACTTCTCATGTAGAAATATCTTCCATGAGCATGGAGATCTCTGTGTGTAACTTCATATCAGATCTGCAAATGTTGTTGCCATTATTGTTCAGTTGCCCAGTCGTGTCCAGCTCTTTGTGACCCCACGGACTGCAGCACGCCAGGCGTCGCTGTCCCTCACCATCTCCCAGAGTTTGCCCAGATTCTTGTTCATTGCATCGACCATGCTGTCCAACCATCTCATCCTCTGACACCCTCTTCTCCTTCTGCCTTCAATCTTTCCCAGCATCAGGACAGATTTACAAATAGTCACACACATTTTCGCAGACAGATTCTCAAATGTTCCCAATTACTACATTTTGGAAATAATTTTTATCTCTGATATAATACCATCATTGTAAAACTAATATCAACATTTTTCAAAGAGCTTTCACTTTCCTTTACCAGATGGCAAAATAAAAGCACGTTCTTTCCTATTAAATCAGCGTGGTTTCTTGCCTTAGGCAGGTAGCTCTTTGCAAGCCTGATTTAAACCTTTGGCAGAAACCCAGCCATCTCCAGATGGTATCTCTGAGCACAATTTACCAGTCAAGAAAAACAGGAATGGATTTATTTTGTTCATTTGGAGTAAGGGGGTAGGGCATATTTGCTTTAGTGAAAAATGTGAGTTAAAAGAAAAACACATTTGCATTCTAGGTCAGTTTGAATTAGCATGTAAAAGGGTAGCCTGTACTCACGGTGCAATTATGTTCCATGGAAGGATACTTAATAGACTTCTAATATTGTTTGTACTATTAATACTTTTTTTTTTTTTTTTTTACAACTGAGACTTCTTTTTTTTTTTAATTGGAACATAATTCTTTACAACATTGTGTTGGTTTCTGCCATATAGCAATGTGAATAAGTACACAAGTGTCTCCATGAGCCTCCTTCCCACCACCCCCATTCCACCCCTCTAGGCTGTCACAGGGCACTGTGTGTTCAGCTCCGTGTTATACAGGCAACTTCCCACCAGCTATCTACTTTACATACAGTAATGTATATATTTCCATGCTACTCCCCCGATTCATCCCACCCTCTCCTCCCCTCGTTCTCTTGTTTGTGTCTCTATCCCTGCCCTGCAAATAGGTTCATCTGTACCATTTTTGTAGACTCCATATATAAGCATTAACACATATTTGTTTTTCTCTTTTTGACTTACTTAGGACTTCCATGGTGGCTCAGATGGTAAAGCGTCTGTCTATAATGAGGGAGACCCAGGTTTGATCCCTGGGTTGGGAAGATCCGGGTTTGATCCCTGGGTTGGGAAGATCTCCTGGAGAAGGAAATGGCAACCCACTCCAGTACCATTGCCTGGAAAATCCTATGGACAGAGGAGCCTGGTAGGCTACAGTCCATGGGGTCGCAAAGAGTAGGACACGACTGAGCGGCTTCACTTTCCCTCTGTATCACAGGCTCTAGGTTTATCCACCTCACTAGAACTGACTCAAATTCATTTCTTTTTATGGCTGGGTAATATTTCATGGTATATGTGTACTCCAACTTCTTTATCCATTCTTCTGTCGACGGACATCTAGGTTGCTTTCATGTACTGGCTATTGTAAGTAGTGCTGCAGTGAACACTGGAGTACACGTGTCTTCTTAAATTTTGGTTTTCTCAGGGTATATGCCCAGTAATGGGATTGCTGGGTCATATGGTGGTTTTATTCCTATTTTTTAAGGAATCTCCACACTGTTTTCCATAGTGGCTGTATCAATTTACATTCTCCCTAATAGTGCAAGAGAAGAATCTAACTCTTGATCTTGCAATGAATTAGTAAAATCTGAAAATGCAAAATTAATGTAATTAATTAATCCCCAGAGTTAATACAAAATTAATGTTTCCACATAAGAGCTACTGTCCACCTTGAACAGTATCAGTTCTTATGAACTGGATACTCAATATCCATTTTAGTCTACAACAATTTAACTCATAGCCTTCTAGCTGGTGCACAGTAGAAAGAAAATGTTGAAATTTGACTACAGGTTATTACTTGCAGTAAATATTCTATGCTGAGGGTAACCAGAACAGAAAAATTTAATAGCTCTGGTATTTTTGGTAATTACAACAATTAATTTTGCTGCATGATACTTCCTAAAATTAAATAATGTTTCTTATAGAATCTATAATTTTCAGATACCTATTTTCATACCATTCTTTGATTCAATAGATACTGTAGTTGGGTGAGACAGGTTATTGCCATAATTCTTTCACAGATGAGAAATCTGGGCTGAGGGAAGTTAAGTGACTTATCCAAAGCTTCTGTTGTTTTGAGGCTTTTGTATGGTACCCTAAAACTCTTAAGATGTTTCCTCCAGGTTTCTAAGTGGAAGGATTCACATATCCTAGTGACAAATAGATTCTTCCTATTCCACAGTAAGAGGGAACCAAAAGTGAATCAGGTAGGGTCATCACAAGCAGGTGTGTTAGGGGCACCAAGCTAGGAAGTGATGGAGGCGACACTTGAGCCCAGGTCTTCTGATGCCAAAGCACTCTGACCTTTGGGTCACAGCCACAAAGAAAAATACTGCAGAATATATATTCAGAATATCCCCCAACTGAAGCACTTTACAGATATTAATTCCAATGGAACCACAGTGACATGATTGGTGAAACTCCTCACTGGACATCTGCGAGGGAATCCAAGCTGTGCAGAGAATTGAAAGTTCTCTTTCAAGTTCCTCTCCTAAGATCCTTACAAGTCATGGGACCGAACATGTGCAAAGAGCCTGGAGAATGGCTGCTCCAACCAGATCTCACCAGATAACCATGTAGAGCTCATAGACCCAAGGAGCTGAGTCTGGTGGGCTTCCTCCATAAGCCTCTCTCCAGCCCCTCAAATGCCAGCATCACTCAGTGTGGTAGTGGCTGCAGGCCAAGTTAAGACAGTAAAATTGAAGAGTCAGATTCCCTCTCTCCAGCAACAGCAGCGTAAACTAGCTTCAACAACGACCACCACAAAGCCACAGTACAAGTCCACATGCTGACGCATGCAGCCTCAGAGCTCAATGGGGAAAATATCCCGCCCATCCCGTGACGATGAATCCCGTGAAATTCACGGATGAAAGTGGGTGGAGGAGGGGAAGCAGAGAAAGAGAGGGAAAAGGGTGAAGATAATGGACAAAACAGCTAGAAAGTTTAGAACTCAGAGATTCTAAAGACCAGTAGTCCAGCTTTCAACTTCTACAGATAAAAAACAAACAGACAAACAAAACAAAACCAAAAAACCAAACCTGAGGCCCAAGGAAGTCAGGCAGAGCAACGACAGAGACTGAGACAGGCTGGGGAGTCCCACCAGCTGGATTTGAGTCACATATGGTCTGTAAGCCTCAGTTCACCCCGGTGCAGCAAGAAAAACAAAGCACATCAATATTGTAAGGATGAAGTCAGATACTAGACATCAAGTGCATAGCACTGGTGCTAAAAAATGCTCTGTAACAAGGGTGATGATCATAGCAGATGAGTTTCCAGAAGGCTTACTGTGTGCGCCAGGCTCTAATCCAAACTCTTTAAAAATGCCGGCTATGGCCATCACTGCTGTAGGTAAACGGCTCACACAATGGTACACTGCTTACTAGTGGAAGTTTTGAGATCAGAAAGCAAATTTCATGAAACCACCCCATTTCTGTCACTGACCCATTCAGATTTTAGTGATTTCCCTTTTCAACTCCTTCTTAGAGCAGTTCTCCCAGATGCTAAGTGGAGTCAAGCACTCCACACCCTCTTCCTAGATGCAAGCACATTCTGGCTGAGAAACCGAGACACCTACTTAGAAGTATGAACAAAACAGGAGCCCCCAATATTTACCTCTCCTTTCTAGTCCATCCCAGATCCAGACCTGAGCTGCTTACAGATCATGAGCAGTCTCAAGAAAGCCTACGGGACAGCACTGAGTACCAGGAACACCCTATCCTAACCCTGTGAAATCGACTCTAGGTGTCTGCCACAAACCAGCCACATCCAAGGAACCCTGAGATGCCTGACCTTCAGGAGAGCTGGGAGCCCACAGAGGAACCTGATCACCATGAGGCCACGTTCAGACCGGAACTGGCTTCTCTGCAAAAACCTCACCCCATTTTTAGAACATGAATCATGAAGCGAGGCTTAGACTCGCCACAAATGAGTGGTGACTCACGATCAGCAACAGGGTTGACCAAGAGCCATTCAAAACCTCGCTGAAGTTTCTGGGCTGCTATTGCAGAGTGAAGCTTCTTCCTCGGCAACAGTCAAATGTGAGTGTGGAGAATGCGTTGACGGATAAGATGAAGGCCTGAGAAACAGACGTGCCTTGTGGCAACCTCTTACTATGCGTTCATGAGCCCTAGGTGTCCAGAAATGTATTAGGGACCCTTTGAGATACAGAGAGATCAGGCAGCTCACAATCCAGCTGTAGAGGCGAAGATGCTCAGAACAGCAAACACATCTGGGAGTAACTGCCTGCTGGAGGACACGCTGGAAATGCTGCAAAAGTTTGGTCACAGAGAGATCTGCAAGGGCTAGAACCATCAGGGATTGAGCAGGACTTTGGATTTGAAAGATATCCTTGGCTGAAAGATATCAGGGTGTCCCTGGTGGCTCAGGTGGCAAAGAATCCATCTGCAATGCAGGAGACCAGGATTCAATCCCTGGGTCAGGAAGATCCCCTGGAGACTAGGGTATGGCTACCCACTGCAGTCCTCTTGCCTGGACATTTCCATGGACAGAGGAGCCTGGTGGGCTACAGTCCATGGGGTCACAAAGACTCAGAGATGACTGAGGGACTAACACTTGCACTTTTTTCACTTGGCCCTGAACCACCAGAAGGAAAAAGTAAGGACACCCTAGGAACAAGGGTCAGCCTAAGTGACAATTAAGAATCAGACCTTCGTGGGACTTGTTTCTGGGCCAGTGAAGAGGTCAGTCTGATGACAGCTGGGGAAATGTGGGGAGAAAGGACTGATGGATCTTAAAGCTGAGAAGATTTCAGGGGGCCATGGGAAGCTTACGAGTAGAGAGTGACTCAAGAAATGTGCTTAAGGGAGATGGACAAGCCTGCACTGAGCAGGAGTCTGGTGATGCACCCAGACCCCAGTGTGTCCCACAAAGCCAGGGGTCAGCATCATCGGGAACACGTACAGGGTACTGTGCAGGACCCCACCCTAGGGCCTGACAGTACACGGAAGAATGAGAAAGCATCAGTAGACCCCAGTAGCTTACAGGAGATTGTCATTAATGACAGTGACATTAAAACAACAATAAACTTCCCGGTGGCTCAGAGGGCAAAGAATCTGCCTGCAGTGTGGGAGACCCAGGTTTGATCCTTGGGTCAGGAAGATCCCCCGGAGAAGGGAATGGCCACCCACTCCAGTATTCTTGCCTGGAGAATCCCATGGACAGAGGAGCGTGGCGGGCTAGTCCATGGGGTCACAAAGAGTCAAACACGACTGAGCAACTCACAAGTTAGCCGCAAAACAATGACAGCAGCCGGGCAGAGAGTTAGGTTTTCAAGAGACCATCCAGGGCTTGAGTGGTAGGTGGTCACAAGCTACACCTTAAATGAGAAGGGAGGGATCTAGCCAAACAAGCAGAGGGGCAAAGGCATTCGGGGAACAATGGGCAGAATTGGCATGCCCAAGTCACCGTGAGTCAGGCCCTGCTCATCTGAAGAGGGTGGCACTGAGCTGAGTGCACTAGAAAAGGAGGGGCTGGAACGGTGACAGTCCTGAATTTCAGAGTTTGAACTCTTAAAACTACCCTTTCTGTTTCCACAGCCATTGCTGTGGTTCAGCCCCTCAGTCTCTCATTCAGACAATTACCAGTCTCTTGTCTATCTCCCTTCCCTGGCGGCTCAGCTGGTAGAGAATCCGCCTGCAATGCAGGAGACCTGGGTTCGATCCCTGGGTTGGGAAGATCCCCTGGAGAAGGGAAAGGCTGCCCACTCCAGTATTCTGGCCTGCAGAATTCCATGGACTGTGTAGCCCATGGGGTTGCAGAGTCAGACACGACTGAGCGACTTTCACTTTATCTATCTCCCTGCCTTTAGCATCATCCCCGCTAAACCTGGGGTCCAATCTACTCTACCAGTGTGCTCTGCCTAAAACCTGGAAACGCCCACGCCGGAGCTATGCTTAAGATTAAGTCCTCAGGAGCTCCCCACAGCCAGAGTGTCCTTTCCCCCTTGTGTTAGCCAGAGTCCATTTCTGTTGCTTTGAAGAACTCTGATGTAGGGTACCCTTTCCCAACTCCCACTGATCCCCCTGGTTCCTCATCACCCATGTCCTCTTCATGTTGACAGTATCTTACCTACACTCATTGACCAAATGATAATGAACTGGTTGGCTAATGGGGCTATCATGTCAATTAGCCTGCGAGGAAAGAGACTGGATTTTATTCTTATGATGCCCTCCAACTCGTAGACGAGGGTCTAGCGTCTAGTAAATGTTTATTGGGTGAATAG
The DNA here is from genome assembly GCA_006410615.1 of Neotragus moschatus. Taxonomy (NCBI): domain Eukaryota; kingdom Metazoa; phylum Chordata; class Mammalia; order Artiodactyla; family Bovidae; genus Neotragus; species Neotragus moschatus. Next base: position 822,801 of record SJYA01001454.1, on the reverse strand, counting down.
ATGAATGAGTGAACAGATGAACTTATCTTACCACATAGTAGGTGGCCTCTTCAGGCCTTCTGAACTGGTAAATATCTTAGAAAGGTTAATTCAAACACTATGTCTAAGACAGATTGGGAAACAAACTGGATACAGAGCAACTCCATTCTCCTTTCTCTTTGACCTAAAACTAGGCTATTCGATTCCAATACAGTAGCCACCAGACACGGGTAACTATTAAAATGTGCTTAGACCAAACGGAGCTGTTCTCCAGATATAACATACACATCAGATTTCAAAAAACATAAAAATGTAAAAAATATCGATTTGATAAATGTTATGCTGATTACATGTTAAAGAGGTAATATTTTAGAATATACCAGGTTTAAAAATATGCTGTTAAAAATGAATTTCACCTGTTTAAGGTTTTTGAATGGGGCAATTAGAAAATGCAAAACAGTACATATGTGGCTTACGCTACATTCCTATTGGACAGAGCTGCTCCAAAACAGTCTGTTATTCATCTTTGTTTTTGAAGGATACTTTGCACTAGACATGAAATTGGAGTATGACTATTTTTTTTCTTCAATATCTTTACCTTTTTGTCCCTGTTGTTCTGATGAGAAGTTTCGTTGTAATTCTTATTTTGTTATGAAATCTTTGTTTTTCATTTTGAGCAATTAACTATTGTATGTCTAGATGTGGTTTTCTTACAACTCATCCTGCTTGAAGTGTGTGTAAGATTTTGAACATGTTTGCTAATGGTTTCATTAAATTTGGGAACATTTTGCCACTATCTCTTCAGATATGTTTTTCTCTATCTCTTCTCCTATTGATCTGTCTTCAGATCCACCCTCTCTTCTGTCATCTTCTGTTCTCCTCTTAAGCCCATCCTGTGAATTTTTCATCTCAAATATTCAATTTTTTCACTCTAAGATTTTCATTCGATTCTTTTATAGGTCCTGCTCATCTGCTGAGATGCCTTTACACTCACTCATTCTGACAATATTTTCTTTAGTTCTTTAAACTTATTTATAATCGCTGCTTTAAAGGCGTTGACTGCCAAATCCAGCATCTAGACCATTTGGAGATTACCGTCTATTGACAATTTTTTTTTTCTCACTATGGGTAATATTTTCCTATTTCTTTGCATACCTCACAACTGTGATGAAAGACTGAAGACATTCTGGATTTGGTCTTCCTCTGCAGAATTAATTTCTGCAGGAGGCAAACTGTCTCCCCTTGATCTTCCATAGGCTTGGTCTTCCACTTCACTGGATGAATCTGTGTAAGGTCAGAAATGTTCCCCTGTTCCTCTAACTACTGCAGGACTCAACTTCCAAACTCAGCTTCCCTTGCAATTTTCTTGATAGCTCTTGGCTCAGGGGAGATTTAAAGTAGGCCTTCAGTTCAGTTCAGTTCAGTTCAGTCACTCAGTTGTATCTGACTCTTTGCGACCTCATGAATCGCAGCACGCCAGGCCTCCCTGTCCATCACCAACTCCTGGAGTTCGCCCAAACTCATGTCCATCGAGTCAGTGATGCCATCCAGCCATCTCATACACTGTCATCCCCTTCTCCTACTGCTCCCAATCCCTCCCAGCATCAGGGTCTTTTCCAGTGAGTCAACTCTTCACATGAGGTGGCCAAAGTACTGGAGCTTCAGCTTTAGCATCATTCCTTCCAAAGAAATCCCAGGGCTGATCTCCTTCAGAATGGACTGGTTGGATCTCCTTGCAGTCCAAGGGACTCTCGAGAGTCTTCTCCAACACCACAGTTCAAAAGCATCAATTCTTCAGCACTCAGCCTTCTTCACAGTCCAACTCTCACATCTATACATGACTACTGGAAAAACCATAGTATTGACTAGACAGACCTTAGTTGGCAAAGTAATGTCTCTGCTTTTCAATATGCTAGCTAGGTTGGTCATAACTTTCCTTCCTAGGAGTAAGTGTCTTTTAATTTCATGGCTGTGATCACCATCTGCAGTGATTTTGGAGCCGCCCAAAATAAAGTCTGACACTGTTTCCACTGCTTCCCCATCTATTTCCCATGAAGTGATGGGACCAGATGCCATGATCTTCGTTTTCTGAATGTTCAGCTTTAAGACAACTTTTCCACTCTCCTCTTTCACTCTCATCAAGAGGCTTTTTCGTTCCTCTTCACTTTCTTCCATAAGCGTGGTGTCATCTGCATATCTTACCCTAGAGTAAATGTTGACAAACTACAGTGATGACTCAAATCGAGCCCTCTGCTTTTGTTTTAAAAAAAAAGTGATATTAGAACAAGACCATACCCGTTCATTTACGTATTATCTATGAATGCTTTGGCTCCATAACAGCAGAAGTGAGGAGCTGTGAGAGAGAGTCAGTGGCTCACAGGGCCTAAAACAATTACCATCTAGACCTTTATTTATTTATTTTTAAATTACCAACTCCATTTGAAATCATAGACTTTGCCCCAAAGATACAGATTTCTTTTGACTTTTCTGGATGCTCAGGGTGTTATTAAGGCGGCCTTTCCACTTGGCTGGGCTGGACCCCTAGTATCCCTCAGGACTGCTTGACCTTTGGTATCTGTCTCATCCTCAACCCTGGAGCCACCACTTTTCATAAATCTCACACAGTTTCGATCCGTACATGTGCACACGAGCCTGGCCAAGGACACCAGACACACTTCTGTTTCCTCCCCATGCCCCAGGCAGCCCTCTGCTCTCTAGAGCCCTGCCCTGCGAATTCCAGTTGCTTCCACTGCCCCAAACTCGAATCTGGGTTTCCTTAGCTCAGCAGGACTGCTGTGCTCAGCCAAGACTCTAGCGTACTGTGCTGCACGCAGNCCCATGCCCCAGGCAGCCCTCTGCTCTCTAGAGCCCTGCCCTGCGAATTCCAGTTGCTTCCACTGCCCCAAACTCGAATCTGGGTTTCCTTAGCTCAGCAGGACTGCTGTGCTCAGCCAAGACTCTAGCGTACTGTGCTGCACGCAGGAAATTCTTCCCCAGAAAACAGCCACGGGGACCCCTGGGCTCATCCCATGAGTTGCCCTTCGGTTAGCATCGAACTGTCGTGCTTCCTGTTACCCAACACCTGAGAGCAGGTGCCTGCGACACTTTGCCGGGTTTTGCAGTTGTTTATGCAGGAGGACCAATCTGTTAACCAGTTAGAGCAAGAAGTGGAAGTCCTTCTTGGAAACAAGCCCTTACTAATGTGTTCATTCTTTAAAAAAGGGAAGAGACTAGTTCAGATCATCTAAACTAGGGGGATTTTATACTGTCCTAGAAATAATTAGAAGTTCTATAGAGCTTTTGTAAGTCATGTGAAAGGGAAGAAGGGTTTCCTGCAGCTGCATGGATTAAATCCATCCCTTCAGAGCTGAGGGTTTCAGGTTTCAAGCGAAAGCTGCTCAGTCATGTCTTACTCTTTGCAACCCCATGCACTATGCAGTCCATGGAATTCTCTAGGCCAGAAAACTGGAGTGGATAGCCTTATCTCCTAGGGATCTTCCCAACCCAGGGATTGAACCCAGGTCTCCCATATTGCAAGTGGATTCTTTACCAGCTGAGCCACAAGGGAAGCCCAAGAATACTGGAGTGAGTAGCCTATCCCNCACTATGCAGTCCATGGAATTCTCTAGGCCAGAAAACTGGAGTGGATAGCCTTATCTCCTAGGGATCTTCCCAACCCAGGGATTGAACCCAGGTCTCCCATATTGCAAGTGGATTCTTTACCAGCTGAGCCACAAGGGAAGCCCAAGAATACTGGAGTGAGTAGCCTATCCCTTCTCCAGTGGATCTTCCCAACTCAGGAATCAACCCCCGTGCAGGGGTCTCCTGCATTGCAGGCAAATTCTTTACCAACTGAGCTATCAGGGGAGCTAAGACGATGGTTTATTTTGTTACGTTAGGTACGTGACATAGGAGCTTCCCAGATGGCGCTAGCGGTAAAGAGTCTACCTGCCAACGCAGGAGATGCAGGAGATGTGCCTTCGATCCCTGGGTCCAGAAGATTCCCTGGAGTGGGAAGTGGCAACCACTCCAGTATTCTTGCCTAAGACGATTCCATGGACAGAGGAGCCCGGTGGGCTACAATTCATGAGGCTGCAAAGAGCGGGACATGACTGAGCGACTAAACACACACATGCAACCTAACAACCTAACATAATTTATTTAAATCTGAGAATTTAGGACTTCCCTGGTGGTCCAGTGGTTAAGAATCCACCTGCCAATGCAGGGGACATGGGTTCGATCCCTGNCTGCAAAGAGCGGGACATGACTGAGCGACTAAACACACACATGCAACCTAACAACCTAACATAATTTATTTAAATCTGAGAATTTAGGACTTCCCTGGTGGTCCAGTGGTTAAGAATCCACCTGCCAATGCAGGGGACATGGGTTCGATCCCTGGTCAGTAAAGACTCCACATGGGGCAGAGACCAAGAGAAGCCACTGCAATGAGAAGCCCATGTGCCTCAACTAGAGAGTAGCCCCTGCTCACTGCAACTAGAGAAAGCCCACCCACAGCAACGAAGACCCACTGCAGATACATACAAATAAATACCATTTTAAAAAATAAATAAGAAAGTCTGAGAATTTAGTGATCTTCCTTCTATATCTCTTTGTCATATGTATTCAACTAGGCAGCTACTTTACAAAATCTCTGTATCCACTTGTTAGGTTTTGAGGTTACTGGCAAATGCCATCCAGCTGATTATTAGGGCTTCACGCAGAAACATCTTAAACTAGATCCTGGTGCCAATTCCAAACCCCAAAGTAAAACCTCAACTTTTTCCTAATCAAGGAAAAGCAATTCAAAGTCAAAAGGAAAACTGGGAAGAAAGGAAAAATAAGACGGTAGGAATTCTTTGCATTTCTTTAGAACTTTCTTATCATATTGGACATTCAACCAATTTATACCAAGCATCTACTGTGTGCTCAGAATGGTGCTTAGAACAGAGATGCAAAATAACATCAAGCATGGTTTTACACTCTGCAGCCTTTCTCACAGTGGGCTGCAGAAATCACAGAAGTTTAATCAGGAAGTTAAAGTAACAGTGATGCTTGCTTCATGAATTCTCAGAATAAACAGGAGCCTGGAAGGCCTGCCTACCCTGTGCCAAAGACCGAGATCAGATTAAGGACTTGGAACGTGGCTTCTTTTCCTTCTTCTCTCAAACTTTTTTCCTTTGTGAGAAAACAGAGTTCATGTTCACAGAACCTGAACAGAGTTTACTGGAAAACACACACACGCACTCACTTTAATTAACAGATGCCTTCAGTTCAGTTCAATCCAGTCGCTCAGTCGTGTCCGACTCTCTGCGACCCCATGAATCGCAGCACGCCAGGCCTCCCGGTCCATCACCAACTCCCGGAGTTCACTCAGACTCACATTCATCAAGTCAGTGATGCCATCCAGCCATCTCATCCTCAGTCATCCCCTTCTCCTCCTGCCCGCAATCCCTCCTAGCATCAGGGTCTTTTCCAATGAGTCAACTCTTCGCATGAGGTGGCCAAAGCACTGGAGCTTCAGCTTTAGCATCATTCCTTCCAAAGAAATCCCAGAGTTGATCTCCTTCAGAATGGACTGGTTGGATCTCCTTGCAGTCCAAGGGACTCTCAAGAGTCTTCTCCAACACCACAGTTCAAAAGCATCAATTCTTTGGCGCTCAGCCTTCTTCACATCCACACATGACCACTGGAAAAATCATAGTCTTGACTAGATGGATCTTAGTTGGCAAAGTAATATCTCTGCCTTTGAGTATGCTATCTAGGTTGGTCATAACTTTTCTTCCAAGGAGTAGGCGTCTTTTGATTTCATGGCTGCAGTCACCATCTGCAGTGATTTTGGAGCCCTGAAAAATAAAGTCTGACACTGTTTCCCTGGCTATTTCCCATGAAGTGATGGGACTGGATGCCATGATCTTCGTTTTCTGAATGTTGAGCTTTAAGCCAACTTTTTCACTCTCCTCTTTCATCAAGCGTCTCAAGTCACACATAAAGGAGAAAGAGCTCTAAAAGGAATGAAGACAATAAATATTTCAACTATTTACTGTTGTTCAGTCGTGTTCAACTTTTAGTCAGTATGTGTCCATGACTCTCCATAAACTCACTCCCCTCTACTTGTCTTTTTCGATCATGTACATCACAATCCACCATCCCTAGATGTCAATTTTTGCCCCACCTAAAGTCATATTATCTGTGTGTAATACACACACGTATATAAATACATACACATATAAACATATGTGTGTACATGCATATGTATACCCCAAGATTATAAATATAAATAATTACAAAAATTGATTTTTCTTCAAAATAAACAACCTTGATGGCTGTGCTATCCAACAACTTCAAGGCTCCACATTTGGAGTCAAGGGCTGAAGTCACACTTGACTTGCAAAACAGGTTGCCTCTGATCTTGGTGCATTCCTGAGGCAGTGACCCTGAAAGACATCCCTAGGCAGCTGAACAGTATGTCATGTNATGGCTGTGCTATCCAACAACTTCAAGGCTCCACATTTGGAGTCAAGGGCTGAAGTCACACTTGACTTGCAAAACAGGTTGCCTCTGATCTTGGTGCATTCCTGAGGCAGTGACCCTGAAAGACATCCCTAGGCAGCTGAACAGTATGTCATGTTCAGTGAATGACCCTAGTAGGAGGTCAAGCTTTCAAGTTTGCAGAACACTTTCTAGCACCTTGAACGCTTAGAAGATGGCTTATTCTATCTTGTAAAACTTATCTCAGCTTACTTCAGTTTTGTATCTGGAAGAGAGACACTAATATCTCCCTGTACGAAAGCAGGAAGTAGGCATGGGTAATTTCTTCTCATTTATACTTTGGATGTTCTATTCTGAGAGTGTCAGTTTCCTAGGAATCTTGAGGAGTCTGTGCATCCCAGTGGCCACATTTCCTAAGCATAACCCTAAGATCTTCCAAGAAGCTTAACAAAATATTGTTATTATATTTCACTGAAACTGTTTTGGATTGTAAAGTGTATGAAATTTCAGAGATTATAACTGTCAAAAATTGTCTATGAACATAAATAGTTCTTAAAATCCATGAAATACATTCTTATTTTTATGGTGGTGCTTTAGTTGCTCAGTTGTGTCCAACTCTTTGCAACCCCATAGACTGTAGCCCACCAGGCTCCTCTGTCCATGGAGTTTCACAGAGAAGAATACTGAAATGGATTGCTATTTCCTCCTCCAGGGGATCGTCCTAACCCAGGAATTGAACCCAGGTCTCTTGCACTGGCAGGCGGATTCTCTACCAACTGAGCCACCAGAGAAGCCCGAATTTTTAATACCAAATACTTACCGAACCCCACAATTAGTATATATTTACAGGATGCAAAGAAACTCATGGGTTATTTTGATCCATTTTTAAAATAACACTGAGATAAGCAAAGCAGAAATTTCTCTGACTTGATAGATAAGGGAACTGACTCAGAGAGGCTATGTGACTAAGCTAAGGCCACACAGCTAACCGTGGCATGACAGAGGAGGGACAGGACCACAAGCCTTTTACTCTAAATTCTGTACTTCCCCCCATGCCACATTCTGCCTTCCAGAAAACAGGTACAACAGATATGTTAGCTACGTTGTCAGCATCCAGCATTGGAGGAGAGGTCATTATTGGCATCACAGTAATTTTTATTTGTGCTTTTCCAGCCTCCCTTGAACCTAGGGGTGGCCTCTTGGCTAATGAGACAGAAATAGAAGTACAGTCAGAAATAAAGCCCAGAGAAGTGTTTTCTGTCTTTGTTTTGTTTTGCACTCCCAATGAAGGTAACAGGTAGTACTCACGCTGTGCTAATCGCGCTCACGTTCTCCTGATTACAGTCATGATGGCTGGAGCTACTAAACCACAAAGAAAGGCTCAGAGAGTCACAGAGTCATTGATCTTGATGTCACTGAGCCACTGAACCAGTATCAATGATCACTTATCTCTGTATTTATTGTGATGTGAAAAAAATTAAGTTATTATAATCAAGCATTCTGATATTTACAGGCAAATGCAATTTTAACTAATAAAACAGGGAGAGAAAAAATGTGGCAAGCAAATTTCTACGGAGACGCCTGTGATCTCCACACCCTGGTGTTACTATTGTGATTATGTCTTTGTCCATGACAAGGCAAAAGGGGAAGGGGGCGGCAGAGGATGAGATGGTTAGATAGCATCACCGACTCAGAGGATATGAATTTGAGCAAACTCTGGGAGACAGCGAAGGACAGGGCATGCTGCAGTCCATGGGGTTGCAAAGAGTAGGACATGACCTAGCAACTGAACAACAACATAATTCACGGCAAAGGGAGTTTTGCAGATAAAATGAATGTCACTAATCAACTGACCTTAAGATAGGGTGACTGTACAAGAAACTTAACATAATCAATGAGCTCTGTAAAAGCAGAGTTTTCTCTGGCCGGTAGCAGAAGAGGAAGTCAGGAAGCATCAAAGTGTGAAAAGAAGGTTCTCCACTGCTGAGACAGAGGCCACGGGGCAAGGACCTGAGGCAGGCTCTAGGAGCTGAGAGTGGGACCCAACTGAAAGCCAGCAAGAAAAATGAGACAACCCCATGACCACAAACAGCTGAATTCTCCCAACAGCAGGCATCAGCTCAGAGGAGATTCTGAGTTCCAGATGAGAACACAGCGGCCAACCCTTGATTTCAGCCTGTCATATATGGGGCAGAGAATCTACCCAGGCTGGGCCAGCACTGTGGTTTAAAAATGGGAGAACTTATTCCAAAAAGTTCTCAAAATCTTAGAGCCTGGACACAAATGCTTCAGAAAATTTCCCAATATAGATAGGAGACTGAATTTCAATAGAAATCAACTATTACCCATAACACAGAGTAAATTAAACAATAATACAATAGCAAAATATTCAATTCCACTAAGTTTCATTTATAGCACTTTGAAAAATATTACGTGGATTTCTCTCTCCAGAAGGTTTAATTTCAAGAAACTTTACTTAATGCGCTGTGGTGACCTAAATGGAAAGGAAATCCAAGAAAGAGGGGACATCTGCATCTGTATCACTGATTCATTTTGTTATACAGTAGAAAGTAANAGTTTCATTTATAGCACTTTGAAAAATATTACGTGGATTTCTCTCTCCAGAAGGTTTAATTTCAAGAAACTTTACTTAATGCGCTGTGGTGACCTAAATGGAAAGGAAATCCAAGAAAGAGGGGACATCTGCATCTGTATCACTGATTCATTTTGTTATACAGTAGAAAGTAACACCAGAGAAGGCAATGGCACCCCACTCCAGTACTCTTGCCTGGAAAATCTCATGGATGGAGGAGCCTGGTGGGCTACAGTCCATGGGGTCACTAAGAGTCAGACCTGACTAAGCGACTTCACTTTCACTTTTCACTTTCATGCACTGGAGGAGGAAATGGTAACCCATTCCAGTGTTCTTGCCTGGAGAATCCCAGGGGCGGGGAAATCCGGTGGGCTGCTGTCTATGGGGTTGCAGAGTCATACATGACTGAAGTGACTTAGCAGCTTAGCAGCATCAGAAATTAACACAACATTATAAAGCAACTATACTCCAATAAAAATTAACTTAAAAACCAGAAAGCTTGATTTCTTTTTCTGCCTTGCTTACTTCAGTTCAGTTCAATTCAGTCACTCAGTCGTGTCTGACTCTTTGCAACCCCATGAATCGCAGAACGCCAGGCCTCCTTGTCCATCACCAACTCCTGGAGTTCACCCAGACTCAAGTCCATCTAGTCAGTGATGCCATCCAGCCATCTCATCCTCAGTCATCCCCTTCTCCTCCTGCCCCCAATCCTTCCCAGCATCAGGGTCTTTTCCAATGAGTCAGCTCTTCCCATCAGGTGGCCAAAGTACTGGAGGTTCAGCTTCAGCATCAGTCCTTCCAAAGAACACCCAGGACTGATCTCCTTCAGAATGGACTGGTTGGATCTCCTTGCAGTCCAAGGGACTCTCAAGAGTCTTCTCCAACACCACAGTTCAAAAGCATCAATTCTTCAGCACTCAGCCTTCTTCACAGTCCAACTCTCACATCCATACATGACCACAGGAAAAACCATAGCCTGACTAGATGGACCTTTGTTGGCAAAGTAATCTCTCTGCTTTTCAATATGCTAGCTAGGTTGGTCATAACTTTTCTTCCAAGGAGTAAGCGTCTTTTAATTTCATGGCTGTGATCACCATCTGCAGTGATTTTGGAGCCCCCCAAAATAAAGTCTGACACTGTTTCCACTGTTTCCCCATCTATTTGCCATGAAGTGGATGATACCAGATGCCATGATCTTAGTTTCTTGCTTACTTAGGTCACTGCAAAATTAGCTTGTCTTTCTAGAGACATGGAGCAAGGCTAGAAGGGTGCTCATTTTCAGGGTGAAAATTTTGGGTACCTTTCCTTTGAACGCAGAAGCCCACGAACATTCAACCAGTTTTCTAAAGCAAGAATGATGATATCATGCCCATGAGTCTTTAGGGAGGGATGTGAGCACTTTGGAAGGTGGTAGAGCTGGGATGAAGGAAGAGTGGTCAAAAGGGAAGGAAAGGAAAAGCAGAACCAATTGTGGAATCTCCAGCCAAACATCATAAAAAAATAGGATATGTTTTACCTCATTCAAAAAGACTGTTAGTAAAGACCTGCTAGATATTCAGGATATAAAATAGATACAAACCCTGCTTTCAAAGGGTTTCTATCCAAGAGAGGAAAACAGCAATGGGACAAGGCAACTATAAACAAGTAAGAACACCTGCAAATCAATAAAGGGTTTAGAAAAGGAATAACAAGGGGCCTCTATGACCCACAGGGTGACAGGAGCTCTCTCCAAAGAGGTTACATTTGACTACTACCTAAAGGATGTGAAGAAGAAGAATGTATTCATGGTAGAAGGAACCAAAGACACAAAGAGTCTGAGATGGGAAAAAAGTTAACAAGAAAGAACTTGAACTGAGTGGGCTTCCTTGGTGGTTCTAGGGTAAAGAATCTGCCTGCTAATGCAGGAGACACAGGTTTGATCCCTGATCCAGGAAGATCCCTCCTGCTGTGGACCAACTAAGCGCACACACCACAGCTACTGAAGCCTTCGCACCCTAGAGCCCACGGTCTGTAACAAGAGAAGCCCGTACTGAGAAGCCCGCACATCGCAACTAGAGAGTAGCCTCTGCTCGTCACAACTAGAGAAAAACCCACACAGCAACAAAGACCCAGCACAGCCAAAAATAAATAAAATCATTAAAACAAAAAACCACTTGAATTGAGTATAGAGGGAACCAGGAGGACGTGGCATGGGATAAAGTTGCAAAGCCAGTTCACTTTATGAACCATGTAAATACAGGGTCTTATGAGCCAGATTTGGAGAAGGAAATGTCAGCCCACTCCAGCATTCTTGCCTAGAGAATCCTGCAGACAAAGGAGCCTGGTGGGCTGCCATCTATGGGGTTGCATAGCGTCGGACAGGACTGAAGCGACTTAGCAGCTGCAGAAACATGAGCCAGATTTAGACAGTTAGATTTTATTCTGAGCACAGTGAAATGTTAATGAAGAACTTAAAGAAGAATAACAAAGTTCAATTCGCGGCTTCAGACTGAGTGGCCAGCAGACTGGAAGATAAAAGAGTGGAAGCAAAGAGAACAATTAGGAAGCAACTATCATAGCTGAGACAAAAGAGTGAAAGCACTCAAGCACTCGTCAGCAGACGAAGGGATAAACAAAACGTGGTAGACAGTACAAGACAGTACAATGGAATATTAGTAAGGCTTAAATGGGAATGAAATTCTGACACATGCTAAAACAAGGGTGAACCTTGAGGACATGTGCTAAGTGAAAGAAGCCGGTCACAAAAGGACAAATACGGTATTATTCCACTTATGTGAGGGCATCAAGAGTAGTCAGATTCACAGCAACAAAAAGTAGGATGGTGGCTGCCAGGGGCTGCAGGGGTGGTGGGGAGAATAGGAGTTATCATTTTAAGGGGTCCAGAGTCTCCGTTTTGAAAGTTGAAAAGAGTTCAGGAGATGAATGGTGGTGATGATTGCGTAGCAATGTGAATGCTGAATCCCACAGAACAAAACACTTAAAAATGATTAAACAGTAAATTTTCATATATATATTTTAACACCATGACCTTCCATCCAAGCCCTCGGACTTCGACAGAAAAGGGAAGGGAACCCAAGTTAAGGAGAGTTGCCACGCAGTTAGGGAGAGCTGTCCCTCAGTACAAGGGCACTCTATATCTGACTACTCAGAAACTGGTTGGAAATGGAGCTTTTCTCTATGAGATTCTTCTAATCTCAGGCTTGCAGGTAGGGTGAAAAGAAAGAAAATGCCGCTAAACAATGTCCTTGGTGAAAACTCTCTCAGCAGGAGAGGGGCCAGTACCAGGCATATCACAACGAGGGGAGGGATTTCCCGAAGCCACAGACTATTTTACAATGCTGAGAAGTTGCTAAGGAAGACAATGTGGGTGAGAGTGCTCTGTAGACTCGCATATGCTGTCAACCTAGCAGCAGAATGGGGAAAGGAAGAGGGGCCCAGAAAACCAAGTCAGAGGCTTTGCAGACTCTCCTGGGGCCACCAACCATCCGTCCCCCCGGCTGACCAGGGAAGCAAAGGAGCAGGGGAGGGGAGCAGCTGGGGGCTCTTGCTTTCCTAACAGTGAGGCCCACCGGTCTTCTACCTCCTCGCCCGAACCCAAGCACTACGCGTGTGCAGGCTCACCCCTGTCATCCCCCAGATGACCTCCTGCCATCCTTCCAAGGGAGGTACTGCTGGCATTAGCACCATTTCTGAGATGACAAAAGCTGAGGCCAGAGAGGTTACCTAACCTGCTCAAGGCCGGAGAGCTAGGAGATAGATGCAGGTGCTGGGGTCCCAACCAAAACCTGCTCCGACTTCCAGACTTTTCTAAGACCATTCACCGACTCAGTCAACCAATCAACCAGTGAGGAATACCAGCTTACAGTGATTCATGTATATAATAGAATACTACTCAGCCATAAAAAAGGAACAAAGTTGGGTCATTTGGAGTGATGTGGATGAACTGAGAGTCTGTCATACAGAGTGAAGCAAGTAAGAAAGAGAAAAACAACTATTGTCCATGCATCTTTAAAAAATGCTACTGATGAACCTATTTGCAGGGCAAGAATAGAGATGCAGACATGGAGAATGGACATATGGACACAGGGCGGAAGGGGGGGCGCAGATTGGGAGGGTAGCATTGGCATCAATGCGCTACCACGTGTCAGACAGCTTGAGGGAAGCTGTTGTGCAGAACAGAGAGCTTAGTGCAGTGCTCTGTGATGACCAGAGGGATGGGATGGGGGCAGAGAAGGGAGGCCGAGAGGGAGGGGGCATATGTATATAAATATAGCTGATTCATGTCAGACCGCAGAAACTAACACGACATTGTAAAGCAATTAGCCCCCAATTTAAAAGGAAAAGACAGCTGACAATGTTCCCAGTCCTGGCGCTGTGCTAGAAGTTACGAACAGAGAAGCAGATAACACAGAATCCAGAAAGGCCAGTTAGCCAATGGCCTCATACTCATGAAGGACTTTCAGTTCAGTTCAGTTGCCCTGCTGCTAAGTTGCTTCAGTCATGTCTGACTCTGTGCGACCCCATAGACGGCAGCCCATCAGGCTCACCCATCCCTGGGGTTCTCCAGGCACGAACACTGGAGTGGGTTACCATTTCAGTTGCTCAGTCGTATCCAACTCTCTGCGACCTCATGGACCACAGCATGCCAAGCCTCCCTGTCCATCACCAACTTCCAGAGTTGACTCAAACTCATGTCCATTGAGACGGTGATGCCATCCAACCATCTCATCCTCTGAAGCATTTTAAATATTATTAAAAAGGAAAGAAAGCACATTTAGTCACAGAAATACACAGAAAGGACTGAGAGATGTGCCTCCTACAACCTTAAATTCAAAGTTCCATTTACCATGCAACCCTTCACAGAGAGGTTGATGAGTGTCACAGCTCCTATAATTACCTCGTATGTACTAAAATTAGATTATATTGGGGGGTTTCTATGTGCTTGAGAAGACATTAAACATGTGACTTTGGTTAAATGCAAAAACACACAAAAATACCTGATACTCGTCTAACACTGTCTTAGAACCTTTTCCGTCTTTACTGAGAAACTCAGAAAAAGGAAGAACAGAAGTCTTTCTCTACCACCTCTAAGAGGCCCTGAACTTGAAATGACAGCAGGGGTTACTCGGGACGATGACCAAAGGTTGCAGGGGTGGGGTGGGAGCGTCACTCAGGGAGGCTTCCTGGAAGAGGCTATATTTAACCAGGGTCTTAGGAAGATGGCTAGCAGAAGTTCTGCACTCAGGCGGGCCGCCCTCACCCCACTTTCAACTGCAATCAAGGGCACATCTCTTATTAAACTCATTAAATCTGAATCTCACCGAATAGCTTCAGAGATTCCTGTAAGGACGAAAAATGTGGCATGTCAGACTTCCAGCGCAATAATACGAAGAATCCCACTGTTCCACTAGTGTTATCTAGCTCCATGACGACTTCCGCTAATAAAGGGTGAATAGGAGTCAGCCCGCTAAAGAAACACGGCACAAACTTGCTGATTGCGTTCCTGCAGTCATGGAGTTCAGGAAGTGAAAGTGGAGGAAGGGGGAGATCTTAGAAATTTGGGAAGAAAGGGAAGCCAGTGGTGTGAGCTTCAGCCTGAGACAGGAAACGGCCAGCTCAGCTGAATGGCAGGCAGTGGGAAGGTCTAGAGAGTGAAGGGACCGCAGGCTGAACCCCCTGTGCATGGTCACCTACACGAGCGGAGTCTGCGGAGTATGTACACGGGGCGGATGTGGGCCCTGCCAGTCACCCACCTCTTTGGACCCGACGGAAACTCTGGCTAAAGGAGTCCAGGTGTGACGAGGGAACCTAGGACTATCACAGCTTACAGCACAGCTTCAGGAACTTGACTTTTAGAAACTCCTGCCAGTGGTCCCTAAACCAAGAATAAGAAGGACTAGAGGAAACAGCATTTGGCCACGGAACTCAAGTTTGGTGGCTCTGTAATAAAGCAAGCTTGGTATGGATTTGTGTAGACAAGCACAAAACTTTATTCCCCCAGGCAGATGACAAACAGAAAAACGATGACCCTATTCTGGAGAAGGCAATGGCACCCCACTCCAGTACTCTTGCCTGGAGAATCCCAGGGACGGGGGAGCCTGGTGGGCTGCCATCTATGGGGTCGCACAGAGTTGGACATGACTGAAGCGACTTAGCAGCAGCAGCAGCATACTGCCTTCTTGCACTGAAATGAAACTTTCCTCCCAGGCTGAACTGCCAACTCTTTAAAAAAATTATTTTGGCCACGTGCAGCATGTGGCATCTTAGTTCCCTGGCCAGGGATCGAACCCAGGCCCTCTGCACTGGAAGCACGGAGTCTTCACCAATGGACCACCAGGGAAGTCTGCCGCTTCTTCGTTAGTCTTTCCGTTGCAGTGGTCAGCATCCCTCCCGCTCAGAAGCCCTCCCACCTAATGCCATGCTGCACAACTCTGGGTGGCGCCATTAACATACCATGCGAAGGCTGACCTGAACGCTGCCCTACGGGTACAAAATCCAGCACCCCTGAGACAGTGCATGTCCTCCCAGCCCACCATCCACACTTAAAAAAAAAAAGAAAGGCAACGTCAAACGTTCAGGAGAGAACTCCACTGGAAAACAAGATGAAAGTGACTGCCTATGGCCATAGGAATCCTTGGGCTCATTCTTCATTCTCCAGAATAAAAACAGCAACAGTGGTAGGAAATAACAATCAAGCCTGGATAATGAGGAGAATGGGCTTCCCAGGTGGCTCAGTGGTAAAGAATTCACCTGCCAATGCAGGAAACGGGAGTTTGATCCTCGGTCCGGGAAGATCCCCTGGAGAAGAACAGGGCAACTCACTCCAGTGTATTCTTGCCCAGAAAAATCCACGGACAAAAGAGCCTGACAAACTACAGTCCACAGGTTGCAAAGAGTCAGACATGACCTAGCGATTGAACAACACTTAGGAGAATGGGAGTTGAACTGAGGGCAGAAATGAATGGCTTAAGGAAATTAGGAGTACAGAATTAATTGGGGGTGACTGGCAACCCAATCCAATGTTCTTGCCTGGAAAATCTCAGGGAGGGGGGAGCCTGGTGGGCTGCCGTCTATGGGGTCGCAGAGTCGGACACGACTGAAGCGGCTTAGCAGCAGCAGCAGAATATGTCATGATTCAAGGCTTGTGAAACCAGAAGGTAGATGTAGACAATGTAGATTTGGGGGCCTAGAGAAAAGTTAGGAGTAAAAGCTAGATTTTTTAGAGTCATTAAAAAATGATGATGATGTATGGAGCCAAGGGAATGAATCAATGGAGAAAGTAAAAAGACAAAAAAAGATGGTTGACTTGGACTTCCCTGGTGGTCCAGCAGTGGAGACTCCATGCTTCCACCACAGGGTGTGCAGCTTTGATCCCTGGTCACAGAAGTTCCGCATGCCAAGAAGTAAGGCCAAAAGGAGAAAGGGGAAAAAAAACTGAAAGATGGCTGACTCTTGGAGCGTGCCTACATATAGCGGGCGTGAAGAGTCCATCAGATGGATAGAGAAAAAACAGAGGCCTCTAGGATCATGAAGACAAGAGAGATTTCAAGAAAGCAAGTTTCTCTAGTGTTAAATGCTACAAAGAGACATTATGGGGGCTGAGAATGTCACTGCTGACCTTTCAGAAAGCTAACTGGAGTGGAGGTTCCTTGAGGGAAGGCCTGTACCCTTTCTCACAGTATTGCCAAGGCTCCAAGTGGCTGCACAGAGGAAAGGAACAAGCATTCGTGCAGTAAAGTACAGCAACTAGACTGAACGCCCAATTGCAAGGAGTTAATATAATATACCATGATCCCGAGGGACTTCCCTCGTGGTCCAGTGGTTAAGAATTTGTGTTTCAATGCAGGAGATGTGGGTTCTATCTCTGGTCAGGGAACTAAGATCTCACATTGTTGTTGCTGTTGTTCACCTGCTCAGTCAAGTTCGACTATTTGCGACCCCATGGACTGTAGCAAGCCAGGCTTCCCAGTTCTTCACCATCTCCCAAAACTTGCTCAAACTTATGTCCATTGAGTCAGTGATTCTATTCAACTATCTCATCCTCTGCTATCCCCTTCTCCTCCTGTCTTCAATCTTTCCCAGCGTCAGCATCTTTTCCAATGAGTCAGCTCCTCCCACCAGGTGGCCAAAGTATTGGAGCTTCAGCTTCAGCATTGGTTCTTTCAATGATTATTCAGGGTTGATTCCTTTAGGATTGACCAGTTGGATTTCCTTGCAATTTCTTCTGCAACACCACAGTTCAAAATCATCAATTCTTCGGCACTCAGCTTTCTTTATGGTCCAACCCTCACACCCATACATGACTACTGGAAAAACCATAGCTTTGACTAGACGGACCTTTGTTGGCAAAGTATTGTCTCTGCTTTTTAATATGCTGTCTAGATTTGTTGTAGCTTTTCTTCTCAGGAGCAAGTGAGTGAAAGTTGCTCAGTCATGTCTGACTCTTCGTGACCCCGTGGGCTATACAGTCCATGGATTTCTCCAGGCCAGAATACTGGAGTTGGTAGCTCTTCCCTTCTCCAGGGGATCTTCCCAACCCTGGGACTGAACCCAGGTCTCCCACATTGCAGATGGATTCTTTACCAGCTAAGCTACCAGGGAAGCCCATTCCCTTCCAAGGGGCAAGTGTCTTTTAATTTCATAGCTACAGCTATTGTCTATAGTGATTTTGGAGCCCAGGAAAATAAAGTCTCTCACTGTTTCTATTGCTTCCCCATCTATTTACCATGAAGTGATAGGATCAGATGCCATGATCTTGGTTTTTTGAATTTTGAGTTTTAAGCCAGCTTTTTCAATCTCTTCTTTCACCTTCATCAAGAGGCACTTCAGTTCTTCTTTGCTTTCTGCCATAAGGGTAATATCCTCTGCATATCTGAGGTTGTTCATATTTCTCCTGGCAATTTTGATTCCAGCTTGTGCTTCATCCAGCCTGGCATTTTCCATGATGTACTCTGCATATAAGTTAAATAAGNTTACTAGCTTGTGACATGAGTGCAATTGTGCGGTAGTTTGAGCATTCTTTGGCATTGACTTTCTTTGAGATTGGAATGAAAACTGACCTTTTCCAGTCCCGTGGCCACTGCTGAGTTTTCCAAATTTGCTGGCATATTTAGTGAAGCACTTTCACAGCATCATCTTTCAGGATTTGAAATAGTTTTACTGGAATTCCATCACCTCCACTAGCTTTGTTCATAGCAATGCTTTCTAAGGCCCACTTGACTTCTCATTCCAAGATGTCTGGTTCTAGATGAGTGATCACACCATCTTGATTATCCGGGTCGTGAAGATCCTTTTTGTACAGTTCTGTGTATTCTTGCCATCTCTTTTTAATATCTTCTGCTTCTGTTAGGTCCATACCATTTCTGTCCTTTATCGAGCCCATCTTTAAGTTGTACTTTAAAACTAGAGTAATAACTATAGCAAATATCTTTTGACTGTTTCTTCTCTAAGACACTGTGCTGAGGGCTTTACATGAATTATCTCATCTAGTCTTTATAACTATTCCATGCAATAAAGTGAGAGTATTAATGTCTGTTTTCCAAATAAGAAAACCAAGGCTTGCATCTTTCTCAAGACTACATAAGATGTAAGTGGAGCTAGGACATTAAACCCAGGATATATCATAAATCCTCATAAGAATCAATTTTCATAGCTGCATAATATTCCACTGCCTCACTGACATTTAAAGATACACATTTGATGTCTTTCTAATTAGAAAGATAGCTTAAAATAGGAAATCCTGGGACCGATGGCCAGCTTGCATCATAACAAGGTAACAGGTTCCAAATGATGGATCTTTTTCTACTAACAGACCCATCATTCCAATTCCCCTGGAATGCAGCATGGACAAGGAAGAACAAGGAATTCATGGTTGAAGGCTCAGACTCCCAGCTAAGGCCTGCCAGACCCATACACCAGAGAGCACCTGGCCTGTGGTGTTCGTCTGTCTTCTACCTTTACTAGCCCCCATTTTTCTAACGAAACAACTTAGGCTGGATTCCTTAGAAAACAGAGGCTGAGACTAAGCGTCTATGCCAGGGCTTTGGAGGAATCCCAGGGACGTGAGAGTGAGGGAAGAAGAGAAAGGAGGTGATGAAAGCAAACGTAAGAAGGCTTGGGGCTGGCGGTAGCTTCACAAGAATCACAGCTTCTTGCTCGGCCACCCGGGACTTCCCCAGAGGGCCTCTTGGGAACTGCAGAACCTCAAAAGCTTCCATCAGAGGAAGTGGTGCAAGAGGAGGGCGTGAATTTGCAAATGCCTGCCTGCCTCTTGTTCCCCATTAGTCAAAGTTCACTCCATGGTGACCCAACTGCCTCCCTCAATTGGGGTGTATCAGCTGATCCTTTCTGCAGCAGATGGGGAAGCCAGAACCTGAAGGGCGCACTTCATTGGAGTCCAGAATCAGTGAGAGGAACCCCAGCATGGTCTTGGATGGCAAGATGATAGAGATCTGGGCTCTACCACTCCCAGAGACAGATGAGGCTAAGAAGATCTGAGGTGGTACCCAAGCGGGAGCCAATATAGGAAGGTTAAACCTAGACGGGAACCAAGGCCGGTACGCAATCCCACATATGCTGAGTGCAGAAGTGATGCTCTATAGGTTATTTCTGAACTCTGGGCTATTTGTGCTCATTGAGTTTCTGCAGCTTCTTAGAATTCTGTCATAGGACATCATCCATTCATTTCTTCTTTATTCATTTATTGAATAAATGCCATTTGATAGCATTTATTCAGCATCTTCTATGGCGAGGTATATTCTAGTGAAATTTGAGGGACAGAGAGAGGGCTAAGACCCAGACTCTGCCGGGGAGAGGGAGACAGGAAATCAAAGATGATCTCAATATGGTGTGACCAGGGCCACCCCAGGAGAACCAGGTAGCACATGAGCACACAGGGGAGTTGCATCTAGCCCCATCTTGGGGTTTGTGAAGAATAACTGAGGGAAGAAGATACCTGGGCAGGGGCTTGAAAGACGAACAGAAATTAGGTGGAGGTAGGGGATAGGACTGGCAGTATGACGTCTAGAACAGAACAGGACAATACAATACGGTCACTTAGAGAGTGCTATTTTACTCAGCCATGTTTAAATGATTGTGGTAACATGCAAACTCACCGTTTACTACCAAACACGGTGTACAACAGACATCCCTGACTCTTACACATTCATCCTGAGACCTTCCCGCTACCTAAGCCCATCCCTGAATATCTCCCATCACTGACCCCAACTCCTAAAGTATGCATCAGAAGCGGGATCTGGAGATAAGGGAAGGCATGGTGTGAAGGGAAGATGCGGCTAAGAAATGAGCTGCCAGTTCGGGGATAGCCCGAGATTCAGGGTTAGTGTTGGGAACGTGGCGAGCTGGGGATACAAAACCAGAATGATGGTGTCTGTTTTGTACATGACTTCTACCCTTGAAGACTGTAAAAAGACCCCCACTCAAAACTGCTGCAATGAACTGTAATTATGTTCATACAAAATCTAGGGAATGAATAAAAGCATGTTGTGTCTTCTGAACTATAGATAATTCAGTTTAACTCACTGAAGCAATGAGCCGGAGGAGGGTGGCAAGGAGGCTGGCGAGCCTGAGGGTCAGATCAGACGGGGCCTTGGAGGCTATCCCGAGAAGGCTGGGATCTGGCATAAAGGGAATGGAGATCAGTGAAGCATATGATTCAGGGGTATTTGACAAAGATCCTTCTGGAAGCAATGAGGACAGTGGGGTGGAGGGTGGGAAGACCAGCTGGTAGTTATAGTGATCGGGCATTGCAAGATGAGGGGTAAAGAGGGGGATGTTCGTTCTGAGTCATTGAAGAGGTAAGATCATCCAGACCGGGGGATGAAGTCTATCTGGGGTTCACTTAGATTGAAGGGGCAGTGGTCAGTAGATAAAAAGGACCCTGGAAAACCAGACAGATTTTTAGTGCTGTCCACCAAGATAAGGACTTTCGGGGGAAGAATGGCTGAGGGGTGGTAGGGACAATATGAGTCCACTTTTAGACCCGGTGAGTTTGATGGACATTCGGGACAACCACACTGAGGTGTCTATGGGTCCGCTCGACAGACACGTCGAGAGATGAGCGTTCACCGCACAGCCTGACAGGTCAGTCGTGGCTCTGGACTAGGCCACTCAGAGAGAATGTACAATACGAGGAGCAACAGGAACCAAGGGTGGGAAGGTCAGCCTTTACGTGCTGGGCTCGGGATAAACAGCCAGGCGAGACTTCACTATAAACGCCTTCTCTAGTCACGTCGTGGAGGCCCCAGGCTGCAGTCATGCTTCCACTGTAGGGGGAAGCAACCACCTGCTTTGCTTAGAATCAAGAGGCGTGCGTATGCGCTCAGCCGTGGAGTCCTGTCCAATTCTTTGGGACCCCATGGGTTGTAGAATCAAGAAGAAGAGTGGGTAGAACAGATTTTATTGTTCACGTCAACTAGCGAATGCTTCAGGTAACACCAAGCTGAGGGGGCTCTGAAAGCTCCAGGATGAGATAGAGAGCAAAACCACAGGCAGCATTAGACAGAACCACGGGAGTTGTGTATTTCCAGTTTTCCAGCCCTGGGGGAAGTGAAACCTTCCTCACTTGTTTGCAGCATGGGATTTACTTATGTTTTACACACTTACCCTGGTACTTCCACTACATACGCAATTCATCTGTCAGGAAAGGGTCTCTGATTAGGGCTAAGGCCAGGAGGCATTCAAACCTGAAGTTCTCCCACTACGAACTGATTCTTAACCTTACTTTTTTTTTTTTTAACTGCAAAGCAAGTGATTTTTATTTTTGTCATAAATGTATGTATTGTGACGTACATACATACAGCAAAAAGAACATGTCTGCAAACATTAGCTGGCTAACTTTTTACAACGATGAACACTATTGACATTTGGGCCGGATGATTCTTTGCTATGGGGGCTGCCCTGTGCCATGTAGGATGTTTATCAGCATCCTTGGCCTCTACCTTCTAGGTACCCGTAGCATGCCCACTGAATCATGACAGCCAACAGTGTCACCAGATTTGTCTGCTGGGACAAAATGACCCCCAACTGAGATTAACCTTACTTTAAAAAAAAAGTCTGACTCTCTGGATCTCTTTGAAATATAATGTAAGAGACCCTCCCCTCCAGGTAAATACACATACAGGCAACATTCTGTCTAAATTCAGGAGCTTCAGAGACATCTCTCCTAAGGTCCCTGTATGTGAAACTCCCAGCTAACAGCTCCACCCAAGAACAATTTATCTAGTTCGGGCTGCTGTCAGACTTTTCAAAACAATGCAAAACCACTCCAGGGGAACAGAGCAGAAGGAAGCCAGGCACTGTGGCTTCTATTGACCCCGAACTGATAAAATTCCTTATTTCCATTTTCAGTACTGCAGAGAGCATCTCCTTCCCTTTTCGAAGAACCTCTCCCCTCCTACTTCCCCCAACAAAACAAGACACACAGGCATAACACCAAGACAGTCCACCCAAACGCTAAAACCTCAGGCTGCCTCGCGGGCTGCGGGCCCTGGAGCTGGGCCCCTGGCTGGCTACAAAGCTGTCCCTGGGCAGCAGGCCCCTCACAAACAAGAAACACCCCAGTGCAGGCTGCTGACGAAGGCAGGGGGGGGGGGTGGTGCCTGGGTGTCTCGGATGACCAGGGGCAGCGGAGAGGAACTGGGCATGCTGGGTGGGCTTGGCGCGGTGTGAAAGTTGAGTAAGAATCTGTCCGCTGAGGGCTGGCCCTGTTTTCACAGATCAGGCCTTGGGCTTTGATGGATGACATGCACTGATAGAGGCAGATATGTTAGGGAGTGTGATGACTTGCAGACAAAATAATCCTCACGTTATGGAATGGGAGCAACTCAGCCTCTTGAAATAGTGACGAGTCACCCACCTTTGCCCACCTTTGCCGTTCTAGTGTATTTCCTTCTTTTAAATTTATTCCTCTAATTTTTAATCTAGTTATCTACCTTTTGATTTCTTTATTATAAAAGCAATGCCCTTTCACTAAAGGAAATTGGGAAAACACAGAAAACCAGCATAAGCACTGGGGTACTTCTGAAATGATTTCTAAAAACTCCCTCTGCAAGCACCTTTCCAGCTTCCCAGGGACACTTCTATTGTTTAAGGGTAAAGAGTTCCTCTGTGGGAGCAGGGGGAGGTGTCCCCACAGACAAATGGGACAGAACCCTTTGACCCCGCGATTGCCTGGGCTCTCACCCCGCGGCTGAGCATTATTTATTCTATTGTTTTTTTCCAAGTGGACGGAAATTTCCCACAGTTGGTGCCTATTCTCCTAACTTCCTCAGCCCGAAAGACCAGAAAGAAAAATTTCATCACCGCAAATTCTCTCCTATTAATTCTTCTCCTTGGTTATTTCTAATGTTTTTTTGCGTTCAGTCCTCACACCGCCCACCTCCATCTGGAGAAGGTCCGTGCAAAATTCTTGGAGGGATTTAGAAACGAGCCACACGGCTCCATACATTTGGTCCACCACTAATAGTAGTGTTCCCTTTGGTAGACATCTCACTGACAGTAACTCTTGCAAAACAGAAAAGCCACAAATTCAGAGCCTGTAAACCACATATGCAAACACAGCAGACATTCTAATTAGAGAATTGAGATACGAGACTTCAGAATTCTATACTCCCTACCTCCTGCTTCTTACTGAGCTTACTTCAAGGGTAAGACAAAAAAAATTCAGAATTGCAATGTTGAGTGAAGCCAAGTGTCTCAGGTTCACTTTCCAACCAACTGTAAAACTTGAATGTAAAACTTGAATTTAAACCTTAGATGCATTTTCCAACCAACCGTAAAACTTGAATTTAAAACTGGGAGGCCCAGTTCATGTACTGGAAAAGAGTGAGGACTTTCTTACAGGGCTCACAGTGGTCAAGAGCACATATGAGGTTAGCATATATTACCCAGAAACGCTGACACTGCTGGGGTATCCACTTTCTCTGCTTTTTGGGTTTCTGAATGCCTGCGCATCTGCGGTTCACGTCCCCGTTGCCACATTCACAGGCCAGATTTGATCTCTGGATGCCCTGTTTCAATTACAGGGGAAGCCTAAGTGGCTGACGTGTGTGTAGAATTTATTGCACTACCTTCTTGACCTCTCTCTTTTATTTTGAATTAAAAAAAAAAAAAGGAAAACAGCAGCAGTGAGGGTTAAATTAAAAGGTGGTTTGCCGTTCAGGGAAGAGTCAAAGGACTTTAAAAACGTGTGATCCGTCACTGTTCCTCACTTCTCACCCACTGTCAGGGACGGGAACATTTTACGACAATAAAGCGATTAACAGCTCCCCAGCATGAATACAGCTACACTTCCTGAGCCCTCCAGTCTCGGAGACGGGCATTTTTACTCCCAGTTTCCATCTCAANTCAAAGGACTTTAAAAACGTGTGATCCGTCACTGTTCCTCACTTCTCACCCACTGTCAGGGACGGGAACATTTTACGACAATAAAGCGATTAACAGCTCCCCAGCATGAATACAGCTACACTTCCTGAGCCCTCCAGTCTCGGAGACGGGCATTTTTACTCCCAGTTTCCATCTCAAGGTAAGGAAACACGGAGTGTCAGAGAATAAGTCACTTGCCCCAGAGCCCAAAGCCAGGATGAGGCCAAGCGGTATCTGACCTGAGAACAGTGACTCTGAAGTCCATGCGTTACAGAACTCAAACAACAAACTAGCCAAGGAAAACACCCACATCAGAGAGGCCCACGTGTCACTTTATACTGGCAAAGGGAAGAGCAAACAAGTGGGAACTGCCTGGTGTCCAGGGGTTAAGACTCTACGCTTTCAATGTAAGGGGTTTGGGTTCAATCCCTGGTCTGGGAACTAAGATCTTACATGCCACAGCCTTTAAAAAAAAAAAAAAAAAAAGGAACAAACTAGAAAACTGGAAAGAGCCTGACTTTTCCACTAGAGCTGGAATACCTTCTGGCTCAGCCGTCAGGCCCCTCTTCTTGGCCTGCTTCCTTTCTTTCCCGATGGCTTTGGATCCATCCCCAGCTAGGGAAGCAGCATCCAGAGGCCTCCAGCCCCGACTTCCTCCGACACTGCCAATGCACCTTCATTTCATCATCCATCAGGCCTCTCAAACTATCACATCCAAAATCGAACAGCTACTCTCTGTTCCCCAAAACTGCTCCACCAGAAGCTTTCCCTGCCCAGAACGATGGCAGCTCTTCTCCAGTTGCCTTGGTTGCAAGAGGAAATCAAGTCATCCTGGACTTCCCTCTTCCAGTTACACTGTTTCATTCATTGAACAAAAAAGGCATTTTATAAACATATTTATCAATAATCCCTTTGGCTGCGGCAGGTTTCAGTTGCTGCGTGTGGAATGCAGGGTCTAGTTTCCTGTATGTATGTGTGCGTGTCTGACTCTTTGCGACCCCATGGACTGCGGCCCACGAGACCCCTCTGTCCATGGGATTCACCAGGCAAGAATACTGGAGTGCGTTACCATGCCTTCTTCCAGGGGATCTTCCCCACCCTGGGATTGAACCCAGGTCTCCTACATTACAGGCAGATTCTTTACCATCTGAGCCACCAGGGAAGCCCCCAGTTCCCTGACCAGGGACTGAATCTGACTCCCTGCCTTGGCAGTACAGAGTCTTGACCGTTGGATCACCAGGGAAGTCCCTCTCAAAGGATTCTTTGAAATGGCAAACTCCTCTAGTCCAGTTAATAGTTATGTCATTTACATGCAAACTAGTCACGAATAGCTTCACTAAAGCAGATCCAACCAGTCCATTCTGAAGGAGATCAGCCCTGGGGTTTCTTTGGAAGGAATGATGCTAAAGCTGAAACTCCAGTACTTTGGCCACCTCATGTGAAGAACTGACTCATTGGAAAAGACTCTGATGCTGGGAGGGATTGAGGGCAGGAGGAGAAGGGGACGACCGAGGATGAGATGGCTGGATGGCATCACTGACTCAATGGATGTGAGTCTGGGTGAACTCCGGGAGTTGGTGATGGACAGGGAGGGCTGGCGTGCTGTAATTCATGGGGTCGCAAAGAGTCAGACACAACTGAGCGACTGAACTGAACTGAAGCTTTATCCATGGTAGCACTGTCTACCTACAATGATGATCACACACTACTTTGCTTCTGTGCGCTATTGGATAAACATGTATGTGGCACCTCCTGTCTCCCAGAGACTGACCTCAAAGTGCTTTACAACTCATTTAACTAAGTAACTCATGTACTCCTCAAAAGAGCTATATAAAGTAGGTACTTTTATTATAGGAAACTGAGGCACAGGGAAGTTAAAGAATGCCCACCACGCAAACATGGACAGTCTGGCTCTGGAGTCTTAATGAACCTACAGCCTTCACTGGCCTTCTTGCAGCCAGGACCCAGCTCTGCCAAGTGCCCAGGCAGGACAGCGTTTTTAGTCCTCTTCACAGGACAGAGGCCACCGGAGGACGGGACGCAGAGCCCCGGCCCCACGAGCACAGGGCTGTGTGTGACGGTGCAGCTGGAGGTGCAGACACGCCTGCCGCCTGGGCAATTAGGCCGATGCGAGTGACAGCCGCTGAACTGGTGCAAAGAGGTCCCCCTCCCAACTCACCCCCTTTCTAGCTAATACTTTATAATGAAAATTTTAAGGAGGAAGAGATAGGGAAGAGAAAGAAGGAAGTGTGCTTCAGCAGCCCTGCTGATAGTGCGAACCCAGAGAGCAAAAACAAGGGCCTGTTTCCTCCCACCGGGATCTCTGCGGGTGTGGTGGACAGCACAGACCGCCCCCCCTCCCCGGGCCTTAGCTCTTTCTAGCACTTTTCTTTTTGTTTCCAGCTACAGCAGCAACTGTAAACTCCGGGAGATGGTGATGGACAGAGACGCCTGGCGTGCTGCAGCCCACGGGGGTCACGAAGGGTCGGACACAACTGAACAGCAGAGGATCCGGAATTAGCAAAACTCAGTGAATGATGGCTACTGACCGTGATTTTGATCATTTCGATTTCAAACAAGCCTTTTCCCCATCTTTCAACTGCCAGAGTCTAAAGTTGGGGGAAATCTAAGAACAAAGAGTACTGTTAAAAAATTAATACTTGCGAAGACACAGGTCAAGCTATTTGTGACAACTCTGGGTTCACAGAATAGACAGCATTTAAATAATGTGTCACTGAATAAGCTATGCATCACTCCAGCCTTATCCACCTAACTGTGGCATTACAATTATTCTTTTAACAACTGAAGTCAGGAAAGACAGCAAACATATCCAATTCCTAAAGCAAGCAGATATAAAATCTGTTCTCATTTAAAGTAGCTCATATTAAAAAAAAAAAAAAAAAAGCAATTAGCTAACTTCAAAAGGCAGCCAATGGAGTGATTCTATCTTGCTGGTAAGGGTCTGGTGTCTCACTTCAAAGTTCAGGCAGATTGAAAGCCACTGACAGTCCTGCTATACTGCTTGGCATCTGGCGTGAAAAATGCTGAGACTGCCATTTCATTCAGATGGTGTGTTTGCACAAACCCACAGCACTGAAATGGTACCTCCTTTCAATGAGAGCCAGGGTTCAGCCTGAAAGAGAAGGGTGTAATTATCTCATCCTCCAAATTAAAATTAATGAGGACCTTTTGCAGAGACAGTTGGAAGGCCTCTGTGAGGTACAATAATAGATGGAGAAAATCTTAACTAGATGTCAAGGGCCCAAGTTCTGAGAGCCACCATCCTGACGGGAAGTCTGCGAAGCAACTGAAGCTGGGCAGCACCACATGCCAGGGAGATGGCATGGGGGTGTGATATGCCAGGGGATTCATGCACGACTTTCAACAGGTCATGTGACCTTCCCAAGTCATTTTTTGCAAGTGGAGAGAGACCGACCTCCTGCCAGCTTGACAGAGTTTCTGATGGGATTAGACAGTATTTATAAAGTGGTTTGTCATCCTTTGCTCCAAAGTGCTTTCCTATTAATAAAGCGAAACGTTAAGAAGGTCAGATGAGAGTCCGGCATAACTCATCTAATGAATCACTGAATGGCTTCGTTTTTCAGGAGGTGACGCAAACAATGAAAGCTGTCAGGATATCCGGATTATAGGGTCAGATGGGGATCAAGAAAGGAAGACTCGAAGAAGCTCAGGTTTCCCTTCTCCCTTGATCCCTATACAGACGTTGAGTCACAGTCCTCAACAAGCCCGTGCTGACCATCAGAGCCACAGTTCACTTGGGTCCATTCCCTAGAGCCCGATGGTAGAGGTTTAGTCACTAAGTCGTGTCCGACTCCTGCGATCCCATGGACTGTAGCCCGCTAGGCTCCCCTGTCCATGGGATTTTCCAGGCAAGAATACTGGAGTAGGTTGCCGTTTCCTTCTCCAGTGGGTCTTCCTGATCTATGGATCGAACCTGGGTCTCCTGCACTGCAGGCAGATTCTTTACCAACTGAGCTACCAGGGAAGCCCCCTAAACCCCGATGCTCCCACCCAAATGCTACTACTCCCTCCAATCTGGTGCAACTGCTCCTCCATGAGCCTTCCCAGCCCAGGACAACCTCAGAAAAGACTCCACTCTGGATTCACAGCATGTGTGCCCCCTCTGAGTATGTGGCTCCTCTTGGCCTTGCCGTTATGTGTCTATTATTAATTCTGCACAAATATTATGCCCTTTCTCAGATCAGAGCACTAAGTGTTACCCTTTTCTGAATTCCTCATGTCTTCCTCAGAGCCTTGTACTCAGGAAATACTCAATGCCATTCACGTGAAGCCACCTTTCAAAGATACTACTGGGCAGACTCAATGCCATTCACGTGAAGCCACCTTCCAAAGATACTACTGGGCAGATTAGCAATCTGCCAAGTAGCTTCACACTTCTCACTGTGACTAAATACTATAAGGGACACTGACCACCTCTTGCTGATAGTGAGGCCATCTCCGAGCACATAAATCTGGGTTAGTGTGGGACCAACTGCAGTGACAGACATGTATACAGTGAACAAAAAAATTCAAGGAACTCTGAGTTTTCGATCCTGCCCTTCTATTATCCAACTGTAGAATTTTGGCTGTTTCTATCTAAGTTGTCACATTTCAGAAAGACAACAACAGCACCAGAAACTTACCACCAGAAATTGCTAGACGTAGAAAAAGTATACACGGTATATTCCCAGGTGGAGCGGTTGGCAAAGAATTTGCCTGCCATCGCAGGGGACACAAGAAACTCAGGTTTGATCCCTGGGTCAGGAAAGTCCTCTGGTGAAGGAAATGGCAACCCACGCCAGTGTTCCTGTGTGGGAAATATCACAGACAGAGCAGCCTGGCGGGCTACAGCCCACAAGGTCGCAAAGAGTCAGACACGACTGAGTATGCATGCACATGACATGACCCATAACATTTATTCAATATAAACACACAGAGAGTATGCTATCTATGTAGTTATTTAATATCTGTGATTTTTAAGTGTCAACTATCTGGATAAATGCTATCCAACAATGAACAAAAATACTTCCTAGTGAACATGTTCAGTGTTTTACATCCCTCCTGGCTAGTTTAAGTGTCCCCTTCCTCACTGGCTCTCACTCTAGGGTTTGGTTTGCTACATCTTTTGAAACTGTAGACCAGGCTTCCTGGAGACCTGAGATTGAGGGAACTGCGGAGTTCACTGTAGAGCTGATCAAGGGAAGGTAACCCTAAGGCCAATTCTGCAGGAGGAGGAGAAACAACCGGCCTTCCAAAATTACCTGGACGAGGTAACAGACAGATCTGGCCAACTGAGCTGGCCGCAGGCCTCTAGACACAGGCTACGGGCTTTCACATCCTTCTGGAGGTACCCAGAAACCTAGGGAATTCTCCTGCCTCCAAGAGCACACTTTTATTTATTTATAATTCATTTATTTTAATTGGAGGCTAATTAATGTACAGTATTGTGGTGGTTTTGCCATATATCAACATGAATCAGCCACAGGGGTACGTGTCCCCCCCATCCCGAACCCCCCCTCTCACCTCCCTCCCCATCCCATCCCTCTGGGTTGTCCCAGTGCACCAGCTTTGAATGCCCTGCTTCATGCTTCAAACTTGCACTGGTCATCTATTTCACATATGGTAATATACATGCTTCAATGCTATTCTCTCAAATCATCCCACCCCTGTCTTCTCCCACAGAGTCCAAAAGTCTGTTTGTTACATCTGTGTCTCTTTTGCTGTCTTGCATATAGGGTTGTCGTTCCCATCTTTCTAAATTCTGTATATATGTGTGAATATACTGGATTGGTGTTTTTCTTTCTGACTTACTTCACTCTGTATAATCGGCTCCAGTTCCATCCACCTCACTAGAACTGACTCAAATGCATCCTTTTTCATGGCTGAGTAATACTCCATCGTGTATGGACCACAGCTCTCTTAGCCATTCGTCTGCTGATGGGCACCTCGGTTGCTCCCATGCCCTGGCTGTTGCAAACAGTGAAGGGCACACTTGTAAAGTGTCATTTGTCTATCACATTTCTGTTAGGAAAATGATCTTTTTCAAATCTCACTTCATTGGATAGCATAGGCACACCATGCTTTTGAACTGTGGTGTTGGAGAAGACTCTTGAGAGTCTCCTGGACTGGAAGGAGATCCAACCAGTCCATCCCAAAGGAGATCAGTCCTGAATATTCACTGGAAGGACTGATGCTGAAGCTGAAGCTCCATACTTTGGCCACCCTAATGCGAAGAGCTGACTCACTGGAAAAGACCCAGATGCTGGGCAAGATTGAAGGCAGGAGGAAAAGGGGACGACAGAGGATGAGATGTTGGATGGCATCACTGACTCAATGGACATGAGTTTGGGTAAACTCTGGGAGACAGTGAAAGACAGGGAAGGCTGGTGTGCTGCTGTCCATAGGGTCACAAAGAGTCAGACACGATTGAGACTGAACTTAACTAAACTGAATATGCACAGAGTTTCTAGTATATTCAGCCCCACAACAAACCATTTTATACTCATGACACCTTGAAACAAATATTGTAAATTGCGAGCCAGCACTCAAAGGTTGACCCTGAGAGTATTTCATTCATTCACATGATGTCCGTTGGGCAGGACTATCACTGATTAGATTTTTGCCGCATCTGGGATTTACAAAAACACAGTGAAGAGAAAACAAACCCTCATTATGGTTTATTTCTTGTGTCATGTTGTACATGCCAACATATTTTCTCCTTAACGTCTGATCTTGGAATGCTTTCTCATTACAGGAGCAGTGAGTCACAGCTAAGGGAACTGTCACAACTTTCTCCAACCAGAAGCATGAGCCAAACTAGGAATGACCTTGGGTTCTCAGGGGGTTATTTATCTGGGGGACAGTGATCACAATTTGCATGATCGTATGGATGAATAAACAGATGTTTATTCATGAAGACCCACAAGGGAAACGAGTAATTTTTTCGACTATTTTAAAATTTAGCCAAATGTCCACCCAGTGAGCAAACCCAGCTCTGGAAGAAATCAAAACCAGGATGACAAGAAGTGTGACGGGTCAGGATTGGAACTGTGTTGACAGGCTCATGGACTGGACGGGGCATTGGGGCAGATGACAAAGGCAGGGTGGCACGTTTCTCGCCGCTCCTAATCGGAGCTGTTCTCATCTCCTGAGTGTGAGCATTGCGCCTGCAGTTCAGTGTAACCGAGACTCAGTCCCTCTTACAGGCCAAAGCTGGCCTCCAGCAAAACTGCCACATGGATTATCCTGGAACCTTCCAGATTTTCTCCTCCTTCCACTAGGCCCTTCCATTCAGGTCTTTCCCCTCAACTCTGTCTTAATTCTTCCCTGTAATTTGGTGACTTTCAGAGTGTGGTGTCTGGGCCAGCATCATTATCACCTGAGCACCTCTCTGAAATGCTCATTCCCAGGCTCACCCCCCTCTACTGGTTCAGAGACTCTGGCATGGGGGCCCAGAAATCTATTTTTTCAAGCCTTCTGCTGCGGCTTGCTTTAGTTGTGTCCGACTCTGTGCGACCCCGTAGACAGCAGCCCACCAGGCTCCCCCGTCCCTGGGATTCTCCAGGCAAGAACACTGGAGTGGGTTGCCATTTCCTTCTCCAATGCCTGAAAGTGAAAAGTGAAAGTGAAGTCACTCAGTTGTGCCTGACTCTCAGCAACCCCATGGACTGCAGCCTACCAGGCTCCTCCATCCATGGGATTTTCCAGGCAAGAGTACTGGAGTGGGGTGCCACTGCTTTCTCCATTTCAAGCCTTCTAGGTGATTTCAATGTACCCTAAACTTTAAGAACAGTTGCTTTGGATGATAATTATGAAATAAGGACTTTAATGTGAGAGAGATGCCCATTTTAGAAGACCTGTGAAGACCTGTGGGCTTCCCTTGTAGCTCAGTCGGTAAACAATCTGCCCACAATGCAGGAGACCCGGGTTTGATTCCTGGGTCAGGAAGATCCCCTGGAGAAGGAAACAGCAACCCTCTCCAGTATTCTTGCCTGGAGAATTCCATGGACAGAGGAGCCTGCCATGCTACAGTCCCTGGGGTCTCAAGAGTCAGACACGACTTAGCAGCTAAACACCACCTATGAAGACAGGCCACCCAAATGAGCCACTTTTAGGAGTGGACTCTCAAGTCATGTGACAGACAGTGAGAGGGAGAGATCTGAGATCTCAACTGCTTCAATCTCTCCACATTGCTACTAGAGATGCACTCACCCTGAAAATGTGAGAATCTCAGACCACCATAAAACCCTTCGAGTAACACAACCTTCTAAATCGACTGTATGTCAACTGGGCTCCTCTGGTGGCTCAGATGGTAAAGAATCTGCTTGCAACGCGGGAGATCAGGGTTTGATCCCTGGGTCAGGAAGATGCCCTGGAGAAGGGAATGGCAACCCACTCCAGTATTCTTGCCTGGAAAATCCTATGGACAGAGGAGCTTGGCGGGCTACAGGCCATGGGGTCGCAAAGAGTCAGACAGGGCTGAGCACCTAACACTGCTACTACTATATAGGTCAACGGGAAAAAAACCTTCAGTGGCTGCTCCCTGCCTATAGGATAAAGTCCCAGGCTCCTGGCACTCAACCCTGTATCATCTGCCTCTGGGACACCTCCCTGGCCTTGTCTTCTTCNAAAGAGTCAGACAGGGCTGAGCACCTAACACTGCTACTACTATATAGGTCAACGGGAAAAAAACCTTCAGTGGCTGCTCCCTGCCTATAGGATAAAGTCCCAGGCTCCTGGCACTCAACCCTGTATCATCTGCCTCTGGGACACCTCCCTGGCCTTGTCTTCTTCTGCACTTTCCCTTCCAATCATCTCTGCCTCCTTTGCAAGAGGTCACATGTGCCCACACCACCAGCATTAGCTTTGGCCATGTGGCTTACCTTGGCCAACAGCATGAGAGCTAAGGTGACAGCCGCTCCTTCCCAGCAGACCTTTCAGGGCCACAGTCGTTTTGTCCTCTCACGTTCCTTCTCCTTCTCCCATAAACAAGATTAGTATGTCCCAGAAAGAGGCTGTTTCTTCGGCCTTGTGAAAGTCACCCAGCCCTGTCCGACTCTTTGCGACCCCATGGACTGTACAGTCCATGGAATTCTCCAGGCCAGAATACTGGAGAGGGTAGCCTTTCCCTTCTCCAGNTCTCCTTCTCCCATAAACAAGATTAGTATGTCCCAGAAAGAGGCTGTTTCTTCGGCCTTGTGAAAGTCACCCAGCCCTGTCCGACTCTTTGCGACCCCATGGACTGTACAGTCCATGGAATTCTCCAGGCCAGAATACTGGAGAGGGTAGCCTTTCCCTTCTCCAGGGCTCTTAAGCCTTAATGGGCCCCCAAATGGAGACACATGAGGAGCAGAACCATGAATGACCTACCTTGGACATGCAACATGGGTGAGAAATAAATAGTGGTGGTAGTAAGCCACTGAGATTGGGATGGGGCGGGTAGGGGAAGGCATTTGCTTATTTTTCCTAAGAGGACTATTATAGCACTTCTGATATCCCGTACCCTCTCTTTCTGGAATCCTCCCCTCTGCCCTACTCTTACTTCCAATCCCAGCTCAATTCTGTCTGCACAAGAGAATTGCCTGTTAGTGTACACTCAGCTCAGGTGTATCCCCTCAACAAAGCCTCTCTCTTTTTAAAAAAAAATTCTTTTCCAGGTATAGTTCATCATTCTTACCTTGTGAGCCTTCTCTGTCTGCTACTGATCTATAACCACATCCCTGGAATGGCACTAGGGGTGGGGTTTCTATTCATTAGCACCATCCTTAGAACGATTCCTCTAAAAAAAAAAAAAAAAGTTTTTTTTTTTTTTTGAGCCCTCATTTTGCAATGTGAGAGAGACTTTGGCTCAGAAGACACCAAGCAACTTCTCCAAGTTTCCCAGCTGTCAGGGGCGGGTGTGGCTCTGAACTCGGCAACCTGCCCCCTGCCCCATGTGCCTCTTTGTGTCTCCTCCAGCACAGCTTTCAAATCCCCCCACTCAGGTGTAGAGGGACGGTCTTCTCACCAACAACTGAAAGGGCTGGTGAGTTAAGCTGACATTTGCAACATCTGACTTCCCTGGTAGCTCAGATGGTAAAGCATCTGCCTACAATGCAGGAGACCCAGGTTTGATTCCTGGGTCAGGAAGAGCCCCTGGAGAAGGAAATGGCAACCCACTCCAGTACTCTTGCCTGGAAAATCCATGGAGGAGCCTGGTGGGCTACAGTCCATGGGGTCGCAAGGAGTCAGACACGACTGAGTGATTTCACTCACTTTGGAAGATTTACATCTGGAAGTCGGCTCCTTACCCTCTCAGATGATAGTCACATTCTCTGGGTGGATGTATTTATTCTATGGCTTCTGGTAAATGTGCCGGAGATCCTAGGAGCGCTGGGGCACTTTACCTGCGCCCTCTCCCCAGCTCTCAGGTTGTGGGGATAATGTTCTGAGAAAGACAGGCAGGTTCCTACTAACATTACTCTAGAGCTGCCTTCCCCAACCTTTTTGGCACCAGCGAAGGGTTTCATGGAAGACAATTATTCCACAGACCAAAGTTAGGGGTGGGGTTTCGGGATGATTCAAGTGCATTTACTACACACTTTGTTTCTATTATTATTTCATCAGCTCCTCAGATCATCAGGCTTTAGATCCCAGAGGCTGGGGACCCCTGCCCTAGAGAATCTCTGGGAAGGTCCTCTGGGGGGTAGGAAACAAGTAGCAGAGGGCTCAGAAACCCAAGTGAGTCTGATATACATTGATATTTTAGCTTTTAAAAAGACAAATTCAAGGAGTGAAACATTTGACTCTTCAAAGTAAACAGGGAAAGTGACACAGTGGCAAAGAACCAAAGCAGACCACCCAGGTCAGAAACTAGAAAAAAAAAAATGCCTCTAGTGGAAACTGTAATTTTAGGTTTCTGTGAGCTGTTGGCATTTTGTTGTGTGGTTGGGCTTTTGTTTGCTATTCTCTTCTCTCTCTCTTTTAAAATTCACTTGTTTTAAGGGAGGAGCAGGCAGTATAAAAATGTTCAAAGTTTCCCCGTAAATCAGCCATAGTAATGAGGCAACACAGTACGATGATATTCTTTTCACATAATATTCATACACATAACATTCATAACATTCGTACACATTTTTTTCAAGGGTTACAAAGTTTTCTCAGTTACTAGTTGGAATCTATTTATCTCTCACCGTTCCAATGAAGCATACTTGTTTTTCTTTTTTTAAATCCCTCAAAGGATATAGTAAGATTATTTTTCCCCTTCAAGTGTAAAAAGCTGTTCAGAACTCCAAAGAGTCACTGGGCCAGTTTGGACAAGTCTGATTTACTCTTTAAAAAGGCCATTCGCTCTGTATAATGAACACTAAGCCAGCGTTTATGGAATACTTAAGCGCTGGCCTCAGTGTTTTCCAGCTTGGCTCACTCCGCAAAGCCACGCCATCGGGCAGGTAAAGGCAGTGTTGTGACTTTACAGTCTAGAAGAGTGAAGCGCACGAGACCACGAAGGACCTGCCTCGGAGAAAGAGACGGAGGCCACTAGCTGTACAGAAACCAGTTAATGATTCACTCACAGCCCTGGGGCAGCTCCTTTTAGTACAGGCTGCAACACACGCGCACACACACACACAGGCACACACACATCAACCACATCAACTCTCNTTTTTTTTTGCATATTGGGTTTTCCCCAATAACTGTAATTGTAAAAGGATTCTGTTGCTTTTCAAAAAGATTGAGAATTCCTGTATTTGAATGACAGTCTTTGCATAGTTACATCAATTCTCATTTTTAAAGAGGGGAAACTAGGTGCTTACAAAGTTATGTGATTTTCATCCTCGTACATAATCAGCATCAAATATGAATATTTTAGCTCCAAGACTTGTAATCCTAACCTTGTGCTCAGATCACTAGACTGCATGTGCTTCAGAACATTCCAAACATAAACTCTGACCTGGTAAGGACCTGAAAGCTTTCCTAGTCCAGCTCTTGGACTGTATAAGAGTCTGAGTCCCAGACGCGTTTCCTGGCTCTCACAGTGAGTAGACTAGTAGAGCTCAGATTAAAATCCAGTCGAGTAAATCATAATGAAGCATGTGATCCATTGCCATGCCCTGCCTCACCACTGGGTGCTGAACAAGTCAGCAGAAGTAAAGCCATTTGATGACACTTTAAAAATAAATTGCACTTTCTATTAACAAAACAGATTAAATGTATCATCTTATTCAATCCTCACAAATCCATGATTTAGGAATAAGATTTCTGTTGTACACATGAGGAAACTAAAGTTTGTAGAAAATAAAGCCACTTGTTCAAAGTCATATCACTAG
This sequence comes from Neotragus moschatus, assembly GCA_006410615.1. Taxonomy (NCBI): domain Eukaryota; kingdom Metazoa; phylum Chordata; class Mammalia; order Artiodactyla; family Bovidae; genus Neotragus; species Neotragus moschatus. Next base: position 786,027 of record SJYA01001454.1, on the reverse strand, counting down.
TAAGTGGACTCAGAGATGCTGAAACTATAAGCTCTTTTCCCTAGTGCCCCATTAACCAAAAAAAATGAGTTAAACACATACACATATATAACCCAGGAAGAACTAATGCTTATTTCACAAAGGTCTGTCGCAAGATAGTGGAAAACAAAACATTCAAAGTTTGTGTATCCTACTAAAGTCAAAATTTTAAAAACTGCTTACCTAATATGTTTATTTTGACACCATAGAGTACCTCTAATACTACCCTTGCCCTGATATACTTGACCTCTATTCATAGAAAATGAAACGCAGCTTGTACAGATTGATTTTTAGATCTCTTTATTCAAAGTAAAGGATGAACCAGAATCAAATTTTGGTATGTCTAATATTTATGCTTGCAAAGACAGTCTGGCAAGTGTCAACACTGGGTGTAAATTAGCATTATGTAAGATCAGCAGGTATTGGTGAAAAAGCTATCATCAATAAGAAAGTTCTGCATGCATCCTTAGTCGCTTCAGTCGAGTCTGACTCTTTGGGACCCCATGGACTGTAGCCAGCCAGGCTCCTCTGTCCATGGGATTCTCCAGGCAAGAATACCAGAGTAGGTTGCCATGCCCTCCTCCAGAGGATCTTCCTGACCCAGGGATCGAACCTCATCTCTTGCGTCTCCTGCATTGTGGGAGGATTCTTTACTGCTAAGTCACCAGGGAAGCCCTAAGAAAGTCCTATATAACCATAAACACTGCTTCAGAATATCATTTTACTATGGCTACTTTTTAACAGTATTGTTGAAGTTCGTTTTTCTAAAATGTATAAAACTAGTTATTTTTCAGTGGCAGAGTCCAGAGAACTCTTTTTCTAAACACAAATTGAAATAATTGGCCAATATGGTGAAAGGGAAAATGAGTGGAAACCAACACCCCTGGATTCTTGTTTGAGGCAACATGGCAGACTGAATAAGGGCAAACACTTGCCCAGTGACCAGCACTCCAACCCTATCACTTGCTAGATATGTGCCTGGCTCTGTTGCTCAACTTTAGGATGCCTCAGTTTTCTCATTTGTCCAGTGGGGATGATAATGTACTTGCCTTACTGAGTTATCAGCAGAATTAAATTTATACTTGTAAAGTATATTTAACTCAGNGATGCTAAAGCTGAAACTCCAGTACTTTGGTCACCTCATGCAAAGAGTTGACTCATTGGAAAAGACTCTGGTGCTGGAAGGGATTGGGGGCAGAAGGAGAAGGGGACGACTGAGGATGAGATGGCTGGATGGCTCTGGGAGTTGGTGACGGACAGGGAGGCCTGGCCTGCTGAGATTCATGGGGTCAAAAAGAGTCAGACACAACTGAGCGACTGAACTGAACTGAATACTATTTTATAAACAAAAATCATCATGTAATATTATTATATATTCCCCGAATGCTCAGTGGGTAAATAATCCACCTGCAATGCGGGAGACCCAGGAGATGCAGGTTTGATCCCTGGGTGGANTTCATGGGGTCAAAAAGAGTCAGACACAACTGAGCGACTGAACTGAACTGAATACTATTTTATAAACAAAAATCATCATGTAATATTATTATATATTCCCCGAATGCTCAGTGGGTAAATAATCCACCTGCAATGCGGGAGACCCAGGAGATGCAGGTTTGATCCCTGGGTGGAGAAGATCCCCTGGAGGAGGGCATGGTAACCCACTCCAGTATTCTTGCCTGGAGAATCCTATGGACAGAGGAGCCTTGTGGGCTACAGTTCAATGGGTCACAGAGTTGTAAGTGACCGAGTGACTAAGCACACAGCACACAATATTATTCTAGACACCCTCATGGATATCTTTCCCTATAGGTACATGTACTCATACATTATTTTAGTGTATGTCAAACATCTGGAAAAGTTATGACCAACCTAGATAGGCATATTCAAAAGCAGAGATATTACTTTGCCGACTAAGGTCCATCTAGTCAAGGCTATGGTTTTTCCAGTAGTCATGTGTGGATGTGAGAGTTGGACTGTGAAGAAGGCTGAGCGCCGAAGAATTGATGCTTTTGAACTGTGGTGTTGAAGAAGACTCTTGAGAGTCCCTTGGACTGCAGGGAGATCCAATCAGTCCATTCTGAAGGAGATCGGCCCTGGGATTTCTTTGGAAGGAATGATGCTAAAGCTGAAGCTCCAGTACTTTGGCCACCTCATGCGAAGAGCTGACTCATTGGAAAAGACTCTGATGCTGGGAGGGATTGGGGGCAGGAGGAGAAGGGGACGACAGAGGATGAGATGGCTGGATGGCATCATTGGCGTGAGTCTGAGTGAACTCCAGGAGTTGGTGATGGACAGGGAGGCCTGGCGTGTCACGGTTCATTGGGTCGCAAAGAGTCAAACACGACTGAGTGACTGAACTGAACTGAAAACTGAAATATCTGGAAATCAGAATCTCTTGAGGGCATTTTTAAACATAGAGATTGAGAGGTCTCGTCTCAGACAGACTGAACAGAATAAGTATTAATATGTAATATGGTATTCACGTTAGGTGTACTATGTCTCTAGTGGGTTTTACGGAAGATGTCTTGCCTTTATAATAGTCGCACGTGTTGCACAGAAGCAGCTGGCCCTCAGTTCCTGAACGTTTAGGCTGTTTTCGGCTCTTTTCTTCATGCTGTAGACAGTATTGCAACATGTGCACATTGTACAGGCAGCTGCATGTGTGTGTTTCGTAGGATAAATCTGTGGACGAGCTAAGTCTTAGGCTTACCTAGAACTTCTTTTCCTTCTCAGAGTGCTCATGGTTAAAACACAGAAACTCATAGCAGGACAGACACTGAAAACCTACACCGTCAGGACCGGTACTGCCCAGTGGAAATATAATGAATCAGATACATCATTTAAATTTTTCAGTAGCCAGAATCATGTTAGTAATATACTTTTATTTAAGCTGATATATCAAAATATTATCCCAACATATAGTCAAGAATTATAAATGAAATATTTTACACCTTCTTTGTTGTTGTTAAATGTGTGACAATTGGTGCAGATTTTGTACTTTACAGCACCCCTCACCTCAGATTAACTACACTTCAAGTGTTCAGTAGTCACATGGGCCAAATGGTTATTATTATTTTGGACAGTGCATATCTAGAATGTTTCTTTCTTCCCTTTTTTCTTTTCTTTTTTTTTTTTTAAGAACTTGGGAGATAGTTATAGGAGACAAGGAAAAAACAACTGTGGAGTAGATACAATCTATTTGCTTTTAAAGGAGCACTTAACATCCATTATTGCTAACTGCTCACAGGGAAGTTTGGTGGAGAGAGAGGTGAGAGTTTTGCAGAGGATTAAGCTGAATAATATATTAGGTTAAAGACATTTTCTCTTTGGAACAACTCTATGAAGAAGACAAGGAACATGTTATTTTAATTTGAGGTTAATAATTTGTCAAGATCACACAGCCAATGGACACAAAGGCAGAACTAGAATCATGTCTTTTCTTTGATCCCACAGAAGTCTCTAAGATAGTTATTCAAAGCCCATCCTTACATTAGCGGTGCAGGGAGAGCTGTCAACAAATTAGGTGAATTACTAGAAGTCACAGAGTGAAACTGATTTCATCTCACCTAAATGGTTTGTGATTTTGTATTGTTGAAAACTTGGGCACTGATGCACCCTGGTGGACATGAGAGTTATTGCAAGCTGCTGGTAAATGCATTTGTGGGCCATCTTTGTTCATTAACTGTTTTTATATACAAAAGTATGACAACGATTACATGGTGGTCCTTGAAATTTGAAAAAAAAAATCACACTGAGAAAAGCTGGGACTCACTGCAGGAGATTCTTCTGTCTCAGATCGTCAGAGTTGTTCAGTTGCTCCGTCGTGTCTGACTCTGCGACCCCATTGACTGAAGCATACCAGTCTTCCCTGGTCTTCACCATTTTCCGAAGTTTGCTCAAACTTATGTCCGTCAAGTCAGTGATGCCATCCAACCATCTCATCCTCTGTCACCCCCTTCTTCTCCTGCCTTCAATCTTTCCCAGCATCAGGGTCTTCTCCAGTGAGTTGGCTCTTTGCATCAGGTCAGAGAGACAGTCACAAATAGATCCTAGTTGCAGATTCTGCTTCAGATGCCTTTTTGAAAAAACTGAAGTATAGATGACATATAACATTATGCAAGTTTCAGGTATACAAAGCCATGATTCAATATTTGTATATATTGTGAAACGATCACAATATGTCTAGCTAACACCCATCACCATATATGTTCATCCTTTTCTCTTTCTCCCGCAACCTACACAGCCTTGTTGCTGTTCACTCACAAAGTTGTGCCCTTCTCTTCATGACCCCATAGACTGCAGCACACCAGGCTTCCCTTTCTTTCACTCTCTCTCTGAGTTTGCTCAAGCTCATGTCCACTGAGTCGGTGATGCCATCCAACCATCTCATCCTCTGTCACCCCCTTCTCCTGCCCTCAATCTTTCCCAACATCAGGGTCTTTAGTGAGGCTCTCAATCAAGTGCCCTGCCCCACCCTGGCTGATGGGTCAGCCTAGAGATTTGAATCATCTCTGACAGTGGGGCTCACACTTTCAGTCCCAGCAGACCCCAACCTTTTTGGTACCAGGGACTGCTTTCGTGAAAGACACTTTTTCCACGGACGTGAGGGAGCAGGGTTGGTTTCAGGATGATTCAAGCACATCACACTTATTGTGCACTTTATTTCTTTTATTATTACATCAGCCCCACCTCAAATCAACATGAATTAAGTCCCAGAGCCTGGGGGCCCTGAGCCAGGAGCTTCAGTCGTGTCCGACTCTGTGCGACCCCAGAGACAGTAGCCCACCAGGCTCCCCCGTCCCTGAGATTCTCCAGGCAAGAACACTGGAGTGGGGTGCCATTTCCTTCTCCAATTCATGAAAGTGAAAAGTGAAAGGGAAGTCGCTCAGTCGTGTCAGACCCTCAGTGACCCCACGGACTGCAGCCCACCAGGCTCCTCCGTCCGTGGGATTTCCCAGGCAAGAGCACTGGAGTGGGGTACCATTGCCTTCTCCAATGCATGAAAGTGAAAAGTGAAAGTGAAGTCACTCAGTCGTGTCCGACCCTCAGCGACCCCATGGACTGCAGCCGTCCAGGCTCCCCCATCCCTGGGACTTTCCAGGCAAGAGTGCAGTATGACTATATCCATCTTCTAGGACTGTTGTAACTTATTACTACAAGTTGATGGCTTGAAACAATAGAAATTTATTTGCTCACGGTTCTGGGGCCCAACAGTCCAAACTTCGAGGGGTACTGCCTCCAGGGAGGGTCCGGGGGAGACTCTCCTTGTCTCTTCCAGCTTCCGTGGCTCCAGGTGCTCATGGGCTCGTGGGTGCATCCGCCAGTCTCTGCTTCCGTCCTCACGCGGACTCTCTTCCCTGTGTTCCCCTCTTCTGTCTGAGCCGAATTTTCCTTCTGCCTTTCTCTTATAAGGACCGCTGTCATCGGATTTAGAGTCAGCTCCAACTATCCAGGAAACATCATCTCGAGATTCTGAACCTTTTCCAAACAAGGTCACACTTACAGGTGCTAGGGCTGGCATGAAAATGTCTTTGGGCAGCCACCACTGGGCCCCCTACAGGGACTAGAATATTTGGGGGCGGCCAGGGACATCATTTGTGCCAGTGACACAGCAAGAAAGCTTGGGGTGCATTTCACAACCCACACTGCTGGTGCGGGGCACCTATGACGCTTCTGCAGTTACTGTGGCGCCACTGTGGAAAGCGTGGGAGCAGACCCCGCTAGATTCTTACCTGTCCGGGAGAGGGCTTTTCCCGCCTTCATCTTCCGTCAGATGTAGCCCTTTGGCGTCCTCTAGGGGAAACTGTGGGAACTGCAGTTAGTTTTCAGAGGAAATTTTTGATAGATTAGCTAGGCAGGACATAGGATAGAAATGAAACAACAGAAAACATGACTTGGAGCGTCTGCATTATAACCCAGTACAATTTCCCATGCACTCTGGAGACAAGTGATACCAGGCACATAGGAGGAGATGCCTGCGTGTGAATTCAGGTTCTCCTGGATCTTGCCCTCCCCTTTACACAAAGAAAACCAGTCAAGGGAGGTTACCTGCGGGAGGGAAATAGGATGAACATGGCCGGATAACCGCCCAATATCCCCGGAGAGGAGTGAGGCACTTTCAGTCATAAAGAGATATTTGCAGATTTCTTCGTTGTCAGTGATTTTTGTTGTGGTTGTTCGTTTCCTTTTAATTTTTGTTTTTATTCTATTTATTTATTTGGCTGTGCTGGGTCTAAGTTCCAGCAAGTGGGATCTAGGTCCCTAACTAGGGATGGAACCTGACCTCCTACATTGGGAGAAAGGAGTCTTTGCCACTGGACCGCCAGGAAAATCCATTTAGTCATCAGGTTTTCATAGCAATGTTACTTGGAAAGACTTCTGAAAAAACCCTGAAGTGAATTCCCTACCTGTTTCCTTTGCCAAGTTTTTATCATTGTGTCCTCATGATGATATCTGTCTATCGGATGAAGGAAGATTTGTGGGGAAAGGCTCGTTTCCCAGACAGCGGTATGCAGGTGGACATGAGACAGCAGCAGCCCCAGGGAGAACCCGTGGCCCAGTTACCCGCCTCCCCACATCTGAGCGCTGCTCTCTCCTGGCACAGGGACTCGATGAGTGTCCAGGTAGTGAGCGGACCTGCCCCTCGGAGAACACTCTGGTTTCTTCTCAGTGGTGGCTTGTGAACTACTGGCTTCCCTGGTGGCTCAAATGGTAAAGAATCTGCGTGCAATGTGGGAGATCCGGGTTCGATCTCTGGGTCGGGACATCCCCGGGCGGAGGGCATGGCTGCCCCCTCCAGTATTCTTGCCTGGAGAATCTCCATGGACAGAGGAGCCTGGCGGCCACAGCTTACAGAGTCACAAAGAGTTGGACATCACTGAGCAACTAACACTTCGGGACTTTCACCTACTAACACGTCCTGCTTCGTCACTTCCTGTGAGCTGCCCCCGGCGTAGAGCTCTCCTGCCTCTGTTTCTGGTGCACAGCTCCCCCCTCTGCAGGGTGGGAGTTTGAGGACCTTCCATGGGCCACAGAACCCAGTTCCAGACAGACCGATTTTCCTCTGCTCACTTAGAGCTGTGTCCCAGCAGAGATTTCCCCTCGCTGTGTGCTGATGGGAAGAACCATGAAAGAGAACAGGGAAAACTTACACCACACGGGTGAGCCACACGGTGATAAACCCTTTGCATACGTCTGCGTCGAGGCTGGTTTTCTCAAGAGCTGGCTCTGGATCTTATCTCTTTCAATAATGTCGCGTTTAAGTCCCTCCTCTAACTCAATTCAGTTCAGTCGCTCAGTCGTGTCTGACTCTTTGTGACCCCATGGAATGCAGCATGCCAGGCCTCCCTGTCCATCACCAACTCCCAGAGTTTACTCAAACTCAGGTCCATTGAGTCGGTGATGCCATCCAGCCATCTCATCCTCTGTTGTCCCCTTCTCCTCCTGCCTTCAATCTTTCCCAACATCAGGGTCTTTTTAAAGTCAGCTCTTCGCATCAGGTGGCCAAAGTATTGGAGCTTCAGCTTCAACATCAGTCCTTCCAATGAACACCTAGGACTGATCTCCTTTAGGATGGACTGGCTGGATCTGCTTGTAGTCCAAGGGACTCTTAAGAGTCTTCTCCAACACCACAGTTCAAAAGCATCAATTCTTCAGCGCTCAGCTTTGCTTATAGTCCAACTCTCACATCCATACATGACCACTGGAAAACCCACAGCCTTGACAAGACGGACCTTTGTCGGCAAAGCAATGTCTCTGTTCTTTAACATGCTGTCTAGGTTGGTCATAACTTTCCTTCCAAGGAGCAAGTGTCTTTTAATTTCATGGCTGAAGTCACCACCTGCAGTGATTTTGGAGCCCCCCAAAATAAAGTCTGTCTCTGTTTCCATTGTTTCCCCATTTATTTGCCATGGAGTGATGAGACTGGATGCCATGATCTTAGTTTTCTGAGTGCTGAGTTTTAAGCTAACTCAAACATGTATCAAATTGACTGCTGTGTCAGGCATTGTGCCAAGCTCTGGGCGCCCGCCAGTGAATAAGACAGAGATGGTGTCTGTTCTCCAGGGATTTACCAGCAGGGAGACCAAGATTAAACAGTGTGAGTAATCAATGAGAAGTGCTATAAAGGAAAGACGCCAGGGGGTGCCTGACAGGTGCATCTAATTTAATGCAGAGACGAGAGGAAAGTGGGCTGGGACAAGGGGCAGAGGGAGGCAGGCAGGCAGCGTGGAGACCTGAACAGCCCTGCCGGGATGAGCACAGCACACGCACGCGCATCTCCACTAGCTCTCACGACCCTTTGACTAGCTCAGCTATTTCAGGTAAATGGCCGTGGGAGGTCTTATTCTTAGTTTATACACAGGTTGGGGTGGTGACAGTTGGGGTTAACTTAGAAGCATGGAACTCATTGGAAACCGTTTTGGTCTTCAAAGGCTCCTGGAGGCCATTTTTAATTTTTTCTTTTCTTTTTTAGTTAGAAGATAACTACTTTACAATATTGAGAGTCCCTTGGGCTGCAAGGAGATTCAACCAGTCCATCCTAAAGGAAATCAGTCCTGGGTGTTCATTGGCAGGACTGATACTGAAGCTGAAGCTCCAATACTTTGGCCACCTGATGCAAAGAACTGACTCATTTGAAAAGACCCTGATGCTGGGAAAGATTGAAGGCAGGAGGAGAAGGGGACGACAGAAGATGAGATGGTTGGATGGCATAACTGAGGCAATACACATGGGTTTGAGTAAACTCCAGGAGTTGGTGATGGACAGGGAGGCCTGACGTGTTGCAGTCCATAGGGTCCCAAAGAGTCAGACACAACTGAGCGACTGAACTGGACAACGTTGTGACGATCTTTGCCATAACTCAACATGAATCGGCCATGGGTGTACATATGTCCCTTCCCTCTTGAACCCCCTCCCGCCTCCCTCCTCATCCCACCCTGCTGGGTGGTCACAGAGCACCAGCTGCTGACAGGTTCCCAATGTCATACATCAAACTCCCCCTGGCTATCTATTTTTATCTATTTTACACATGGTAATGTATATTTTGGGCTTCCCTGGTGGCTCCTGCAATGCAGGAGATGCGAGTTTGATAGATTCCTGGGTGGGAGAAGATCCCCTGGAGGAGGGTGTGGCAACCTACCCCAGTATTCTTGTCTGGAGAATCCCATGGACAGAGGAGCCTGGTGGGCTACAGTCCATGGGTCACAAAGTCAGACACGACTGAAGTGACTTAGCATGCCACATCCAGGGAAAAGCCTGTGTGGCAATGAAGACCCAGTATAGCCAAACATAAATAAATACATACAATTATATAAAAAAATAACCAGCCAACCAGTGAACTAAATGACCCTTTGACATTGTTCATTTGCTCCTTCTCTGACCTTACTAGATTGAATCTGGAAACACTGATCATTTGTGCCCATTGAATCGGCTATCCCATCCCTTGTGGGCAAAATCTCCAGCTGTTATGGGCAAAATTTGCCCATCCCATCAAGATTCAAACAGATCCTGCAAAACTTCATTCCAGAATTAATCGAGATCTTATATAAAGAAGCCCCTCAAGGCATAAAGCCCATAACAGAAGACTGCAAGACTCAAGGCCGCGTAATCCACTCTCCTGACCCTTGTAATGCTCTGTTCTCCTTCCCGAGTGTCTTCACGGGAGGACAGCATTCACTTGCCAAAGCTTTCAGTCTCAAAGGGACAGAAGGTCCCACAGAGAAAAACTGCAGTTTGCTGAAACCTAGGTTTGATATTTAGGGCATCTGATATTAGAACAAAATGCACACTTACATCTAGTTGGACTTCATGGTGACCTGTTCTCCAGAACCTCAAACTGAATGCCAACTGTGAGGCATTTTCTCAGGCTGGTTGGTTCTTAAAAACATTCCTCTTCAATTGCTTTTGGCATTGAAGACCTCCAAGGGCTGGCAAGACCTGAATGAACACCAGGGCCACCAACCTCACCATGTAGTGAGTGGTCTGCCCAAGGCCATCCAGGCACTGTGAGGACCGGAGGCTGGGCCAGATCTCTCCTCTCCCTTGCTGTGGTGTCCTTTGCATATCAGGGCCATTCAGTGGGGGCTGGACTGACCACTAATCTTCTTCGAAAGGCTCAGGCAACTTAGGGTCAGTGGGAGAGCCCAGCCACAGGCCATGGAGGTTGAGTGGGGGTCTGTCCCATTTATCATCGTGACTCTGCCACTGGATAGTGACTCATGATTAAAATGCCCCTTTCGTTGGTGACATGAAACAGTGACTTGCCTAAGAGCTATAACATGGTTTGTCCAAGACCCGAGAGCTATGACGCACCGAAGGCTTTAATGTCCGTCGCTCCAAATCTTTGTTGTGACGAGACAAAGAGCCGAGGAACATACACTCGCGTGACATCTATGGTGCCGTGACTCGGATGTAACCTGGCTGAAACAACCTCCATGTGGAAGAGGCCAGGCACAGCCGGAGCCCAGCTTAGCGAAGCTCCCGCGGTAGAGGTGGAATGTGAAGAAAATCCAGTGCAGGGGAAGGCCCATCGTGCTGGAAACCAGGACAACGAAAAACAAACTCAACAGAAAGGTCACACGGCCCAGTCTCAGATTCCAGAAGACCTCCGATTAACGTAAGAGGTCCTTGCTCCTATGGCTGGAGGGACATGCCTAACGAAATCTTTTTCCTTTACAATCTCTCGTTTCTTGTTCCCTCGAACCTCCCACCAACAGGCGGGCAGCAGGGGGCACAACTGAGGAACTCTGGAGAGGCTACTCCTCAGCATGTCCCAAAGGCTCTATCTGCTGAGCCCCAGTAGCTGCTACTCAAGCCGGTGGGGGTTCTTCTGTCCTTTCTTTTCTCTGTGCCAAGGAGCAGACCAATGAAATTGTGAGCACTGGTCAGATACTCAGCAAATTTTCCGGCGGGCTATGAACCTCTTGGCACGTTTTCCCACTGCTTTTTCCTCCTGTCCTTCAGCTCTCTCCTGGGACTCAAGCTCAGCCAAAACTAATGAAACTCAGGCCCTGATGTCTCATTGCAAAAAATTCATTGAGAGACAAAGCGATAAGAGGTGGATTTGTTAGGATCCAGAGAGAAGCCACTCTTCAGGGTGTGAACCATTGCCAAGGGCAAGGGCTGGGGCCACGGAATTAGCCCTGGCTAGGGGCTTCCCTGGTGGCTCAGAGGATAAAAGCGTCTGTCTGCAATGCAGGAGACCCAGGTTCATTCTCTGGGTTGGGAAGATCCTCTGGAGAAGGAAATGGCAACCCACTCCAGTATTCTTGCCTGGAGAATCCTATGGATAAGAGGAGCCTGGCGGGCTACAGTCCTCGGGGTCGCAGAGAGTCGGACATGACTGAGCGCTTCACTTTCATTGGTGACATAGGTCTAATGGGGGCAGCACAGATTTTCTGTGGCTAAGTTTGGCCCTTCACCCCAGTTCTCAGGCCTTTCTTCAATTTCCCTGCTCTCAGATTAAGCAGTATTAACCTGTTCTTAAACTTACTCTACTGTGCTGGGAGAGAACTACGAGATTCCTTCTTTGGTTCAGTGAACTTGAGGACAAAAACCATTGCCTATGCGGTTTTGATTACTTTTAAGTTTTGAGTGAGTGAGGAAATATAAACACCAATGAACACGGTTAAGGCTTCCTGAAGTACTTTTTTTCTTGCCCTTGAGATAACAGAGGCTGTTGTTCACAGCTCTGGTGTGGACAGTTCCACTTACAGCATTTACTTCATCTGGAGTCAAATTAGGGACTGTAGGGAAAACAGTGTGCTCTTCTCACCTGTCCTGGCAGAAAATTTCCACACAGTGTGCATGACGCTACCAAAGAACATTGTCTAAATGGTATGCAAAAGAAAACAACAAATGTGGAGGCTGAAAACGTTCAAGTAAATTCTGTACTAGTACCTCAGAGACTCAAGACCAACTGGATGGGCTCCCTTTACTGCCTCCCCGTCCCTTGCACAATCAGCATTAGTTTCTGTTTAAAAAAAAAAAATCATTTAGAACAGCAACAAAAATTTCAACTAATCAAATTTTCTTAAGGTGTGGGGGGGGAAATATAGGCAAGGCTTGGGTGAAGAATGGAGAAGCCCAGATGCACAAGCTCTGAAACCAACAGCTGTGCTTTAACATCTTGAAATAAATCTGTTTCCGGGAACAGAGGTTTCTGTTGTTCCCATTTAAATCCTGAATCACATAAAACTCGACGACCACTTTATTTTTCAAAGTCAGAATCCTTGTGTAGGATACTTAAATCTCATATCTGATATGTGTAAGCCTTAGGAGAAATTCTCTTCAATCCTGAGAGGCTAAATAAGGGAGTTGTATTAGGTGGTTGAGAGAAGGCAAAAGGAAACTGGATTGAGCAAAACCTGAAAATATTTAGATGAATGTTCTTGGGTCAATTAACTGACCACATTCTACTCAACTTATATGAGAAAAAAATCATGTGGGATTTTTATAAATTGGATTTAACACATAATTCAGCATTAGCACTAGGTCCTGTTTAGAATAAATTAACCCAGATGGAAAACATTTGGCCACTAGGAAAACCAGAGTTTTGCTCAAAATGTAATCCTAACAATAAATCAGAAGGTTGGCAGAATTTTCAGGATCCCATACGGTTGTTCAGCCCGATGGCTGACGTTGGAAGAAATATCCAAGACCGGTAACATGGAAGCACCTCTCCTTTTGAACTGGTAAACTCTAAAGCTCATTTTATTTTTCCCTTGATTCTTCAAGTGATTTGCAAAACATTCAAAAAGTAAAAAAATCCTCCCCCCCGTTTCTACTACAGAAACTATTTGTAATTTCTTACTTGTATATACTCATGTATGTCATGACACAGTATAAGCAAATTTCAGGGTTAGTGTGGCCAATCAAAATAAGTGTCATACAAGTAAAAGGGAGAGGCTGTTTCTCACCAAGTTGCATCCAGTGAAGCCCCAGGAGTCATTGTAATGACTTGTCAGAAAGGAGTTAACTGATAAACAGGCATCACACCCAATGCCAGGTTGAATGAACACACTACTGACGTTACAGCTGATGTACAACTTCCTCACGACTTTGATTTCCGTCAGTTAGTCAAGGTCATCAGCCGACTGTCTTCCCAGAAGTAAAATCTGAGGTGCAACTTCTCACCTGCCACAATTTTTGTCATCTGGACTTTTAAAAAGGATCTGCTGCTTCTAAGCTGAACAATTTAGCTCAATTTCTTTTGAGTTGGCTGCGAGGACATTAGACCTGTAGCCCAGGTGTAACATGTATCTCTGTACAATGTTCACTCCTGATTTAACAGTTTTCTCCTTTGTTTCCCCTTTACTGAGATCTTACTTATCCTATGTACATNTCCGTCGCTCCAAATCTTTGTTGTGACGAGACAAAGAGCCGAGGAACATACACTCGCGTGACATCTATGGTGCCGTGACTCGGATGTAACCTGGCTGAAACAACCTCCATGTGGAAGAGGCCAGGCACAGCCGGAGCCCAGCTTAGCGAAGCTCCCGCGGTAGAGGTGGAATGTGAAGAAAATCCAGTGCAGGGGAAGGCCCATCGTGCTGGAAACCAGGACAACGAAAAACAAACTCAACAGAAAGGTCACACGGCCCAGTCTCAGATTCCAGAAGACCTCCGATTAACGTAAGAGGTCCTTGCTCCTATGGCTGGAGGGACATGCCTAACGAAATCTTTTTCCTTTACAATCTCTCGTTTCTTGTTCCCTCGAACCTCCCACCAACAGGCGGGCAGCAGGGGGCACAACTGAGGAACTCTGGAGAGGCTACTCCTCAGCATGTCCCAAAGGCTCTATCTGCTGAGCCCCAGTAGCTGCTACTCAAGCCGGTGGGGGTTCTTCTGTCCTTTCTTTTCTCTGTGCCAAGGAGCAGACCAATGAAATTGTGAGCACTGGTCAGATACTCAGCAAATTTTCCGGCGGGCTATGAACCTCTTGGCACGTTTTCCCACTGCTTTTTCCTCCTGTCCTTCAGCTCTCTCCTGGGACTCAAGCTCAGCCAAAACTAATGAAACTCAGGCCCTGATGTCTCATTGCAAAAAATTCATTGAGAGACAAAGCGATAAGAGGTGGATTTGTTAGGATCCAGAGAGAAGCCACTCTTCAGGGTGTGAACCATTGCCAAGGGCAAGGGCTGGGGCCACGGAATTAGCCCTGGCTAGGGGCTTCCCTGGTGGCTCAGAGGATAAAAGCGTCTGTCTGCAATGCAGGAGACCCAGGTTCATTCTCTGGGTTGGGAAGATCCTCTGGAGAAGGAAATGGCAACCCACTCCAGTATTCTTGCCTGGAGAATCCTATGGATAAGAGGAGCCTGGCGGGCTACAGTCCTCGGGGTCGCAGAGAGTCGGACATGACTGAGCGCTTCACTTTCATTGGTGACATAGGTCTAATGGGGGCAGCACAGATTTTCTGTGGCTAAGTTTGGCCCTTCACCCCAGTTCTCAGGCCTTTCTTCAATTTCCCTGCTCTCAGATTAAGCAGTATTAACCTGTTCTTAAACTTACTCTACTGTGCTGGGAGAGAACTACGAGATTCCTTCTTTGGTTCAGTGAACTTGAGGACAAAAACCATTGCCTATGCGGTTTTGATTACTTTTAAGTTTTGAGTGAGTGAGGAAATATAAACACCAATGAACACGGTTAAGGCTTCCTGAAGTACTTTTTTTCTTGCCCTTGAGATAACAGAGGCTGTTGTTCACAGCTCTGGTGTGGACAGTTCCACTTACAGCATTTACTTCATCTGGAGTCAAATTAGGGACTGTAGGGAAAACAGTGTGCTCTTCTCACCTGTCCTGGCAGAAAATTTCCACACAGTGTGCATGACGCTACCAAAGAACATTGTCTAAATGGTATGCAAAAGAAAACAACAAATGTGGAGGCTGAAAACGTTCAAGTAAATTCTGTACTAGTACCTCAGAGACTCAAGACCAACTGGATGGGCTCCCTTTACTGCCTCCCCGTCCCTTGCACAATCAGCATTAGTTTCTGTTTAAAAAAAAAAAATCATTTAGAACAGCAACAAAAATTTCAACTAATCAAATTTTCTTAAGGTGTGGGGGGGGAAATATAGGCAAGGCTTGGGTGAAGAATGGAGAAGCCCAGATGCACAAGCTCTGAAACCAACAGCTGTGCTTTAACATCTTGAAATAAATCTGTTTCCGGGAACAGAGGTTTCTGTTGTTCCCATTTAAATCCTGAATCACATAAAACTCGACGACCACTTTATTTTTCAAAGTCAGAATCCTTGTGTAGGATACTTAAATCTCATATCTGATATGTGTAAGCCTTAGGAGAAATTCTCTTCAATCCTGAGAGGCTAAATAAGGGAGTTGTATTAGGTGGTTGAGAGAAGGCAAAAGGAAACTGGATTGAGCAAAACCTGAAAATATTTAGATGAATGTTCTTGGGTCAATTAACTGACCACATTCTACTCAACTTATATGAGAAAAAAATCATGTGGGATTTTTATAAATTGGATTTAACACATAATTCAGCATTAGCACTAGGTCCTGTTTAGAATAAATTAACCCAGATGGAAAACATTTGGCCACTAGGAAAACCAGAGTTTTGCTCAAAATGTAATCCTAACAATAAATCAGAAGGTTGGCAGAATTTTCAGGATCCCATACGGTTGTTCAGCCCGATGGCTGACGTTGGAAGAAATATCCAAGACCGGTAACATGGAAGCACCTCTCCTTTTGAACTGGTAAACTCTAAAGCTCATTTTATTTTTCCCTTGATTCTTCAAGTGATTTGCAAAACATTCAAAAAGTAAAAAAATCCTCCCCCCCGTTTCTACTACAGAAACTATTTGTAATTTCTTACTTGTATATACTCATGTATGTCATGACACAGTATAAGCAAATTTCAGGGTTAGTGTGGCCAATCAAAATAAGTGTCATACAAGTAAAAGGGAGAGGCTGTTTCTCACCAAGTTGCATCCAGTGAAGCCCCAGGAGTCATTGTAATGACTTGTCAGAAAGGAGTTAACTGATAAACAGGCATCACACCCAATGCCAGGTTGAATGAACACACTACTGACGTTACAGCTGATGTACAACTTCCTCACGACTTTGATTTCCGTCAGTTAGTCAAGGTCATCAGCCGACTGTCTTCCCAGAAGTAAAATCTGAGGTGCAACTTCTCACCTGCCACAATTTTTGTCATCTGGACTTTTAAAAAGGATCTGCTGCTTCTAAGCTGAACAATTTAGCTCAATTTCTTTTGAGTTGGCTGCGAGGACATTAGACCTGTAGCCCAGGTGTAACATGTATCTCTGTACAATGTTCACTCCTGATTTAACAGTTTTCTCCTTTGTTTCCCCTTTACTGAGATCTTACTTATCCTATGTACATCTCATTGTGTTGTATGGCATGCTGCTGCTGCTAAGTCACTTCATTCATGTCCGACTCTGTGCGACCCCATAGACAGCAGCCCACCAGGCTCCCCCGTCCCTGGGATTCTCCAGGCAAGAACACTGGAGTGGGTTGCCATTTCCTTCTCCAATGCATGAAAGTGAAAAGTGAAAGTGAAGTTGCTCAGTCGTGTCCGACTCTTAGCGACCCCATGGACTGCAGCCCACCAGGCTCCTCCGTCCCTGGGATTTTCCAGGCAAGAGCACTGGAGTGGGGTGCCATGCAGCTCTGTAAAAACCTTCTGCGAAAAGGCAACGCCTAAACACACTTTAGCTAAGTTTTACTAAAATCAGGTTTAAAGTGATACTATCACAGGCCAACTCAGGTCCAAGGTCTCAGTGATTTAAGCGGAAATGCTTCTTGGCAAGTGTATATTCTCTGTACTCGGGAGGATAATACTCAGCTTACAGAAATCTGAATTTAAACAGTTAAAAGTAAATTTAAGATGGATTCAAAGCGACCCTGATGAATGCTTTTTCAGAAGCTTCTGAAAATCCAAAAGGTTCATTAAAAAATGGAATCATTCAGGTTTTTAAAAAAGTCTGTGTGGAGTGGTGCCTGGCCATGGTACATGATCAGCACACAGGATAACCAGAGGTGGAATCTTTATTTCACAAGTTTCAAATACAGTACAAAACGAATCTGTACATCTCTCTATTAACAGGATTTGTTTACACAATTATATTACACTTCACCAGCCTTTATACTGAATTTAATTAAATACAAAATAAATTTACAAAAAGTCTACCATGGTGTTCTTTCCAATGTCAGTTTATGGTCTTTTAAAATGTCTCCTAAATATCAATAGTGGTTATACCTTGATCGTATCAAATGTTATTTTTTTTCCTTTAAATCAAAGAGAACAGTGTCATCTTATAATTCCAAACAGGAAAACTGGTGCTGTGAGATGACTCTACATGTAACCAAGACATCCTTCTCATGCACACGTAGGATTTTCACTTGTGCAAATCATTTTTATGTGGAATATTTTCAATCTTCTTGAAATACCAAGTGGAAGGAGAAATTTAGCTTCTTTTAACTACACATTTAAAAGTCAGGTAGTACCTCAGTAGGGTATTCAGAAAGTTTGTATTTTCACTTATATCTGAGACCAATGACTGATGAAAAATACTTTCATGAAAATAGAAGTTCTTTTTGCTTTATTTCTTGCACAGTGGTAGTCATAATATTGTATAACATATAATTAAATTCACTTTTAAAACAAACAGTAGCTGTTATTGGGGTAAATGTAGCCCATGCTCCTTTTCTTGGTAAGTAAGGGGGCTGTTTAACAGCTGAAGCACTTTTGTTTTGAAATGTGCATGTGAAATGTTAATCCAAACCTCTGAATACGGTGTTTGCAGATGTAGCTAGACACTATAACACACATGCTACATACATGGAGACCTGTGGTCTTCACTTATAGGCTTGCATGCATACTTCCAAAACACTGGTTTGAAGAACATGAGGAGCAAAGAAAGGAGTGGAAAGGAAACAAAAGCTCGTACAAAATTCTCGAGNTATCACAGGCCAACTCAGGTCCAAGGTCTCAGTGATTTAAGCGGAAATGCTTCTTGGCAAGTGTATATTCTCTGTACTCGGGAGGATAATACTCAGCTTACAGAAATCTGAATTTAAACAGTTAAAAGTAAATTTAAGATGGATTCAAAGCGACCCTGATGAATGCTTTTTCAGAAGCTTCTGAAAATCCAAAAGGTTCATTAAAAAATGGAATCATTCAGGTTTTTAAAAAAGTCTGTGTGGAGTGGTGCCTGGCCATGGTACATGATCAGCACACAGGATAACCAGAGGTGGAATCTTTATTTCACAAGTTTCAAATACAGTACAAAACGAATCTGTACATCTCTCTATTAACAGGATTTGTTTACACAATTATATTACACTTCACCAGCCTTTATACTGAATTTAATTAAATACAAAATAAATTTACAAAAAGTCTACCATGGTGTTCTTTCCAATGTCAGTTTATGGTCTTTTAAAATGTCTCCTAAATATCAATAGTGGTTATACCTTGATCGTATCAAATGTTATTTTTTTTCCTTTAAATCAAAGAGAACAGTGTCATCTTATAATTCCAAACAGGAAAACTGGTGCTGTGAGATGACTCTACATGTAACCAAGACATCCTTCTCATGCACACGTAGGATTTTCACTTGTGCAAATCATTTTTATGTGGAATATTTTCAATCTTCTTGAAATACCAAGTGGAAGGAGAAATTTAGCTTCTTTTAACTACACATTTAAAAGTCAGGTAGTACCTCAGTAGGGTATTCAGAAAGTTTGTATTTTCACTTATATCTGAGACCAATGACTGATGAAAAATACTTTCATGAAAATAGAAGTTCTTTTTGCTTTATTTCTTGCACAGTGGTAGTCATAATATTGTATAACATATAATTAAATTCACTTTTAAAACAAACAGTAGCTGTTATTGGGGTAAATGTAGCCCATGCTCCTTTTCTTGGTAAGTAAGGGGGCTGTTTAACAGCTGAAGCACTTTTGTTTTGAAATGTGCATGTGAAATGTTAATCCAAACCTCTGAATACGGTGTTTGCAGATGTAGCTAGACACTATAACACACATGCTACATACATGGAGACCTGTGGTCTTCACTTATAGGCTTGCATGCATACTTCCAAAACACTGGTTTGAAGAACATGAGGAGCAAAGAAAGGAGTGGAAAGGAAACAAAAGCTCGTACAAAATTCTCGAGTTTCCTGGAGGCAACAGCAGCTCCTTAAAAAAAGCAACAGATCATGGGCAGAAGTTTCTACAACTTCCCAGTGACACAGAGATACAACGGCTTAGCAGTGAAGCTCTCACAGATTAACCGTATATGCAGAAGGGGAACACATCCTCCAGAGTATTAGGGTTAATGACCCCAAGTTAATCTCCCTTAAGTGCTAAGTCATTTTGGAAAAAAAAGAAAACCTTCTGATTTATTTTTCTGTGCCACTGAATAGGAACTAAAAACAAGATAAGCCTTACCCAGAAAACAGAAACAAAAGCTCCAAGAACAAAAAGGGGGGCAAAAAAACAAAACAAAACAGAACAGAAAAACAATAGCAAAACACCAATGCCACCTTTGTAGCAGAAAACAAAAAGCTAAAGAGTCCCCAGACTCTGGAACGGCTGACTGACCAACAGACCAAACGCACAAGAGAACGGGAGCTGACTAAAAGTCCCACTGTTGCTGCCTCAGAAGGCAGAAGACAGCCTCTGGCAGGGGCGGGGAGAGCTGGGCTACCGCGGAGAGGTGGAGCCACATTCTACCTGCTAACTCTAAAGCCTAACATTGAAACTCCTGAATCCTGGAGTTGGTTTAATGTCACTGACATTAACTAGCTTGAGTTACTGTCATTGTATTCAAATGGATGCCATTTGATTAGGTTAGGTATTGAGCGTCATTTTAGGGGAAACCCAGTTCCTATTTGTTTAGGTAGCAGGTCCCGTGTACAGACCGAGGAAGGGAGCCAAGGATTTCGAGACAAGTCTTTGAATGAAGTCACAGGAACTAAGCTATTTTAGGTTTACCATTCAAACTGCCAGTAGCAAATGAGCCAGGGTGAAACGAGGTGGACAAAGGCCAGCAGCAAAAGACCGATCTGGAAGATGGATAAAAGGACAAGGCAAGAGGCACGCCAACAGGAAGCCTGTCATCGCCTGGAGAACAAGACCGGCCTTTCCTGTCTGTCTCGGGGTAGAGACCACTGTTGAAGAACTGTCTTTTTCGAAGTACTAAGAGGGAAGGAAAGATAAAAAGATAAGAATACTGCTAAAGGAGAAATTAGGTGGATGGCAGAAAAACATGGAAGTTTAGTTGTTAAACGTTTATATAAACTGAAACAGGTTCTTTGAAACAGAGTGGCCGTAACAATGGATCATACTTATTTTGAAGGGTGGGGAGAAGACACAGAGGTGAAGACACGAACATCCTGTACCAAACGCACGCAAATCTCTCATGTACAAGAGCGAACAGAAGTCTCAGTATTTACATGAGCTGCCCAAAGCGATATTACACTTCTGAGGGTAAAACGTCCTGCCTTTCAGACCTGCATGTACACACGTGGTTCTCGCTGTGACCACCTCTTCAGGTTTAGAAGCAACTATCCAGGAGGAAAGTTTGCTCACCAAGTTTCTCATAGTACTACACACACACGCACACACACACACACACACACACACACACACACACACAAAAGCACACAACTTCACATTCAGAGCCCTCAGCTTCCTTACGGACTGATTAGACCTAGTTCTAAATACAATCCTCACTTCAAAAACCAAAGTTTTACAAGTCTACAGGTAAGGAACTCTTCAAGTTTTCTGGCACATGAGGGGTTATGGAAAGAGTATAAAGATTACTAGAAACAGACGGAGGTCAGCAACCGCAGAAAGCCTGCTCAGACACCACAGTGGGTCTCAGATTGGATACAGGCTGGCGACCGCTGCCATCCAACCGTAAAAGGAGTATGAGACTGGCTGAAGTTTTTCACTCGTGTATGTGATGTTCTCAGTGTTATTTGTTGGTGCCGTGGTGGCTGTTCTCTGTACTCCTTAAGCAGACAGTTCTGAAGTGTAACAGCCTTGCTTTTCCTCCTGTTAACAGTGGGATGGTGGTGAAACATGGTAGCTACACAAGTGGTTGATTTTCTCCCATTACATCAAGCTGCAGAAATAAAAATCTACCTGAACAAAGAGGCTTTAGTAGCTTTCTTCAACCACTGATTTTAATGCATCTCTGACTCTGTAGAGTTTTAGTATTGTAATGGTAGTTTCTGTCTGCCATAGCCTGGCAAGGATATTTCACATTTAAAGAATTCAGGAGGATGGTCTGTTCTTTGCAGTAAGAAATGCAAAGTGTTAATAAAAATGAATCCTGGGAACAAATGCGTTAACTTTTGGGAAAGTGTGTCTGTGATCCTGGTACCCCACCCCGAGTCCTTCAATATTGCTTTCTAATTCTCCCATTCAGTCCAGCCTCTGGCTCCAGATAAAGGCTCTGCATACTTGTAACAAACAAGCAAATTACACTGAGTAGGTGGGGCAAGTTCATGTGTTAGCTCAAGGAGTCAGTTCACAAAGTTTTCTATATACTCCACTCCAAGGAAATGAAGTTCACATAAAACTCTTTAACAAGGCCTTTCAGTCTTTGAAGGAAAGAAGTAAGGTATAAAGTATGACAATCAATCACCGATAATAAGAAACCGCCCAACCTTCCCTTTTAAAGGAACAAATATGCTGAATATGTGTACTTGCATATGGACTGATCAAAGTTCCTTGGTCATCACAGATCTGAAACACTTTGAGGACTTTTTCATTCCCTTAACTTAAAAGGCAAGTTCTTTCAGACCTTCAAACATGTTAAGGTTAAATTTGCAACTAACTGGGTTTTCCTTTTTTCACTGATCAGTTCTAGTGTCAATGCATAAGACCTTCAAGATAGCTGATAGAACTTATGCACACCGAAAGAGTGACCGAAGGGACCCAAGAGCGAGCTGGACACAGCCGACATGCCCACTGCGAGTGTCTCGCAAACGTTTCCGGGGTCAAAAAAGGGGGGTGGGGGAAGCCACTGAGAGCTGTTACTCTGTACGGCACTGAAACGGACATTCAACTTAGTTTAGGTAAGAGTTACTTATCCCTGAAAATAAAGGCATCAGATTCCAAGCAGCTTTAGGAATTCAACGCTTCCTTGTGCCTCTTCCAGGAGGTGGCGACCACTGATCCAAAGTCCTACATCGAATGCAAGCGTTCTCAGCAAACCCTTTCCTTGTCTGTTGCCCGTCGGGGGGGACGTGGCGGGTTACTGCGGCGGCGGCTGCTCTGGGGGCCCCTCCTGTTGCGGCGGGGCTGGCCGTGGCCCTGGGGGCCTGGGGACAGGCATGTCCTGGTGCTGCCGCTGCCTGTAGGCGATCACTGTTCCCAACAGCAGCGCGATGATAGTCATGAGGTAAAGGTCCCACTCAGGTCCCAAGAGCTGGTCCATATCAAGTTGGGTGAATATGTCTCGAATCTTAGTGAGAATAATATAAAAATCATTATGGTCACTTAAATGTAAAGCTAGGAAAGTTACCTCACAAATTAAGAGACAAATACAGAATTTATTGAAACAATTGTCTTTTTTGGAAAAAAAGATTTTACTATAAAAACTACCATATGACTCAGCAGTTCCACTGTTGGCTTACTTATCTGAAAAAAAAACAAAAACATTTAATTCTGAAAGATATATGCACTCCAATGTTCACAGTAGCGTAATTCATAATTGCCAAGATATGGAAGCAACCTAAGGGTCCACCAGTTGGTGAGTGAAGATGGGCATATGCACCATGGAAGATTATTACTCAGCCATGAAGAGAGTGAAATTTTGCCGTCTGTAGCAACATGGATGGACTCGGAGGGCATTATGCTAAGCGAAATAAGTTGGACAGAAAGACAAATACTGTATGACATCACTGACATGTGGTATCTGAAAAATTTACAAGCTAGTGATTACAACAAAAAAGAAGCAGACTCAGAGAGAGCAAAGCAGTGGTTACCAGGGGGGAGGAGTGGGAGGGGCAACATAGAGGTCCCGGATAGAGAGACACAGACTGGTAGGTACAACATAAGCTACAACATGGAGAACACAGCCACTGACGAATAATAACCGTACATGGAGTGCAATCCACAAAAATGATGGATCACTGTATTGTATACCCGCAGCTCTGGAGTACTGCACATCAACGGTCCTTCAGGACGAAAAAAGCCAAAACTTAAAGCCCAGCAGACTTTAACAAGGTAAACAATCTAATAAAATTAGGGACTAGACAAAACAAAACCATCAGTTCAACTGAGAAAATGAAAGGTACTCGGGTTTGATCTCTGGGGCAGAAAGATCCCCTGGAGAAGGGGACGGGAACCCACTCCAGTATTCCTGCCTGGAGAACTCCATGGAGAGAGGAGCCTGGCGGCTACAGTCCATGGGGTCGCAAGGAGTCGGACACGACTGAGCGACTAAACATCGACAAAGGGTCTCACAGGACTCCTTCCCGTCAGGAGCTTGACGCATTTTTCACAGAAAATACCCGAAACAGACACTGGGGAGGACGGAGGACGGGGCTGGGGAGGCAGTGTCTGGGCACAACTGTGACCCGCTTCCAGCGATGACTCACTTGCTACTAAAACGCT
The DNA here is from genome assembly GCA_006410615.1 of Neotragus moschatus. Classification (NCBI taxonomy): domain Eukaryota; kingdom Metazoa; phylum Chordata; class Mammalia; order Artiodactyla; family Bovidae; genus Neotragus; species Neotragus moschatus. The sequence continues at coordinate 762,400 of SJYA01001454.1, read as the reverse complement.
TCTTCTAATGACGGCAGGGCTATTTTACTACGGTCGTCCATGTACTGTAACTGAAGGTTAGTTTCATAGGTTTCATATGAATCATAGTTAGACTCATATGTTTAATAGCTGCACAAATAATGCTTTTTAGTTAGGATTTAACTATAATTGTGGAGAAAGCAATGGCACCCCACTCCAGTGCTCTTGCCTGGAAAATCCCATGGGCGGAGGAGCCTGGTGGGCTTCAGTCCATGGGGTCGCTGAGTCGGACACGACTGAGTGACTTCACTTTCACTTTCATGCATTGGAGAAGGAAATGGCAACCCACTCCAGTGTTCTTGCCTGGAGAATCCCAGGGATGGGGGAGCCTGGTGGGCTGCCGTCTATGGGGTTGCACAGAGTCGGACACGACTGAAGCGACTTAGCAGTAGCAGCAGCAGTAACTATAACTGACTGCTAAAACTGAACTTTAAAATTATGTTCTTTGTATATCATATTTTAATGTTGCTTAATTATTCCTGGTATTTTCTGACTGCTACTTACCCACCAAGAAGAAAGGAAATATGGGGCATAATCCTTTATGTTTAAATAAAACTACATTTAAAAGGTCTCCATAATATACATTTGAAGGTATAGAATCTAATTTTTTCTGGAAAAAAATTATAAGAAACTAATAGCTTCCTGGGGTAGGACCTACAACAGGAGACTCTGCTTTTCTGTACCGTTTGACTTTCTTACCATCAGTACTTCTTACTCCTTTCGCAGGGAAGGTGGGAGAGTATCCAGGTAGTAAGATTATGGGGCATCTTATTGTTTTCCTATACCTTGGGGTAAAACATAACTTATGGAGTATTACACGACCAAATCCTAGACTGTGCTCAATACTGATAATTAGGTAAATATGGATAATAATGTAATACACATGTAATCAGTAGTTTAGCTGAAATAGTCCTGAGAGAGTAAGAGCCGGTGGCCACACTGTTAGCTTTTCAGTGAAAGGAACAAAGACGCTTTGAATTACTGACAGCAGAGCACACAGCGTACCCTGGCTCATGCTACCAAACAATCATACACTGATTTCGAGTGTATAAGCAGAGGACAGGACAGACGCCAGCACCTTCAGCCCTCAGGAGCCCTATATGTGGAGAACCTTGGTGCGTCGGCTGGGGTTGCAAAACAAATTTCGTCTTCTGGATGCTGAAGCAGCAAGGCCTCAATCTACGTATGTTAACACCGAGTGAAGCCCCTTCTGGAATCCAACGGTGAAAGGGTGCGTCAACTTGTCCTGAAAGATGCCAACTGAAGGTTGACATGATCCCTTTCTGACCTGGAGTGAATTAAAGTTAAACAGCCCTTCCTTCTGTATACCTTTTAGGACTTTCAGAGTTAAATGCTGCACCAGTNAGTCCATGGGGTCGCTGAGTCGGACACGACTGAGTGACTTCACTTTCACTTTCATGCATTGGAGAAGGAAATGGCAACCCACTCCAGTGTTCTTGCCTGGAGAATCCCAGGGATGGGGGAGCCTGGTGGGCTGCCGTCTATGGGGTTGCACAGAGTCGGACACGACTGAAGCGACTTAGCAGTAGCAGCAGCAGTAACTATAACTGACTGCTAAAACTGAACTTTAAAATTATGTTCTTTGTATATCATATTTTAATGTTGCTTAATTATTCCTGGTATTTTCTGACTGCTACTTACCCACCAAGAAGAAAGGAAATATGGGGCATAATCCTTTATGTTTAAATAAAACTACATTTAAAAGGTCTCCATAATATACATTTGAAGGTATAGAATCTAATTTTTTCTGGAAAAAAATTATAAGAAACTAATAGCTTCCTGGGGTAGGACCTACAACAGGAGACTCTGCTTTTCTGTACCGTTTGACTTTCTTACCATCAGTACTTCTTACTCCTTTCGCAGGGAAGGTGGGAGAGTATCCAGGTAGTAAGATTATGGGGCATCTTATTGTTTTCCTATACCTTGGGGTAAAACATAACTTATGGAGTATTACACGACCAAATCCTAGACTGTGCTCAATACTGATAATTAGGTAAATATGGATAATAATGTAATACACATGTAATCAGTAGTTTAGCTGAAATAGTCCTGAGAGAGTAAGAGCCGGTGGCCACACTGTTAGCTTTTCAGTGAAAGGAACAAAGACGCTTTGAATTACTGACAGCAGAGCACACAGCGTACCCTGGCTCATGCTACCAAACAATCATACACTGATTTCGAGTGTATAAGCAGAGGACAGGACAGACGCCAGCACCTTCAGCCCTCAGGAGCCCTATATGTGGAGAACCTTGGTGCGTCGGCTGGGGTTGCAAAACAAATTTCGTCTTCTGGATGCTGAAGCAGCAAGGCCTCAATCTACGTATGTTAACACCGAGTGAAGCCCCTTCTGGAATCCAACGGTGAAAGGGTGCGTCAACTTGTCCTGAAAGATGCCAACTGAAGGTTGACATGATCCCTTTCTGACCTGGAGTGAATTAAAGTTAAACAGCCCTTCCTTCTGTATACCTTTTAGGACTTTCAGAGTTAAATGCTGCACCAGTGAATCCGTCGTGAATAATGAAGGTACTGTAAGCAAAACAGACAACTGGAGAACCCTAGAGCACTATGTTGGAAACTAAGCTGGTAGCTGCGAAGAGAACAGGTAACCCATCCACCTCCTAGCAAGGATCTACCATTGAGCACATTTAAGTAATTCTAGGTATTTTTAGTAAACACTTCCGGTGCTGTTTTTAACATGTTTCACTAGCAGAAGACTGTGAAGTACAACAGCCTGGGCAGGCTCTCAGGTTCTACTTCTTTCGATGTTTTAAGTTCTCTTTTTAAGTGGTTGGTCTGAGTCACTGCTAGGCAGTCATCTGAGTAAATGCTTTTGAATTTAGTTAACTACTATTTCAAGTTGTCATGGGTTAGTCTCAGATTTCCCTAACCAGAAAACATCTGCACCAATGAAAAATGCATTAGCAATGGGCATACATGCAGGCAGAGTCACTCAGCCGTGTCTGACTCTTTGCGACCCCATGGACTGTAGCCCGCCAGGCTCCTCTGTCCATGGATGTCCCAGGCAAGAATACTGGTGCAGCTTGCCACTTCCTATTCCAAGGGATCTTCCCGACCCAAGGTTTGAACCCACGTCTCTTGCTTCTCCTGCATCGGCAGGCGGGTTCTTCACTGCTGCGCCACTTGGGACGCCCTTTAGCACTGGGAACCACTGTCAGACGCCACCTGGAAACTGTAAATGCTCTGTGGCACCCTCATCCCTCACCTGATGAGGTCCCTTTATCCAGGAAAAAGGGACTGAGCAAAACCCAACCTGTGGGTTGAGGTTACAGCATATGTATTTTAATTAGGAGAGTCGTGGACCACTCACATTTGTTTCCCGTATGTACTGCAAGAAATAGACAACGCCCAACTTGCAGAGCGCGAGGAAGACTGGTACTTGCGCATCTGGGCTGGCTTCGGCTGCCATGTCGTAAAAACGCTTTGCGAGGTGAATATCCTGTGACAGAGGGGATAAGCCAAGATGCATTTCTTGTTGAAGTAAAAATAATGACTATTTACATGTTCAGAAAGTTTATTTTACCTTTCAAGTTTCATTTTAAAATTTCCCTTACTGAAAGAAAGAACTCAAGCTTTAATTAGATAGAATTTCTTTTAATTATCTAACTGCTTACTTTTGAAGAATTTAATGGAAAAAGTTTAAAAGGTAACTTGTATGTCCCTGACCTGACATCCCCCTTGCTGGACACAGTTATATACAATGTCTGTGCATAACACTGTTAACCCGGAGACTCGGGGGTGACCTGTAGGTCTCAAGTTAATTTTTCCCTACTTATAAACCAGTCAGCGTAAGGAATTTCTGGTTTCTGTCTGGACTAGAGATCTTTATACTGGGATAGACATACTCAAAAGTTTTCTAAGGGGTGTTAGGGGTTTCTCAATCCTCTCTTTCCCTGTCTTAGATGTATTTCCATAAAGGGGGAAACAAATTATTACCAACTTTGGCCCAGATGACGGTGCTCTGCCTTCTGATAAATGGTAGAATGGGATGGTGTGAGTTGCAGAAGTCTCATTTAACAACTCACTTCTCTCATGCCCTGAGTATTGTCAAAGAATACTAAATTCGCAGGCAAGAATTCCATGAGACACGGTAAAGAAAGACTAAACACTAAGACTGAGTTTTTCTACACATTTAAATAGAAGCAGTTACTTCCAGCTCTTCTCTGTACTTGTCCCTAGGAGAGTCATTAGTTAAAAAGAAGAAAACCTTCAAACAAAAGTGACAGGATGGTGAGTGTCTTTGATTGTTTTAAAATAATAACACATTTTACTTGCACAGTCATATTTTTCAAGATCATGCATCAAACTTTATGTGACCCATGGACTCTGTGTGGATGATTCGATAGAGAAATTAAATCTTATCAATCAAATCCTGAATTATATATTCCAATTATCACCAATCCTCATCTTGTTTCACACTTAAATTTTTCTATCTATATTGGATGCAGGATTGGTTAGTTTTTAGAGTATGAAATATCTCACTTATTTAAAAATAGAAAACAAATAGGAAAAGGTGATCGTAATGCCTTATTAAAACTAATGGAACGCCTTAAAAAACTAGGAATAAAACCACCACATGACCCAGCAATCCCACTCTTGTGCGTATACCCTGAGGAAACCAGAACTGAAAAGGACACATGCAATCCACTGTTCACTATAGCACTATTTACAGCAGCCAGAATACGGAAGCAACCTAGACGCTTATCGACAGATGAATGGATAAAGAAGCTGTGGTACATACACACAATGGAATATTACTCAGCCATAAAAGGAACATATTTGAGTCAGTTCTAACAGGGTGGGTGAGCCCAGAGCCTATTATACAGAGTGAAGTAAGTCAGAAAGAAAAAGATTAATATCGTATATACTCACGCATAGATATGGGATCTAGAAAGATGGTACGGAAGAATTTATTTGTAGGGCAGCAATGGAGAAACAGACACAGAGAACAGACTTATGGATAAAGGGCGAGGGGAGGAGAGGGTGAGATATATGGAGAGAGTAACATGGAAACTTACATTACCATATGTAAAATAGATAAACAATGGGAACTTGTTGTATGTCTCAGGGAACTCAAACAGGAACTCTGTACCAACCATGGGGTGGGATGGGAAGGGAGATGGGAGGGAGGTTCAAGACGGAGGGGGACATATGTGTACCTATGGCTGATTCATGTTGAGGTTTAACAGAAAACAACAGAATTCTTGTAAAGCAATTATCCTTCAATTAAAAATAAATAAATTTAAAAAATCATGGATCCCAGCAGTCTCTTCCCTAACTCTAATCCAAGGAATACTATGTATTTCATCAGTCTTTATTCGTAAGAATTTGCATAAGCTTTGTATAACATTACAAATTAAATTATGATCCAAAAAGCACTGACTAATTTTCTTGTTGTGCAGCTTATTATACAGATTTTTCTTTAATTAAGAGTTTTATTACTTTAATTCTGATTGTCTTTGCAAATTATTACTAAATGTGTAAAAACCACAACTTATGTGTGATCTTTTTAGGCATCAAACCCATTAATTTTATTTGAATTAACAAAGTCAGGCCTTCTGATAGAAACTGAGTCAGAATTGGCTGACTGGTTTGACAGGGCAAGGAGGCTTCAACAGCTGTGCTACTCAGGAAACTGTCCATGAACTCAATGTACAGCCTGCAGCTCCGGATTCTTGATAAAACTATACTCAACATCTAATGTTCATATAAATGTATCAAAACTTACACATGGGAAATAAACTACTCAAATTCAATAAAATAAGCACTTTGACAAAAAAGCAGTGCATTAACAAAGTGAAATGAACCACCTTCTTTTAAGCACAAAAGGTCTCTAGGACACTGAATGAGGAGGAGTATCATTAGCTCCTTGATCAGCCCTGGGAAAAGTCATTCAGACGTGACTCCCAGAAACTGAGAAAGTGTTGAGTCCAGTGACCAGGGAACACCTCTTTCGGCAAGTCTCTAGTTTCTAATTTGTTGTTTTCAACAGAACTGAAGGGGGGACCTACCCAAGTTATCCAGTGATGGATCCTTAGAAATAACTTTGATGACAGATTAGTCTGATTTTTGGCATATGTTACAGACTAAATGTTTGTATTATCCCAGTATTTGTATGTGAAACTCTATGCCCTAAGGTATGAAGACGTGAGGGCTCTGAGAGGTTATTGGGGTTGGGTGAGGTCCTAAGGGGACAGCACTCATGAAAGGAATTAATGTCCTCAACAGAATCCTCAACCAGCTTGCTGCTTCATTCTCCCTCTTTCCTCATGAGAGGCCACAGAGAGGACAGGGCCTTCACCAGACACCAAACCTGCAGGTACCCTGGCCTTCAACTTGGCAGCCTCCAGAAATGGGAGAAATAAATGCCTATTGCTTAAGCCACTGCTCTGTGGCACTGTTTCGGAGCCCACACTGACCAAGACAGCATAGCACTCTGCTGCTGCTGCTGCTGCTAAGTCGCTTCAGTCGTGTCCGACTCTGTGCGACCCCACAGACGGCAGCCCACCAGGCTCCCCCGTCCCTGGGATTCTCCAGGCAAGGACACTGGAGTGGGCTGCCATTTCCTTCTCTAATGCATGAAAGTGAGAAGTGAAAGTGAAGTTGCTCAGTCGTGTCCGACTCTTAGTGACCCCATGGACTGCAGCCCACCAGGCTCCTCCATCCCTGGGATTTTCCAGGCAAGAGTACTGGAGTGGGGTGCCATTGCCTTCTCCGCATAGCACTCTAAAGCCATTTAAAGAACCGAGAATCTTGCTACAGAATTCTTCCCATTCCCACGTACTTACTAATGTGAACGAGGTTCCACTCACATATTTATAAAATGGAAAACAGAATGCTAAATCTAATCCACAATACTTAGAATAATTTTTAAAAATGCTCTATTCATCTCAAAGATGCACTCTAAATATTAGAGAAAGTAATGTTTTATAAAATCATGAGTTTGATGAGATCAATAGTATATTCATAATTGCCTATGATAATAATATCCCACTAATTTTTCTCAACACAGCCTACAATCACAGGAAATAAAATTCCAATTCGAATTTACATACTCTTTGTTTCAGATAAGCATGACAGAGTGATCAGTATATTACACTGGTACATAACTTTTAGGAATAATGGACTGAAATATAAATTCAGAGAGAAAAGTAAAAGATACAATTTTTATTAATAAATTTGCCATGCTTTTTAAAAAAAGTTAATAATGAGGGTATCAAATTATTTTGGGAATTAAAGTAATTTAGTCATTCCATTTAAAAAATTTAGTGTTTAAAATAGCTAGAACTTAGACTCTTTCAAACTTAGGAGAAATTTTAAATGTCAAATTAAAAATGTGTAAGAGGATATGTTTTTCAAAGTTATTATAACACAGGCAGAAACTTGCATGACCACAGGTCTAAAGAACGTTAGACTTCAGTAGAGAAGGCAATGGCACCCCACTCCAGTACTCTTGCCTGGAAAATCCCATGGATGGAGGAGCCTGGTAGGCTGTAGTCCATGGGGTAGCTAGGAGTCGGACACGACTAAACGACTTCCCTTTCACTTTTCACTTTTATGCCTTGGAGAAGGAAATGGCAACCCACTCCAGTTTTCTTGCCTGGAGAATCCCAGGGACGGGGGAGCCTGGTGGGCTGCCATCTATGGGGTCGCACAGAGTCGGACACGACTGAAGTCATTTAGCAGCAGCAGCAGCAGGAACTTGTAAGAGTGAGAATAAGTTCATCAGTAGCAAACATTTTAATTCATTTCAAAACAGTTTAGAAATGACAGAATTTGGCTGTTGATGGACAGTTTCTCAAACAGGAGTTAACAGCAGAGGCAGCGAAGGCTTTCCACTTTTATGGACCTGTCTTTGGCCTAATACCCTAAATACAACAGTGCAGCTATCATTACACACGTATGCTTGAGGGTGAGAGAGGTGCAGGGCACTCTTATCGAAATACTACAAGACTGGCTTCTAACTTAGCACCTAAAATGTGAGCACACTCCAAAGGAAGCCTATTTCCTATAAAAACGAAGATGCTTTCCCCCAAATCAAAACGACAGCATGCACACATCCGGTCGCGCCCACCTGTTTAATGCCCAGTCCCTTCTCATGCATGTAGCCCAGGTTAAACATGGCCTGTGCGCTGTGCTGCTGCTCAGACGCTAGGCGATAGTGAATGAACGCCGTCTCGTAATCCACGTCCGTGCCAAAGCCATAGAAGTGGTAGTCTCCAAGCTTGATTCTAGCCACGGTATAGCCTGAAATAGCGGTTAAATGTGAAACTGCCAATCAGAAACTGTGTTTATAAAGCGGACGAAACTCTTAGTTCTCCTCCTGCGAACAGGCTTCCATAAAACAGAATGTTAATTTGTAACACATAGCGTGCAAGTGCCTGCTCAGTCATGTCCAACTCTTTGTGACCCCTTGGACTGTAACCTGCCAGCCTCCGCGGTCCTTGGGATTTTCCAGGCAAGGATACTGGAGTGGGTTGCCATTTCCTGCTCCAGCGGATCTTCCCGACCCAAGGACAGAACTCGAGTCTCCTGCATTGGCAGGTGGGTTCTTTCTCACTAGTGCCACCTGGAAAGTCCATCTTACAACACATAAACTTTATAGCAATTTCTTCAGCCAAGCTACAAATTCAGTAAAAAATTTAAATCAGAAGAGTCACACTTCTGAAGGCTTTTTAATAGTCAGGGAGAGGCAAAACAAAGTGGGTATAATCTCTATTTCACTAACAATACTCTTCAAATGATCACTGTATTCTATTGTGTTATTTAACACTTTATATAGTTCAACTGGAGCACTGTATAGGTGAACAGATGGGCAGATAACCTTGGGAGTAGTATGCATGAGAAATAAATAGTCAAACAAAAAACAGTGGGGAAAGGTTGAAATATTACGTTTTATACCTATATTTTATTACATTTTACTCAATTGACATTTTACACAACACACTAGACTCAAACTAAAAATCAGAGTAAAGCATAGAATGATATAAATGTCCAGTACAAAGATTCTGCAGTTCAATTTAAAAACCTTGGGATCAGAACTCATTCTAAGAATGAATACCAATCAAGCAAACAAGTTAAGCAACATATCTCTGTTTAAAGTCATGAATGATATGATCTAATCCTTATTATGGAAGATAAAAACAAAGATACAATAAAGAAAGGCTTGCAGGTTTAACTCTTATTCTAGAACTAACCAACCACTCACCTTGTGAGGCGGCCCGGTTCCAGTGAAGTAAAGCTCTGGGATAAGTTTCATTCTCACCTACGATGGTCGCTTCTCCTGCAAGGAAAATGAAACACAAACCAGGTGTTTAAGGAAAGGCACTAGAGTTTTCCAGGGTGGATACGTGCAACACAATTTAAATAAGAAATGGAATATAAAATATTAAATGAAAAAGTTATTGAAATTAAACAAGTATTGGAATAAAATACTGAGTTCAAAGGAATCATTGCACTTAGGACAACACTGCTTCATGAGGAATATTTTAACCACAGAATTAGTAATGAGACTAACTACTGAACCAATCAGTTCAGTCACTTAGTCGTGTATGACTTTGTGACCCCATAGACTGCAACATGCCAGGCCTCCCTGTCCATCACCAACTCCTGGAGTTTACCCAAACTCAGGTCCATCAAGTTGGTGATGCCATCCAACCATCTCATTCTCTGTCGTCCCCTTCTCCTCCTGCCTTCAACCTTTCCCAGCATCAGGGTCTTTTCAAATGAGTCAGCTCTTTGCATCAGGTGGCCAAAGTACTGGAGCTTCAGCTTCAACATCAGTCCTTCCAATGAACATTCAGGACTGAATTCCTTTAGGACTGACTGGTTCGATCTCTATGCAGTCCAAGGGACTCTCAAGAGTCTCCTCCAACACCACAGTTCAAAAGCATCAATCCTTTGGTGCTCAGCTTTTATTATAGTCCAGCTTTCACATCCATACGTGATTACTGGAAAAACCATAGCTTTGACTAGATGGACCTTTGTCGGCAAAGTAATGTCTCTGCTTTTTAATATGCTGTCTAGGTTGGTCATAGCTTTTCTTTCAAAGAGCGAGCCTCTTTCAATTTCATGGCTGCAGTCACCATTTGCAGTGATTTTAGAGGCCAAAAAAATAAAGTCTGTCCTGGATCCACTGTTCCCCCATCTATTTGCCATGAAGTGATGGGACTGGACGCTGTGATCTTAGTTTTCTGAATGTTGAGCCAGTTTTTCCACTTTCATCAAGAGGCTCTTTAGTTCCTCTTTGCTTTCTGCCTTAAGGGTGGTGTCTTCTGCATATCTGAGGTTACTGATGTTTCTCCCTGCAATCCTGATTCCAGCTTGTGCTTCATCCAGTCTGACGTCTCACACTGAACCACTAGGAATCTATATGCCACTGGAAAAACAGTATTTTTGTATTTGCTGTAGTTTGAAAAATGTATTTAACTGAAAGCAGTTAATTTTATGATCAATGTTGGATGTATTTCTAGTGTCAACTCCATAGAACTCACTTTGATGGCTTAGAGATCTAAGGTAAAATAACTTGAGCATGTGGGCTGTTCAATTCAATAAAAAAATATCTTTGTGACTTTTCTGTTTAAACAAGTTAACTTGATGTCTTAAATTGATGCTTTTGAACTGTGGTGTTGGAGAAGACTTGAGTGTCCCTTGGACAGCAAGGAGATCCAATCAGTCCATCCTAAAGGAGATCAGTCCTGGGCGCTCATTGGAAGGACTGATGTTGAAGCTGAAACTCCAATATTCTGGCCACCTGATGTGAAGAACTGATTCACTGGAAAAGACCCTGATGCTGAGAAAGATTGAAGGCGGGAGTAGAAGGGGACGATGGAGGATGAGATGGTTGGATGGCATTACCGACTCAATGGGTATGAGTTTGAGGACGGGGAGGCCTGGTATGCTGTAGTCCATGGGGTCGCAAAGAGTCAGACATGACTGAGCAACGGAACTGAACCTAACATGCACCCTGTGTTCCAACCCTGAGGCAGGACAGGAGTGGGCCTTACTCTGGTCGAGGATGAAGGCTGCGTTGCTTTGCGCCACCTCGTAGCCCTGCTCGGCCAGCAGGAGGTACTGGATCACGGCGGCATTGTAGTCCCCGTCCTTGTAGCTATTGTAAGCAGTCATGAGCCGCTCAGACCACCGGCCCCGTTCACACACATTCTTAAACAACTGTGAGAACAGGAAAAAGGAGAGGTGTGTCAGAAATCATTTTTTGCACGTTGGCTACAAGCAATTGTTAGGCTTGCTGTCTGACTCTCTGGCAATTTAATTACAAAATATATATATACATGTATAAATCTGGGATACTAATTTGAACAGTAGCTCGCTCACTCCTCCTGTGAGGGGCCACCCTCTTATGAGGTAAGTCCCAGTAACAGCTCCACTTTACGAGGAAGGAAGTGATGCATAGAGAGGTTTAGAAATTTTGTGTGCATGCTCAGTCCTGTCCACCTCTTTGCGACCCCGGGGACTGTAGCCCGCCAGGCTCCTCTATCCATGGGATTCTCCAGGCAAGAATGCTGGAGTGGGCTGCCATTGCCTTCTCCGGGGATCTTCCCAACCCAGGGATCGGACTCACGTCTCTTGCATTGGCAGGTGGATTCTTTACCACTGTGTCACCTGGGAAGCCCTTAGAACTGTACTAAGTGTTTAACAATGTTCCTCTGAAGTGCCAATCATGAGAAAGCTAAAGAAGAAAGGCTCCAGCTAGGAGATATTAGGATTCCCCCCACAATATTCATTTAACATACACTTCTTGTGCTATGTCTCAGATACTGTCTGAGGTGCCAGAGAGACAATAATATCCGCTCTTATAAAGGCTGATTCCGGGGGGACAGACAAACTGAATCANTGCTCAGCTTTTATTATAGTCCAGCTTTCACATCCATACGTGATTACTGGAAAAACCATAGCTTTGACTAGATGGACCTTTGTCGGCAAAGTAATGTCTCTGCTTTTTAATATGCTGTCTAGGTTGGTCATAGCTTTTCTTTCAAAGAGCGAGCCTCTTTCAATTTCATGGCTGCAGTCACCATTTGCAGTGATTTTAGAGGCCAAAAAAATAAAGTCTGTCCTGGATCCACTGTTCCCCCATCTATTTGCCATGAAGTGATGGGACTGGACGCTGTGATCTTAGTTTTCTGAATGTTGAGCCAGTTTTTCCACTTTCATCAAGAGGCTCTTTAGTTCCTCTTTGCTTTCTGCCTTAAGGGTGGTGTCTTCTGCATATCTGAGGTTACTGATGTTTCTCCCTGCAATCCTGATTCCAGCTTGTGCTTCATCCAGTCTGACGTCTCACACTGAACCACTAGGAATCTATATGCCACTGGAAAAACAGTATTTTTGTATTTGCTGTAGTTTGAAAAATGTATTTAACTGAAAGCAGTTAATTTTATGATCAATGTTGGATGTATTTCTAGTGTCAACTCCATAGAACTCACTTTGATGGCTTAGAGATCTAAGGTAAAATAACTTGAGCATGTGGGCTGTTCAATTCAATAAAAAAATATCTTTGTGACTTTTCTGTTTAAACAAGTTAACTTGATGTCTTAAATTGATGCTTTTGAACTGTGGTGTTGGAGAAGACTTGAGTGTCCCTTGGACAGCAAGGAGATCCAATCAGTCCATCCTAAAGGAGATCAGTCCTGGGCGCTCATTGGAAGGACTGATGTTGAAGCTGAAACTCCAATATTCTGGCCACCTGATGTGAAGAACTGATTCACTGGAAAAGACCCTGATGCTGAGAAAGATTGAAGGCGGGAGTAGAAGGGGACGATGGAGGATGAGATGGTTGGATGGCATTACCGACTCAATGGGTATGAGTTTGAGGACGGGGAGGCCTGGTATGCTGTAGTCCATGGGGTCGCAAAGAGTCAGACATGACTGAGCAACGGAACTGAACCTAACATGCACCCTGTGTTCCAACCCTGAGGCAGGACAGGAGTGGGCCTTACTCTGGTCGAGGATGAAGGCTGCGTTGCTTTGCGCCACCTCGTAGCCCTGCTCGGCCAGCAGGAGGTACTGGATCACGGCGGCATTGTAGTCCCCGTCCTTGTAGCTATTGTAAGCAGTCATGAGCCGCTCAGACCACCGGCCCCGTTCACACACATTCTTAAACAACTGTGAGAACAGGAAAAAGGAGAGGTGTGTCAGAAATCATTTTTTGCACGTTGGCTACAAGCAATTGTTAGGCTTGCTGTCTGACTCTCTGGCAATTTAATTACAAAATATATATATACATGTATAAATCTGGGATACTAATTTGAACAGTAGCTCGCTCACTCCTCCTGTGAGGGGCCACCCTCTTATGAGGTAAGTCCCAGTAACAGCTCCACTTTACGAGGAAGGAAGTGATGCATAGAGAGGTTTAGAAATTTTGTGTGCATGCTCAGTCCTGTCCACCTCTTTGCGACCCCGGGGACTGTAGCCCGCCAGGCTCCTCTATCCATGGGATTCTCCAGGCAAGAATGCTGGAGTGGGCTGCCATTGCCTTCTCCGGGGATCTTCCCAACCCAGGGATCGGACTCACGTCTCTTGCATTGGCAGGTGGATTCTTTACCACTGTGTCACCTGGGAAGCCCTTAGAACTGTACTAAGTGTTTAACAATGTTCCTCTGAAGTGCCAATCATGAGAAAGCTAAAGAAGAAAGGCTCCAGCTAGGAGATATTAGGATTCCCCCCACAATATTCATTTAACATACACTTCTTGTGCTATGTCTCAGATACTGTCTGAGGTGCCAGAGAGACAATAATATCCGCTCTTATAAAGGCTGATTCCGGGGGGACAGACAAACTGAATCAGTAAGTTTGACAGTCAGAGCCTTCCCTCAGTGTCTCAGTGCTAGTCGGCTGAGTCTGTCTCTACTGCAGAAGAAACCACACAAAGAGAGCCAGAATCAGAGCAGCAGACTCTCCTCCCGGCAAGTGCAGAAGAGCCCTCACCTCCACTGCAGTGTGGCACGATCGCATCACACCGGTGCCACTGGCATGCATCTGAGCCAGGTTGTAGAAAGCCAAGATATGGCCTCCCTGGGAGGCTAAGTTAAAATACTTCAAGGCTTGTTTGTAGTCCCTCTTGACTCCAATGCCGTCTGTAAGGAAGATCACATGAGAGGTCAGGAATAGTGTTAAGTGTGACTAGCTAAAGCATCAGAGAAGCCTTACCTAGGAATAAAACTAAGTGAAACTCAGAATTCTTACTCCAGAATGATGTGAATCTTATTAATACAGATTTGCACATTAACACAGATTAATATATTCCACAGGGCAATACAAGATGTGCACAAATTATTGACCTGGGAGGACATTACTTAGATAGAAACTCAATAGCTCCCACTTCCATATCACAGTGACATCTAGAGGAAAACAGGGAATTTAGATTTGGAGTATCCATCATTACTTACTATAGTACATGGAGCCAAGCTGCAGCTGCCCGTCCACCCAGCCTTGTTCAGCAGCTTTCTGGAAATACTTCAGCGCCAAATCATAATTCTGGAGAAAAAGAGGTCACATGATCACATGATGAGAAGGCTCGAAAGGCTGACATATTCTGAAGTCAGGAGATTCATTCACAGAAAGAATTGAGAAGCACACAATATTCCTGAAGTCATTAAAAGACCTTCTTTTTAATAATACACAGATGGTAATATTTTTTAAGTCATGGTGGATTAACATTTAAGACCATGAAGAAAAACAAATACATTATTTTGTGAAACAACTTGTACGTCTGCTCTCAGAAAGCATAAGCAACACTACTAAAACAGCAGAGCAGAAATTAAGAGACAGCCACAGCTTTTCTATCAACAAACCCTTTTAAACGTCAATTTTTAAACATTAAATAAGAAAGATTCTCTTCTTAGTTCCTTCCCTGAACAGCTTATCAACATCATTATCATATTTCAAATACCATGCATATCCCCAGAGAAAAATGAAACAAATGACACTCCTGGATTCTACGATCCTAAAATGACTAGAAGGAAATCAAAATGAGACCACAGCCCTGTCTTTCATGCTAGGGAATATCTACAGACTAGAATTCTCTACCGAGCTCTTAGTTTGGGCCCAAATTAAAAGAATACATGGCTTGCGAGATCGGACAGAGGTGGGGATGGTGATGAGGATCCAGGGCCTCCAGCGTGAGCGAGAAGCTCAGAGGAACGAGGCGCAGTGGCCCTGGAAAACCCAGACGGCCCCGAGGAGGAGAGAGTCCAGGGAGGCAGAACCAGCGCCGTGTGGGCCGACATGGAGGAGGTCGCTGCTGAGCTGTGCAGAGCAGTGACAGGAGGTGGAAGCCTGACTGCTGAGAGCTGAGGGGTGAATGGCAGCAGCTCACGGAGTTCCTTCTCTGGAGAGACCTGGACTGCAGGAAAGGGCTGGAAAGGAGAGCGGTGGCAGCTAGAAGGGCAAGGGGCAGCGCAGAGAGCTTTCCTCCCTCTACACGAAAGGACTTAAGAATTTTCTTAGGCCTGAGTGAAGATGCAGCCCAGAGATACTGAAGCCTGAGAGAGATGGGAGAGTCAGTGAGGCGAAGAGCAGAGATGGAAGCATGAGAAAGTTTCACGCCCCAAGAAGGCTCCAGAGACACAGCCGTGCCAAGAAGGCAGCTGCTGTGGTGGGACGGGGTGAGGGCTGGCAGGGAACCCAGCCTAAGAGAGAATGGCCCAGGTTGAGCTCTGGTTACAAATGGAACGGCCTCACCTGGGACTGGGAGCTGGTTAAGGAACACTTCCCTACATCACCAGCTGACTGCTTGCTGAAGTCAGAGCGTTAGGACTGAAAACTTACGACTTGAACTCCTCTCCCGTAGAGGTAAGCCATTCCAAGCCCACTCTGTCCAACTGGGTTGCCCTGCCAACCAGACCAAAATGAAAGGATTCATTAAAAAAAACAGGCAAGAAAAAGTGACTGCAAGAGAAATAATTTATAAGCATATTCAAAACATGTCTTAGTATGTTTTTCAATTCAAAGCAGAATTTCCTCCTTCCCATCAGACTACTCAGGAAACTGAGTTTTGGAGACCTAACATTCAATATTTGCTAAAAAACAGTAAAGAGTAAATTCACTTAGAATTAAATTTTGGTGACTTACCTTATGAATATCTGGCTCACAAATCTGTGATATGAAACATGACTGATATGTTTAATCTTTCCAAAATTAAAAGTAGGTCACTTTTTTTTTATGGGGAGGGGGGTTGGTTTTCCACTGGTAATCTCCCACCCCAACAAAGAAGATGCTGCCACAGGGCAGAATCAATACACTGAGATCAGTGGCGAGGGTATGCTTAAGGTTGTTGGGCTGCTGTGGAACAATCACTGCTTTGAGACCTTAAAGAAAAAATCCAGTATCCACCTGAAACTCAGCAGGACAGAAGCATCTTTAAAACAAGTGTCACAGTGCCCCTTCAGGGAAACCTTACCTGCCGTTGGGACAGCACGTACTAGTGCACCAGCAGTAGCGGTGCCAGCCAGCAACACGTGCCAGGTGACAGAGAGTTAAGGGCACACACGGGCGTCGGAGGGCCTCAAATACTCAACAGGCAGCTTTCTCGGGGCCAAAGAAAGTCTAACTTGTGTGTTATAATGATCAAAACTAGTCAGTGAAGCTTTAAACCTCAAGTTGCAATACAGACAGGGTAAATTATATAACTCCCAATTCTTTTACTAAAATCATTATTTCCCTGGCCAGGAAACTTCTCAGTAAAATTGAAACAGACAATATTCAATGATCTGGTCCCTAATACACACACACACACACACACACACACACACACACGTATATAGCTTTTTATTGAGAAGGTTTCTTCCTAATCCATTCATCCAAATGAATCATATTAACATAAGCACTTCCAATAATTTGTGGAATAAGTTGATTATGATTAATTCCTTTAAAAACATATCTCTTAAAATAACAGGAATATGGCACACATTTCAATACAATGAGCCAAAAAGGCTTACCATGTCAGCAGCCTTTTTAAAGTAGTGAAGAGCTGTCTCGTTACTCTGAGGTACAATATCGCTTCCTTCTGAATACATCTAGAAAACAGACAGACCCCAATTTCAATATGAGCGGTAACCTTCTCAGTGATTACATTTTTACCCTACCTCATCTCATGATTTCATGAAATCTTTCAACAAAGTGTTATAGTTTCCCACAGGATATTTTAGAGTTAAAAGCAAAATCTTAAAGGTAGATATTTTTAATATATTCTTGGTCATGCCAAATTTACGACTTATCTATAACCACGACTACATAAAATCAGTTCACTGATCAATCTCAGGAGAAGTAATATTAAACCCCAAGATAAATGTTTCTTCTCACGCTGACCAAGGGCAGTCAAATGGTCAATCAATTGTTTGGAATAAGTGATTATGCGAGGGAAAGGAGAGCTGAGAACAATGTCGTCCACTGCTTTCCCCATAATAAGATGCAAGGATGGTCTTAAGTTCAGGAAAAGAGGTAACTCAAAAAGTTATTTTAAAAGGTTTCAAGCGTTGAATGATTACAGAGTACCAGGTACGGGACCTGATAAAAGGGCCAAGAGAAAGGAAGACTGAATGACCGGTTCAGTTCAGTTCAGTACTGTTTTTATCCATGTGTATATTGGGGAAATAAGGAACGGAAATCTTTTTTTGAGATAAGGGAAATCAGAAATTCAGAGCAAGAATCCAGAGGGCTGAAAAGTTCTTAAATGCTAACAAAAATAGACGGGTGATACAAATTTCTACACTGCAGTAGTTAGAACGTCTAAATGTAAAGTTCTCAGGCACCAAATGACCAGTTGTGACCGTGTGGCAAATACTGATGAGATCTCTCTTTGTAAAGGCTTCTGAGACATATTCTAGCTGAGCCTCCTAACCCTGGGATTTGGCCAAAGGTGAAAGTGCCCATTGGTTTACACTGTGTTAGTGTTCAAAATAATGAAAAAGGAAGTGGTGAGAACATGCCGTGACATATGGCATCTGGTCCTTAGTCTCTAGACTTAAATGCTTCCTTGGCTGAGAAAAGAACTGCACTGAGAAGTGGGTGATGCTATCATATTTAAGACTTTAAATAAGGTCTGCAGATAAATTTCAACACACTCTAATCGTCTCCATTCAACATGGAAGTAAACAGGCAATTACGACAGACTTGGCAAAAACCAGCACAACATAAAGAGTCAATCCCTTATGGCTCCATATCACACACCAAAAGCAGGGCTGCAGACAGTGACGGTTAGCTTCAGTGGAGAATTAACACACCGATAAACAAATGCTATGTTCCCTCTAAGTTACCTAAGAAATGTCTCAGGGTAGCATTTGAGATATAAGATGCTTGTATTGGAAATTTTATTTCCAGCTTATTTTTGTTAAATTGTAGATGATGAATACCATACGTGCTTACTAGGTGAATACCTCTTGGTAGCAAAGAAAATGTTCACAGGATGTACAGTACCTTTCCCAAGAAGGCCATGGCATGGGAATTGCCAGCATTCGCTGCTAAATTGAAGTAGTCAAATGCTCTCTGTGAGAAAGAATTTATGAAAAGAATCAGTTATTAATAGAATCTGCCCTAGGCTTTTAACCAAAATAATTACTTCAGAAACATTAAAAGGAAAAAAAAATCTTGTTACACTGAAGCATACAAGTTGAAGTAAATGGCAAGGCAATATTTGCTGGCTGCCGCAGGCGCCCCCCGTCCCTCTGGCAGCCAATCCAGCCCCCAGTCCTGTTTCCTTCACTGCCGAGCACGCCTGGAGTGCATCTATGACCCTCTCTCCCCATGGCTCCAGCTGAAGCGGCCTTCTTTCCTGGCGGAACTTCTGCAAAGCGGCCCTCCCTGATCTTTCTGCTTTCATTGTTGGGGTCACCCAGGCTGGACCTTGCAGCTCCCTGAAGCGCTGTAAAGAACAGAGCAGACCCTTTATCTCAGCACGGTTGCACCTTTTGCTCACTGCACTCCGGGTACACCAGTGCCATGCTCCTTCCTGCCTGAGGACCTAGACACATCTGTTCTTTTTGGCCTGGGATGACCTTACCTCCAAGGTTCAACTTAAATGTCAACCACATTTCTTCAGAGACAAGTGCTACTTTCCAGTCAGGAACCTACCACTGGACACTTTAAGTCTCCTTTGTAACAATAATCACAATCTACTACACATTTGTTGGTGTGATTGTTTAAAAAAAATAACTAATGCTTCTGTTAAACTTGAAGCTCTGCAAAGGTAAGAAGCAAAGCTAAGGTCCAGCACTGTATCCTGAATGCCTGGGGGTGACTGGGACAGGCGGTACTACTCAATGCTGGCTGAATTCACGCCATTATGTATTAGGAATGCCATCTCTTCTAGGAAATTCATCCCCGTGTAACTGCTTCCCAGGTAGGTAGCATACAGCACCAAGAATATCCCAAAACTTGCTGTATAAAGAAAGCAGAAAGTTCTTAACCAGATTTCTGTTCTCTCACCTGACATTCTTACTCACCAGTTCATTTGGTGTTTTCCCTGGCCAATAACATGAAATTTTAATGACCGAGAGACACTGAAAGTTGTTAAAATGCTGGCTGCACAGTAATTTTTAAAAAGGATCAATATTTGGTATAGTTTCAGTGATAAATGAATTTTGTTATGATCTAATTCTTGAAGTTGATGCAATATGGTGTATAAAATAACCTTATTTAGAACATTTAACTGGCATGGCAGAAAAACAAGGTTTCATTAGTAAGCATCGCCAGGTGCAGGCAATGAGGTGGCAAACAAGACAGACACAGCCCGTGCTGTTTCAAACCTCATATTCTAGCAGGAGAAACAATTATACTACATACTTGACTGATTTACAATGACAAAGGCCATAGGGAATACAGACTTTCAGAACTCCTAACTGGGGTACACAACCTATTCTGCAGTGGGGTAGGGGTCAGGGGAGAGGTGTTAGGGGGAAAGACCCTGGACCTGACTTCTGGATGATGAGTACAAACTGTCAGGCGAATAAAGGAGGTGGGATAATAATATTCACTCTAAATTGAGGGACTGGCCTTCCAGAAGTCCTGAGACAGGGAGCTTCTTAGTATTTTCAAAGATGTGAGTAGAGGTCCCTGTGCCTGTGTCTCAGAGAGCAAGGGGCTGGCGAGGGAAACAGTCCCAAAGGCCTTGGAGGTCACGCTGAAGGTTTGGCTTTCAAGCTAGTGGAAATCACAGACCACTCAAAAGAAATTAAAGCAAGGGCACTGCACCATCAGATGCACAGCTTATATCTGCAGTGACCTGTACAAGTTACTGCTTGCTTAGGAAATGCAGGCAGGAAATTATTCACGTAAGTGACAGGTGTACTGCGGGCAGAAGGAAAGAGACGAGCGACACACTGGACAAAAAGCAGATGAAAACTGGGGACTGGAAACGGATGTGGCTGCTACAGCTGCACACGCCTAATTCCTCAAACACTCAACACTGAGGTCTCCGCCGTTCTCAGAAATACTTTCCAGTAGGAGTTTTCAGACACATGTCTATCACATTCCTACAGAAAACCAAGACGCTGTTCTCTGCATTTTTGGCAGCACTGACAACTAGTTTCGTGACAACTAGTTTTGCTTTCCCATCACTGCAAAGTATGACCACGTTTTTTGTTCTTCAGGTTCCTCAGGGGTTGGATCTTGAAAGCTCATTTGTGATGGTGACTCAATTTCAAAGCTTGATATTGTCACTGACTTAGCAAGAAATACATCTGGCGCATCACAGCTTGCCACAGTATGAAAAGCTAAGCCCGAAGATCAGGAAGGGTACCTGATGGTTTTGTTCTACTCCACGGCCTCCATGCAGGTGCAGTTGTCCCAGACCAACCTGGAAATGAACAAAAAGGAGGCAAGGTTTTGTAAATGGTAGCACCTGCACCTGGCCTGTAATTAAGTTAGCTCAACAAGAAACATTTGGTCACAAAAAGGGTTCTGTCCATTACACAGAAAATTAAACATTTTTCTTAATTCTTTAAGATGTTACTCTACTACATTAAAAAAAAAATCTGCTTTTACTTGCAAAACATCCTTCTGAAAGAGGTGAGAAAAGGCATTTCCACACAAACTGAACAAAAGTGCAAATCTTTTTAATTATAGGGTGTTCTTTAGGAAGTGAGAAAATTATCCTAGGAAGCTTGGAGATGAGACAAGAAATAAAGAACAACAGAAAGGTAAATCTGTGAGGAATGCTATACTGGATGGACTGTATAAAAGAATAATTATTTTGTGGGGTTCAAAAATACATAGGATTAAAATACAGACAACTTCCAACCAAAGGAGGGTATGAAAGGAGAGAAAAGGAAACACAGAAAAGCAAAATAAAAACAAGAAAGATAGAAAATTAAAACCCAAATGTGTCATTAATTACTCTAATTAAAAGACTGTCAGAATAGATTTCTAAACATGAACAAAACCAGTCATATGATACTTATAAAAAACATACCTTAAACATCAGAAGGTTGAAAGTATAAGACAGAAAAGATATTCCATGTAAATACTAACTAAAGGAAAGCAGGGCAGCTATGTCAGTATTAAGCAAGTTAGTGAGTTAAAGTCGCTCAGTCCTGTCTGACTCTTTGCAACACCATGGACTATACAGTCCATGGACTTTTCCAGCCCAGAATACTGGAGTGGGTAGCTATTCCTTTCTCCAGGGGACTGAGAGCAAAAAATATTGCTGGAGATAAAAAGAGGATATTTCATGACACAAAAGTTAGTTCAACAGAAAGATAACAGTATTCAGTCCATATGCACTCATCATGGATTAAAATATAAAGTCAAATTGACAGAACTAAAAGAATGAGAAATCCACAGAGTGAAAAACTGCAATCACATCGTCTCCGCACCGGACAGAGAAAGCAGACAGATTCAGTAGGGGTTCCAAAGAGTTGAATAAAGAATGAAGAAACCTGATTCAACGGACATATACAGAACACTGCACCCGACTGCAGAAATTCACCTTCTCTTTAGCACACGGACTATTTGCCCAAACTGACCAAGTGATGGGGGCATAAAGCAAGTCTCGAGAAATCCCAAACAACAAACAGCAAAGAGCATATTCTGACTACAATGGATTAAGAGAGACTCCATCAACAAAAAAGGCAAATAGAAAGTTCATGTCCAGTCATCCCTTGGTATCCACAGGGAACTGGTTCCACGACCCCTTCCCCTGCACAGATACCAAAATTCTCAGATACTCAAGTCCCTTGTATAAAATGCATACAGCCGATACACAACTTCCTGCACATGTTAAATCATTTCCAGATTACTTATAAAATTTAATGTAAATGCTATGCAAATAGTTGTGAATACTATGTAAATAGCTGCTGATGTGTAACAAATTCAAGTTTGCTTTTTGGAACTTTCTGGGGAAAAAAAAGCTTTTTTGACTATTTTTGATCCATGGTTAGTTGAATCTGTGGATGCAAAACCTGCAAGTACGCAGAGGGCTGACTGTATATGGAGATGAAGCAATTCATTTCTAAATTATACAGGAGTGAAAAAAAATGAATATCAGAGCTAAATATGATGAAAACATGATAGTGGCAGAATGTATTTATATCAGATATCAAGTTCTATAAAGCTATGAAAATCTGAGACAAGGTTTGCATAAGACACGTATTATGCATGTGTGTAATAATGCTGTATGTGTAATAATGCTATGTGTATTATTATTTGTAATAGCCCAAATCTGGGGAGAATAAAATGGATAAATTGTGGTAGATTCATACAACAAAATACTATATAGCAATGCAAATCAATGAATTATAGCTATGCAAAAACACACAGATTGATTTCAGAAACAATACTGAACAAAAGAAGCAGAGACCAAAAAAAATGCCATAAGACTTTTTTTTACAGAAGATTCAAAACCTGGCCAAACTAATCTAGAGTGTTAGCTTCTATTAGTCTTTTTTTAAAAATTAAAAAAAAATTTTTTTTAGTTTGTTTTGCTTTACAATACGGTATTCGTTTTGCTATACATTGACATGAATCAGCCACGAGTGTATATGAGCTCCCAATCCCGACCCCTCCTCCCCCCTCCCACCCCACACCATCTCTCTGGATCATCCCCGTGCATCAGTCCCAAGCATCCTGTATCCTGCATCGAACCTAGACCGGTAATTCGTTTCACTTATGATATCATACATGTTACAATGCCACTCTCCCAAATCATCCCACCCTCTCCCTCTCCCACAGAGTCCAAAAGGCCGCTCTATTCTATTAGTCTTAAAATTAATCGGAAAAGTATCTACTGCTCATCCCTATATGTTTCTAAATCAGAAAGAACTGTCAACTTAAAAAAAGATGGATGGTGAAGTTCTCTTTTTTAATATCATCGAAACAACCCATGACACAGCAAATCACACGATACTCTGATGAATGCCACACAGTTTACATTAAACAGGCCTACATCGGTCCCCGACCTTGAGAAAATTAGTCTAAGATAAGCAAAGGAAACGAACGGTAAGTAGCTCTGAAGAGCATCTGAAATTACAAGTGCCCCAGAGACTTTCTGTCTCGAGGAGGTGACAGCTCTCATCTTGGTGACCCCAGTAAGAGCCTTTGTCGTCACTGTGATGCTGCCCCACGGAGCAACAGCTTCCAACCACAGGGCACCCGGCCAGCTTTAAAGGCACCGTCAGTGCCTGGGCCACAACCCAGATGAATCCAAATGGAAGCTCTGGAGAGTAAATGGGACTCGTTCATAGCTAATAATAGCTCAGTGAAAACGTTATGGCTCCGAGTGCTTGCCCCCAGAGGCTGTAACACACAGGGCAGTGGCCCTTGCATGAGACCTTGAAACACATACCTGGGCTTGCACATCCCCCTTTTCAGCTAAGAACTGGTAATACTGAATCAAGTCCTCCTCGAGCATTCCGCTGTTCATTCCTGGGTTTTCGACCTCATCAGGCAGCCGTATTCTCTGCACCACTGAGCCTCCCGTCAGCGAGATATCACTAGCAACTGAAACAGGGACAAAGCAACAGACGATGACAGTCAGAGGGGTGGTCCCACAGTGAGAAGTACTGTTTTTTCTATTGTGGTCTACGGAGTATGAACAGTCATCTCAACGAAATTCGGTTTCTTTTCCACACGATATTAAGAAGTGGAATCCAAAGCAAATTTTTAAAAAGTCCTTCCTAATCAACTAGTGTAAAGACGATTCCACTTGAGCAAGCCAGTCACAAGATTTCAAGAGTACAACAGATTTAAAATTAAGTCTCTTTTTTTTTGGTAACGTAAAAGGCAAAAAAACAGCAAGTACCATGATTGGCCACAAGACGATAGTGAGTCAGTGCGGATTCACAGCTCTGGAGGACTCCGATGCCAGCCCAGTATCGGTAACCCTGCAATAAACACCACCTCAGTGAGAAGAGGGCAGTTTCACGTGCTTCAGTGGTATTCTAGCGGAACAGACAAAGCTAACCGTGCGCGAGGGCAACGGTACTGTCCTTTGGTACAAACACACAGCCACCTCATTTATCTTGAGTGCCACATTCTGAGGCAACTTATTCAGCAACTTTTAACAATCAGACTACAGCTAAGACCTGGGAAATAGGTACTGAAGTTCTGAGAGCAATCAGAATAGATGCCATCGACTTTCCATGTGCACTGTGTGCCCGTCCACCTACACGAGAAAATGACCTAGGCTCTTGCTTTTAGATGAGATTTCAATCTTACTTTAGACACAGTTTTAACAAAAATCGATTAATCTTCCAAAGCATTAATAACACTCAAAGAAGCAACCAACTAGCAATCTAGGGAAGACAAGAAACTACTAGAGACAGGCCCAGCAGTACCAGGAATAAATGACTTCAGAGTAAGGGGAAGACACCTAATTATGAGGAAGAGAAGAGAACAAGCTCTCTGGAGCCACACAGACTCACACAGCTTCACCTGCTTTAACAGTCCTCAGGGCAGAAGTGTACAATAACATGCGAAGTAATACTTAACGCTCTTAGTCTGTAGCCCCTATTTAACAGCTTTAAAATGAGATTTCTGTCAAAAATACTTCATGTTTTCTGAAAATTCATCTAAAAACGTTTCAATGACTATGGGAGCAATAAACACTTTTGGAGATGAGACGAACAAATGAAAAAACTTCAAAGTTAGTGAGGAATGTTTCCGAAAGTTAGAGCGGCACTCTCATAGTTCACGTACTGGAAAACGGTTTACCTCTGTACGAGGACCAAGTCCAAGCTCCCTGGCGTGCTGTCCAGTCCTTTATATGACCCCCGTCTGCCTGTCCTGGTGATGATCTACCTGGCATTCTCTTCTCCGCCGACAGCGGCTTCTTTCTCCAGAAGGATCTCCCTAACTCCCCCTGCTTCCCATGCCGGCATGGGCTGGGGCCTGTCAGTGACTCCTTGATGCTCCCATGCTGCACTGTAATGGTCTCCCTACTCATGTCCCCCCTCTGGAGAGTAAACGCTTGCTGTGGGCTGGCGTTAGATCTTATTGTACTAGAAGCCCAATGACAAGTATTTAGTGTCTGGAATACACAGAGGGAAAATTATCCAGGATCCACCCAGCTGGCCGGAAAACCAGGTTTTTCTTCTTTGTTAAGTCTCATAGTCCTATCAGTGACCAGGCAGGCCTGTTGACCCCTTCCAGATTTTGGACTGGTTTCTCTGCTTTTGGTCTTATTTCTGCTCAGTCTATTCTTTTTATTTCTGCAAGAACTTAACACTTTCATTTGGAACGTAGTAACATAGGCCAGGGACTTTGTTCATAGCTCAGTTGGTAAAAAAAATCTGCCTGCATTGTAGGAGACGTGGGTTCAATTCCTTGGTTGGGAAGATGCCCTAGAGAAGGAAATGACAACCCACTCCAGTATTCTTGCCCAGAGAATCCCATGGGCAGAGGAGCCGAGCGGGCTACTGTCCACAGGGTTGCAAGAGTCAGACATGAGTTAGTGACTAAACCACCACCACCACCACCACCACCAATATGGGCCAAAGGTCACAAGACTCTCTTAAAGTCAATTTATAAAGTAGAAGGCAGATTAAACACCTCAGCAGAAAAGAACGTGGAGGTCAGATGCTATACTTTACCACTAAGCCATTTAAATATTCAGCGCTGTCAGGTAACACATAAGAAACACTCTGTAGTAGACTTTATAGGACACTGGCTCTTTGTATAGTTAGTCCATTATCAATTTAAACATAAAATCTGCCATAATCCAATCTAAAAAATGATTCTGACAAACAATTCCAACTTTGAGAAAATTGGGAAAAGAGTCACTTATCAGATTCCTATTTTAAGGGCAATCAGCCAAACTAATCATTTTAATGAAAAATCATGGACTCTACCAATTTTCATCCACATGCAGATTCAACTGCTGTATCTAGTAACAAGAATTTGAAGGACATTCAATTGAATATTGAGTCTTAATAAATATAAGTAAACTGTAATCATGAGAGCTAGAGAAGTGGTGGTCACTTGCAATGATTAATGTTATTGCAATTGTTAGCAATTTTATTACCTTCCATTTAAATCTTACTTACCAAAACCATGTGGGCTATTAAGTTGCCCCCAAGAGCTCCGAAAGTGTAATAAACAAGGGCCTGTAAAAGAAGGAAAGATGCTTAACTGAACACGGGCACATAGTCACCCAATTCACACTGTAGTATACAACAAAGTTTTAACAAGTGTTACCTTTGCCTGACTTGAATTAACACCAAGTCCAGAAGCATAGAGAAAGCCAAGAGCCTGAAACAAAATGATAAAAGTCATGAGTGTAAGTTTACCTAAGGCAGACACAGTTTTATGAACCATGAGAAGATGCAAGGGTCTTTAAATTCTAAAAAATATGAAAGCTGCAAATACGCACAATTGTGGAATCAAAAAGCCTCAGAAATACATTCAAGGTTTTACAAATTATACAATGAAATGTAAGTTTAAATAAGTAAAAAAATTTAGCTTGAAGATTAAAGACAATTTAAGAAAACCAAAGCTGAACACACTTAAATATGACTTTTACTTGATTCTTGGGGAATAGCTACTATGAAAACAAAATGCCTCCTGTATCATTACATTAAAATATTACCTACTGGACTTCTCTGGTGATAGAGTGGATAAGAATCTGCCTGCCAATGCAGGAGACATGGGTTCCATCCCTGGTCTGGGAAGATTCCACATGCCACGGAGCAACTAAGCCCGACAGCCTAGAGCCTGTGCTTGCAACAAGAGGGGTCACCGCAATGAGAAGCCCAAGCTCAGTGGAACTAGAGAAAGCCTGTGTGTGGCAAAGAAGACGCAGCGCTGTCATAAATTTAAAAAACAAAATTTTCTTTCAATATATTATCTATGTAGAGGGTGGTACACAATGATAACGGGTGAGTGCAAGTTGTTCAGTTGTATCTGACTCTTTGTGACTCCATGGACTGTATAGTCCATGGGATTCAGGCCAGACTACTGGAGTGGGGAGCCTTTCCCTCCTCCAGGGGACGTTCCCAACCCAGGGATCGAACCCAGGTCTCCCTCACTGCAAGTGGATTCCTTACCGTCTGAGCCACCAGGGAAGCCTGATAATGGGTACGGGATTATTAAAATCACTATCCTAGGAACAAAAAGAGGCAGCAAGGGGCTAAACGGAAGGGGAGAAGGGAAAAAAGTCACCTCCCCTTGCTAGAGTATACACAACTTCTTAAAAACAAAACAAAACAAAAAACCAGCCAAGCAAACAATGCGCTGGTAAGGTTCTGCCCTCTGCTCTCTGAGGATCATCCTTGATGACATGAAAGTGTAAGCTAAAGTTGTAAAGGCAGGTGCTATTCCCATCCAAATCCACAAGCTCTTCTGTACTGCCCAGTCTCCCTTGAAGTTAGGGAGGGCCACTGCATCGGATGTGACCAGAAGGGATGCAAGCCAGTTTCAGGCCTGGCCCTTGAAAACGTCCTGGGCTCCTCCAGTCCCCCCTCCTCCCCACACGACGGCCTGGAAGCCCTGCACTCTGGCTGGAGGACAGCTATGCGATGGAAGCGGCCTGGACCCCGAGCCACCATCTGAAGAGTGGCTCAGGAGGAAGCACTGCACGGGGTGGGGCGGGAGCCAGAGATAACTCCTCTTGTGTGAAGCCACTGTGATTCTGCTGCTTTGTTCATCAGCGAGCATTAACTACAGTGGACAGAGTGCTTTGCAAGTGTGAAAAAGCACCGTGGTACTGTAAGGTTCTATCATTAAAAAGAAAAGAGGTCTTAAAAGTAAGGCCATTTCTCAGAATAGAATGTGTCTGAAGATGAAGAATGTTTGTGTGAGTATATTATCATATGTGAAACAGATCGCCAGTCCAGGTTCCGTGCATGAGAAAGGGTGCTCAGAGCCGGTGCACTGGGATGACCCTGAGGGATGGGATGGGGAGGGAGGTGGGAGGGGGGTTCAGCACGGGGGACACATGTGCACCTGTGGCGGATTCATGTCAACGTACGGCAAAAACCACCACAATACTGTAAAGTAATTAGCCTCCAATTAAAATAAATGAAAAAGAAAAAGAAAAAGAATGTATGTGTGAATTTAACCTAAACTCATTTAGAAGGGGGGAAAAGCCTTGAAAACAAAGGGGAGCAATTAACACATATCCTGTTTATAAACCAAAACCAAGACTATCCAAGAGTTGCAGACTGGTTACCAGTCCTATAGAAAACAATGGTCACGATGCCTATTATTATTTATATAGCCTGAAAACAGACTTCCTCTGTGACCGGAAATTTTATCTTTAAGCAAATCCCACACCATTGCTAAATCTTTATTACTGAAGGTATTTTTTTTTTTTTAAAGTTGGCAAAATATCTTTATAAGTAGGACAAAAGACCCAGAAACCATAAAAAAGATGAATAAACTCAACTACATAAAACTGCTTATTTTATATGAAAACACATAAACAAAATGAAAAGCAGTATAAAACATACAGATAAACAGCTGGGTGCAGAGGTACTCAGGGCAAGGCCCGTAAGGTTCCTAACCACAGGAGCATCCGTCCCCACAGAGCTGGGTGCAAAAATAATTTTGGCAAGATGCAATTGCAAAAATGCCTTAGTGACTATAAATGTTCTCAAATGAAGAAAAAAAGACTGTCCAAGAAGACTGGTAAAATAATCTGCCACAAAATTAACACGTACAGTCTTACTTGTTAAAGGAAGTCAGGGCAACGAGTATCAGGCTGTTAAAGCAGCACCGCGTGCAGAAAGATCTCCATAGAAAGTACACTCACAGTTTGTCCCTTTGGAGAACCTTCCTCGGTCAGCTTCTCAAACATCTCTTTTGCTGCTTGGATATTCTGTGTCAAGTAATCACCAAACAAAAGAGCATAGGACACTCTCTCCAGCGCCTTGGTGTGGTTCATGCTTGCTGCCTTCTGAAGATACCGATAAGCTCTTTAAACACAAGTAACAAAAAAACAAATTAGCAACATTTTGGAGTTACCATTAAAATTTGTTTTCAAGATCTACTAAAATGTAGCTTAACTTCCGTACTGTACAGAACTCTTTTGATATTTTTACTAAAGCAGTGTCACTTACAAAACATCCTGGCTACTTTTGTTTTTACCTAGGATACCAATTCTGTTGTTAGAGTATCTTGGAATTCTAATTACACTAACAGTAATCCTAAAAAGTTCTATTAAGAAAGTTAACTTGATTTGCAATGTCAGAACAGTAATAATATGGTCTCCAGTAAAAAAAATCCAATGATGACCACTACAACTGTCTTTGCACAGACTACTGCAAAAGTCAGCTGAAATTCAGGGGACATAAAATGTTAGACGACAATCACTTGTTTTATGTTCCTTCATTTCTAAATTCTAGACTTTGTCTGTAAGAAAATTACAAAGCAAAAAAAAAAAAACCCCAGAAAACATCTGACAATAATTCCTTTTGTTTTATGTCACTTTGAATTCTGAATAGTATGTGTTCCTGGCACTAAGAAATGACTGCAACTTCATCATCTACTGTCATTTGCTCGCGGTTCATTCTTAGGACTGGTATTTATGACTGGCTTATCCCAACAAGCTAAAATCTGATAAAAGTAATGGCCCTAATGTCCATATGTGTCACATTAAGTTTTCTTGTAATGCAACTTAGGAAATCCTTTTATCTCTGGCAGTACGTTCCATTTAAAAGCACTCGGCCGTTATCTCAGCAAGGGCCTAGCTCAAAGGAAGGACAGACCGGGTCTGCAACCTACTCTCTTTTTTGGCTTTTCTTGTTGCTTCCATTGAGGATCTTCATCCCGGTCTGGTACATCATTTCCGCTTCCTGCATTTGCCGTCTTTTTGCAGCCTCTTCTTCAGCTGAAAACAAAATGTCAGCTGCATTTACATGGATAATTCTGTACCAATTACTTGTCAGACATCAGAACATATTCCTTCTCTTGGGTGGGCATGCAAACACAATTCATGATTGTTCACCATTTCAAAATCTGACTCTAGAGATACATGGTTTTAAGTATGGCCTTTGTCTGATAAAGACAGGACTCAGGCAAACAAAACTCGTTGAAATCACTTTCTTTCAGAGAAAGCATTCTCAGTCTGCTTTTGGAGGTACTTTTCTGCTAGTAATTCTAACTCTGTATTCACTTTAACTAAAATTTCACAAGGAGCTTACGATTATATATGCCAAGGTCAGCTAAAACTAGGACAGGAAAAAACAGTCAGAAAAATATTATTATTGTCAAAGAATACTTCCACCTCACCTGAAATGCTATATATTTTCACAAGGAAAAAGTATTTGACTAATTATGCTAAAAAGTTAATAAGAAAATTTGATTTTTATTAACTACAGATCCCAACTTAATGTTCAAGTTGCCTATTTTTTCCTATACATTAACATTAATACAACCCTGAAAATAACAGAATTATCATAAATTTCGCTAAAGTTATTTGCTATTGCAATATAGCATTTTAACAGAAATCTGTAACTCATCAAATGACAGACGTATGAATATTTCATTAGGACTAATAATTATAGAAACAGAAGTGAGCTGTTTTTACAATATAAAAAAAAATCTGATGCATTAAACTGGAGCATTTAATCATATTGGCCTACCTCCAAAGATGAACCATATAAGATGTCATATTCTAGGAGAGCCTAAATATTCTACCAGAGCCATTATTCTGAAAATGTCATCTGGTATCAACTGAGATGTGTTCAAGGTTTTCTGTTGCTCTTTATCTTCAGCAAGTTTTTCCTGAAAATACAACTTGCCTTTAGAAGTCAGCCCCTTTGTACTGACATGAACACTTAGGACAGTTAAATATACTGTACTCGTCAAATGTTAACTTAGCACAGTGCATTTCACCCAAGGATTTAGAAAAGGAATTCTCTGTTTTTAACTACTATTAGGTAACCTTTACTATAATGTTCTGTTTCCTTTGTTGCCAAAAAAACATTTCACGTTAATTAATTTAGTAGCCTGCCTGAGAGTCTTCAGAACAACCTATGTATACCCTGGAAAACCACCTTGACATAAGGCACACATGTGACAAGCTGCCGGGTGATGGCCTGGAAGTGCTGACACGGCCCGCTTCCTGTGCTGACGTCAGGCTTTAAGGGACAGCCACAGCATGTGCTGACCGCTTCTCGGTGAGGGAAAACACAGATAGCTACCAAAGGCCCCCGAACTGCTGGCCAAGCCGCCGCATGGCATGGACCTGCCCTCTGCTGAGCGACACTCACTCTCACAGAAGCCCCACTTCTCGTCCGCCTTGTAGTCGTAGGTGGTGGCACACCACAGTCTGCCGTCCTCCCTCCCGTCCGAGGTGCACTCGTCGTATTCCTTATCCAGGAACAGGAAGGGGAAGTGGCAGGGCTCCCCGTGCGCTGTGCCTTCAATGGCGGTCAGAGCTGGAAAGGCAAGGAAACATGGAAGCACGGGCGGCACCTCTGCTGTTCGTGGGCTGAACGCTGTTGATTTCAGCTATGAGAACCCAGAGACACAGACGCGTGATTTGTGATGGGGAATATAAAAGAGCCAGCGCTGATTCTGTTTGGGGACGATGAGGTCAGTCACTTAGTGAGTGTGGCTAGCTACCTAGCTCTACATCTAGGTTAGAGTTCTGACGGCCTTGAGATAACAACCTTGGAAGGTCAAAAGTCTACTGAGAACAGCCGCTCAACTAGTGAGCAAAGAATAAAGCAAACGCAACTGAATCAGTTCCACTGCTCAGCAGAACTCTTTTTTTTCCCCATCAGAATGCTGTAAGTCAGTTTCTTCTATAATATAAAGTTACACAGTGAAACTGCTCCCCCAGGCCAAGTTAATCACTCACATACTCCTCTGTGACCCCACAGCGTTTTATTAGAGGACTTATCATCGGCTCTGAGCTTTCGTCACCATACTCTGGCTCTCATTAGACTCTGAGCTTGTTAAGGGAGAAACCGTACCTCTAATTTGTTCTCTAAGTTCTTTCCACGTATCTCCCAGGCGCTGGGAATTATGCCAGGAGCTGGAAACGAGGTGGAGCAGAGGTCTCCGCTACGGAGAACCTGCTGCCTTACCAGGGAGGGAGACATTAAACGGACGTACGACCCATGTTTCGGAGGGGAAAGCCTCCCCGTCAGTAACTGGTTTACACGGAACCTCGAAGGTGTCCAGGAGGAGGTGGTGGACAGAATGCTCCGGGATGGGGTGGGGAGAAGCACTGCAGGCCAGGGGAAAGTGTGTGTAAGAATCAAATGAAAGAGAGCACGGTGCGTAAGAGAAAATCAAGTTCATCGTCTCAGAACACGTAGAGTGAGTGTCACAGGGGACAAGAGAAAAAGCCAGAGGAGCACCAAGAAGCCAGACTAGAGAGGTCCTGACAGACCTTACTAAGGAATTCAGATTTCATCCTGAGGACAATGGAAACTCAAGAGTTTAACGAGGGGGTGACATGCTCGTCCTTACACTTTCGAGAGTGGACAATGGAATGCCAGGCTGGAGGCCAAGTGACCAGTTAAAGGCTATGACAATGGTCTAATCGAGGGGTGATGACAGCCTCAAGAAGACAATGGAATGAAAACAGTGGATACACTCAAGTGATGCCAAGGAAACAGAGATGGTCCTATTTACTGACTAGATGTGCAGATGAGAGCAGAGAGAGGCCAAGGGAGGCGCCCCGGCTCCGAGGCTGCAGGATGAGTGCAGGGTTGTCCCTACCAGGACGGAGCACACTAAAGGAGGAGCAGGTGACCAGGCAGGGATGGATGGATCAGGAGAGAGGCTGTCTAAGCTCTGCTCCTGCTACGTTCAAGGCAGCTAAGCAAAACAAGCGAAGATATCTCAGACACCTTCTCAGCTGTAGCCCCGCAAAAAAAAAAAGGCCTCTAGTTCACAGAGAAATTTCAGTGTGAGAGTGTGCATAAGAATGCCAGGTGAGAAGTGTAAGAGCACACCAAAGAGCCAGGCCTGAGCCGGTCTCCAGCCACACTCGATGAGTGAGTACATACATGCCAGCGCCCACTGGTCTGCTTTTACATGGAGAATTTATTTAAGCAGCCGAGCTTAGTAAGTAACAGTATAGGTTCTAGAGTCAGAACACCCAATTCAAACCCTACTGATTATTACCTGTGCACTTTGAGTAAGTCATTTAATCTCTCTTCTTATTCACAAAAGTATTTGCAGACAACCTCCTAGTCTACAAATAGGGACAGCAGTCCTTGCCACACAGAGTTCCTCGCAACGACGAACCGACACAGTACACATAAGGGACTCCTCACAGTGCCTGCCACTGAAGGTGATAAGTCTAAGAGGTGGCACGCCTATTATGATTACTGGCATGTCTGCTCTGAAAGGCTAGAAAATGTACGCTCCTTCTTTCCAGTGT
Organism: Neotragus moschatus; assembly: GCA_006410615.1. Lineage (NCBI taxonomy): Eukaryota > Metazoa > Chordata > Mammalia > Artiodactyla > Bovidae > Neotragus > Neotragus moschatus. The sequence continues at coordinate 728,556 of SJYA01001454.1, read as the reverse complement.
AAAGAAGAATACATCCTGAGGCTAATTTGAAAATTAGTTTCAGTAAGTTATGAAAGGCAAATGAATTTCTAACAGTTTATACCAAATAAAAGTCACTTACCATCCTGGTAATTACTGACCAGGGGCAGTAACTTCTTCTTTGATCTGTGCACTTTTTAAGAAATGATCTTTAATTCAACCTATAAGCAAAGCATCCTTTATCAACAGCCTCAGAGGGGTCACTATCACTACAGAACCTGAAAAAGGTACTCCTATGCACTGCCAATGGGGTCAAATCTGCTTTAGAAAGACGCTATTTGTAAAACTGCAATTTGTAAACTCGAATTTCAAACATCCAATGGTTTAATGAATATTTAATTTTTTCCTATGAAAACTGAAATTTCTATTTTAAAGGCAAATAGCTTGTCATAAGAATTCTAGTTTGCCAAAACTTGTACTTTTTAAGAGGTTCAAATATATGAAAGGATTCTTTCATGTGATGGAACGATACACAGAAAAGAAACTAAAGAGAAGCCAAAGGCAATACAATATTTTAATCCACTACTGAATCAGCATTAAATTAAGCTGAAAGAACACCCAGGGTACACCTGCTTCATCAGTTGGGTTAAACTGAAAAATCTTGGTCAAATTATACACTGGTCAAGTAATGTGATTATAAGTAAGTTAACAGAAAGAAAATCATTCTCAGTTATCTTCTCCAAGCAAAGTCACCGTAGGGAAACTGCTATTACCTTTAAAACTTGTTTTAAAGTCTTCCAAAAGTTACTGACTGGGGCTTGCTAGTTTCAAGTCAATTATCTCAGATATCCCTCACAATAGGGTTAATTTCAGTTAACTTTCTTTCCATGGAGAAATTCTGTAAGAATTTCAAAGCTATTATTTTAAAAACAGCCATGAAAACAGTACTAGTTTTAAAAACAATGGTAATCACTGCTCTGGCATATGGAGGCTGACTGATTACCCAATCTGAGTTAATGATAGCCAGCAATCAAATCTGACACTCAAAAGGGAAAAATGTGCCATTAAGTCAATTCCGAACCTTCATGCAAAAACGACACAGCATCACAATTTATTTAGACTGTGGGAGTAAGATATTAAGCTTATGGTATTTGAGAACTTATAATGATGAACAGAACACTTTATATTTAAACTGGTAGAAATATGCTCTCTCAATGTCAATTAAAATCATTTACGAAAGCTAGAAAGGTTTTTTCCCCTCAAAAAAACCTACCCTACCTGAACATGTAATCCTTCAGCACTGGCCAAAATATAGGTAAATGGCAGGAACATAAATTTCATACTATTGGCAGGGGGGCAGAGGGACATTTAGTAACATCTGTTAGAAGTGAGAAGTTCCATACACCTTTAGATCGGATTTTTTCAATTGTGGGATGTTTACTTATTCAAATGTTCTCTCATACAGAGAGGTATGTCCAAGGAGTGTTTGCACATCATCATTATTTTAAAAACATAAGCCCCAAAAGAACTCAGAGGTAAGGAAGAGAGGGTTGGTTAAATCAACTACAGTGCAGCTGTTACGGAGACCCTGGGCGTCCACACTGATGGATTCAAAGGTTGCTAGAGACTAGTGGAGACACAGCAGATGAAAGCTGAGTCCTTGGGGCAGCTTTCTATTTCAACATTAGACAGACTCTGAGGAACCGCAGCCAAGTGAAAAAAGCGTCCTCAGAGAAAGGGAAAAAGAAAAAACGCTTGAGGGGTTGGGAAGATAAGGACCAAGGACTGCCCGGGTCTTCAGCCATCAGGATGTGCCTGGTCTGGCGGGGGACCGGGGCCTCACTGCACTCAGTCTTGAGTGGAAAGAGAGGAACTGAAGTCAGTGGACAGAGACCCCTTTTCCAAGCAAGACTGCTATGATGGCGAGGGGAGAAGTGAGGCGGCCGCTGGAGCGGCACTGGGGGTCAGGTTTTGGTCTCTGACGTTCAGATGTTACAGCAAGTTTGAACGTTGGTGCAGACAGAGAACGTGACTGCCATTCAGCGAACAAAGAACCCTGTCTGCCCAGAGATCCCCAGCCACCCCAGCTGTCCCGCCCCCATCAGCACACCCTGAGGGGATTCAGGGCGGGGAGACACAGGACACTGGGTCTGTCAGGTACCATGCGCATGCCAGGGATAATCTCAAGGAGCCCAAACTCCTGCATCTTCTCAAACACAGAAAAGCACTCAAATCATTAACTTGACAAGTCCAACTTTTGTGATTACCTGCGTTCCCCGCTCCTCCCCCAACAAAAACTCCTATGTATCTTGGCTCTGCCCTTGCCTCTTTGGAACAGTTCCTCAGAGAGACCGGAGAGGCTGTCTCCCATGCTGTAGCCCTCGGCAAGGTCCCTGAATAAAGTATTATTTGCAAGCTGTAGGTTGCACGTTTTTCTTTGGTTGACAATTGACAAGAGAAAACAACAAATGTGGCTAGAATTTTGCTATTGGTCCTGAATGAAAAACCCTGGAATACTTATATCTTTTCCTCATTTTTATTTTTAAATTCGAAAGAAAAACATCAACTTCTTGATTCACACAAATAAAGGCAACTGTTCTGGCTCTGCAAATTTCCTCATTTTTAGAGCATTTATGCTATTAAAGTGGGCTTCCTTGATAGGTAAAGAATCTGCCTGCAATGTAGGAGACCCAGTTCAATTCCTGGGTCAGGAAGATCTGCTGGAGAAGGGACAGGTTACCCACTCCAGTATTCTTGGGCTTCCCTTGTGGCTCAGCTGGTAGAATCTGCCTGCAATGAGGGAGACCTGGGTTTGATCCCTGGGTTGGGAAGATCCCCTGGAGAAGGGAAAGGCTATCCACTCCAGTATTCTGGCCTGGAGAACAGGCCAGGGGTCTCAAAGAGTCAAACACAACTGAGCAACTTTCACTTTAACGCTATTAAAAGTAGTACAAACAAAACACGGATACAGATGATTTAAAGCAAGCATACTTGAGATAAAGCAAATGGTACAGGTCGCATACTTACTGTTGACTGAGAAATATGGTATATTAATCTTCTAAGGAAAAGAACAATTTTGTTAGCTGCTACAAGAAGACTGCTTTCATCCAAGGTTGAGAATTGCTAACTACAGTTGAGAAATTACCCGTTAATGAAGGGAGGACAGACACATACACACACTATACTAAGGAAGGCACTGCTTTAAGGACTAAGATGACTTTTCAGAAGAAAAATGAAACGCAGTCAGATGGAGAATGAGCAAAACATTAAGTCAGAGGTCATACAAGCTCAGTTCTCTCTGTGAAAACTATCACTTAAAAGAAGATAAAGAAGCAAGTACTGGCCCATGCGCCCAGAGGAAAGGGACAAACTTCAAGACACTTAGGTGACAGCCATGCAGAGTGAAACCTGCTAAGGAAAATTGCTACTGAAGACAGCGAGGGACTCCCCTGGGGGTCCAAGAGTTATGAATCCACCATCCAATGCAGGGTACCCAGTTGGGGTACTAAGCTGTGGGGCAACTAAGACGTGATGTAGCCAAAAGAAAAAGAACAGTGAGCTTCACTAAATAATGAGTGTAAAGGTACTTGAGTTTCAAAAGCGCTGGTGGGGTGCTATTTCACAGGATGGTCTTCCAGAGGAGTTTCCTTCCACAAATAATTTGCTGAACAATAGAACAAAGAAACAACGATGACAAAAGAAATCTTTAGTCAGAGCTGTTGAGGGTCACGCCCCGTTTCCTTAACCATCCATCCATATTCTGTTTAGTTTGAGTACTAAGTTAAGGCTTGTTTATTCCTCACCACCCTCTCGCACGTGACGATGAAGCAAAAATGCGATCCTATTACTCAGTCAACTTTCATACTCCAGAACCCAATTTTAAGCACATTTAGTAAGTTTCAACACTATGCCGTTCAAAACAGAGAAAGATGCAGGTTATTTCTTTCTTCTTTTTGTTTTTTAGACTATTAGGATAGCATGTTTATTGCAAAAATGATGATTCAAGCAATGGGAAAGTATACAAACTTAAAAGAAAAGGCACACTTTAGTTACCACTGAAAACTACCTTTTTCTCCAAAGGTAATGCTAAGCTAAGTCACTTCAGTCGTGTCCGACTCTGTGCTCCTGGGATCCTCCAGGCAAGAGTACTGGAGTGGGGTGCCATAACTTACTAGAAAAGAGATTCATTTCTCAAGTGTGAACATGTTGGGGGGAAATGGCTTTCTTTCACATAAGGGACCTGTGATGGTTAATGGTGCACCCCTGGTGGCTCAGATGATTAAAGAATATGCCTGCTGCTGCTAAGTCACTTCAGTCGTGTCCAACTCTGTGCGACCCCATAGACGGCAGCCCACCGGGCTCCCTCATCCCTGAGATTCTCCAGGCAAGAACACTGGAGTGGGTTGCCATTTCCTTCTCCAATGCATGAAAGTGAAAAGTAAGAGGGAAATCGCTCAATCATGCCCAACTCTTCGTGACCCCATGGACTGCAGGCTACCAGGCTCCTCTGTCCATGGGATTTTCCAGGCAAGAGTACTGGAGTGGGGTGCCATCACCTTCTCCGAAGAATCTGCCTACAATGTGTTAATTCTGTGAATAAACTTGGCTAGGCCACAGTGTTTCAGATGTCTGGTCAAACTCTATGCTAGGTTTTTACAACGGTGTTTTTGGATAAGGTTAACACTTACATCAGTGGATTTATCTGAGTAAAGCAGATTACCCTCCACAATGTGGGTGGGTCTCATTCAATCAGTTAAAGACCTAACAGAAGAAGAGCGAGAAGGAATTCTGTCAGCAGAGAGCCTTCAGTTCTACTTCTCTGAAGAACCCTGACCAGTACAGGATCATACTAGGGGAATTATTTACAACACGGCATTTTCATTTACCACTGACGTTCCCTCCAGTGGCATCCAGTGCAAACTGGCTAGTAATTCTTAACACCTTCCTCACCGCTACGGTTTTTCCAATAGTCATGTATGGATGTGAGAGTTAGACCATAAAGAAGGTTTAGTGCTAAGGAATTGTGGTTTTGAACTGTGGTGTTGGAGAAGACCCTTGAGAGTCCCTTGGACAGCAAGGAGATCAAACCAGTCCATCCTAAAGGAGATCAACCCTGAATATGCATTGGAAGGACTGATGCTGAAGTTCTAATACTCTGGCCACCTCTGCGAAGAGCGGACTTGTTGGAAAAGATCTTGATGCTGAGAAAGACTTACGGCAAGAAGAGAAGCAGGCGACAGAGGATGAGCTGGTCGGATGGCATCACTGACTCAATGGACATGAGTCTGAACAAGCTCCAGGCGCTGGTGATGGACAGGGAGGCCTGGCGTGCTAGTCCTTGGGTTGCAAAGAGACAGACACAACTTAGTGACTAAACAACTCACTTCTGTAGAGTGAGGGACGGGACAGGTCAAGTGATAAGTTCTGACATTTCCTCTAGTGACCTCTGAAGGGGGCTCCTGCTCCTTTGACGCAGGCACCACATCTTCCTGAGGACCTGGGACCCGGAGGTCCAGCCATCACCAGTGTGATCACTTGGGACAGACATGACCCTGAAGTCAGCTCACGGAACAGGAGAGAAAGGAGCTGGAGTCCTTGATGGCACGAGTCCTGAACCACCTTCTCTATGGAGTTCTGATTCTGTGAGTCAAACAAACTTATGCTCCTGCCAGGGTTTGGTGGATTTTCTGTTATTTGCCAACAAAACACATCCCTTTTAAAATGACCGTGAGTGTTTGGTAACAGGAATACCAACCACAGTGTAAGTCATTTTCCCTCTTAGTGGCCTTTTATTCACTCATTTTCAACAAATGTTTATTACCGAGACGATACGCAGAAAACAGATAACACAGCAGACATGACTGCCACCCTTTGAGAGCCTGCCCTTGGCTGGCATCGGGGGACTCAAGATGTGGGGAGGGTTCCTGCCACCCCAGTGACTCACTGGGCCTAAACTGCTTGTACAAACAACGTGGCTGATGCTCAACATCTGTGTTTCTTCTGGGAATCTGTAATTTCGGTGGATGCCAGGCAGAGTGATCACATGATTAGTCTCCACTAAAAACTACAGGCGCTGGGTTGCTAATGAGTTTCCCTGGCAGATGACATTGCACACAAGTGTCACCTGTGCTAGGAGAATTAGTGAGACATTCCCTGGTGGCTCAGCTGGTAAAGAATCCGCCTGTCGTGCAGGAGACCTGAGTTTGATCCCTGGGTTGGGAAGATCCCCTGGAGGAGGGAAAGGCTACCCACTCCAGTATCCTGGCCTAGGGAACTCCATGGACTGTACAGTCCATGGGGTTGTAAAGAGTCAGCCAGGACTGAGCGACTTTCACGTCACTTCACGTGACTGCTGGGAGAGGACCTTTGCACCTTGTTTGCTCTGGACCTCGCCCCACACTGATTTTGCCTTATACCCTGCAATAAATCACAGCTGTGAGGATAACTACATGCTGAGTCCTCCCGGTAGTTCACAGAGGCCAGGGATGGTCCTGGGGACCCCCAGTATCTGCTGGCACCAGATGGGCTTCTCTAGTTTAGGGGAGAATGGAGGCACTTATCTGTACGGCCAAGTCGCTCTGCTGTGGCCCTGAAACTATGGCAACACTGTTAACTGGCTATGCTCCAATTAAAAAAAAAAGAAGTGTGGTTTCCTAAATCAAACCTGACTCATTGAATGAGGGTGAAATTTTGGGGAAAGAAGGGTAAGGGGCCGGGTATGATGCTATCTCCAGTGCCCAGGTGACGATGGAATTCTCCGTGGTATGCAGCGACAGCTGATCTGTTATCTGTTCTGAGAAATAAAAGCTACCTGTGGAATTTGGAAATGAGAGCTCCAACTCCAGGAGAGCGGGCTCGCTGGGTGCCACCACCTGCTTCCAGCCAGGCCAGCTAGCAAAGGTCGTGCCTTTGGGGTCTGCTCTCTCCAAGGGAGGAGAAAGGACCCCTCTAAATGCCCAGAGGTGAATATGTTAAAATGGAGGCCAAAATGTTAAAAGTTTGCATTGCTCTCTTCTCCAAGAGGAGAGAGAGTGGGGCTGAAATTGGATCCCAGGGCTAGAACCACACTTCAGATAAACTAGGAAAAAAGTTGGGGCGGGGGAGGGACGGAGGGAGGTGACCCCAGTGACCCCCGGTACGGCAGGGATGCCAGTTCTCAGCCTGGCTGCCGAGGCAGTCCCTAGCCGACCCCTGCCCTCTCTGCACTCCAGCCTGGATCTGCCCTGGCAACGGCGGGCGACATCACACTGCAAAGCGCTGAACTTACTGCTAGGAGTTTACATAAATTTGCAATGGGGGAGGGGGAACAGAAACTTTTTTGTGACTTTAGATTTGTGGCCATGACATCTGGATGTACGGTAAAAACGGACATGAAATGCTAAATGCTTGTAACTGCATACATCCCAGAGGAGTCATCCCGATCAAAGCAAGCTGCAAAAAAGAAACGTGTTAGTGGGACACAACTTCTTGCTTTCCGCTGCCAGTGGGTGGGTTGGAACTGAAACTCTGCGTACTGAAAACTGAACCAGCTTCCGTAACTGATGAGTTCTGCTATGGAAGATAGGGGTTTTCTTATTGGAGCCTCTGGTAAAAGGGAGACCAAAAAAAAAAAGAAAGGTGCTATACAGATGGAGATGTCCTTTCGGAGTTCTGAAAAGCAGGTTTCAGCTGGCTGATGGGAGCTGGTGAGAGCAGAGATCTGGCCCTTGAAGGCTGTGTGAGTGGGGTGGATCTGGACTTCACAGGGACAAAACCAAAACCTCTGTGGTCTGTAGCATCTAGGCTTTGCTACTGAAGAAAAGCCTCTACCTTTTTTTTTGAAAACTCCTGAATTCACAGATCCTAACTGCCTGGACTTGATTCTAAGCTAAGGCCCCACAGGTCTGGTATAAGCGTCCAGCCTCAGTGGGAGCCTGGAATGAACTGAAAGCCAGCATGGCCAGCTCGTAAACAGAGCTCAGGCCCTCTGGCCTCCGAGCATCAGGCTGTCTCTCTGCAGTGCATCATGGCTGCCTGGCTGGGCTGTCTGGGTCCCTTACAAACGCCCATAGGAAAGGACTTTGATCTTTGATGGGACCATCCAAAATCAACCTGCAGACAGCCTGTGTGGTTCTGATACAGAGCCTGACTTATCTTAACTTGTGGCTAGAGCCGCAAGCTGCAACTGGGGAGAAGGGACATTATACCAACGGCGACCTCTGATCACTATGGACTGGCTGAGTCAACTCTGACCCCCTCGGGAGCATGTCTAGCAGAGGTCAGCTCCCCGGGCCGCTCTAGATGACAGACTGACGCCTGACTTTGCCTCTCTCACTCTCTCCGGCTGCGGCATACGGCTTAGTGCAATCTGATTAGCCAATGCAGCCATCCTCAGAAAGGGACCGGTCTTTTCTAGGCTGGTCACTGGGGAAGTGACGTTCACAGGGTGAAGGGGTAGGGGGTTACATAAAGCCATTTTGAAAATTTTTTTTTTTTTGAAATTCAGGAGTTTTGTCCTGACCAATCTGTGCACGTGGTATTTTTCTGGTTCAGCTGTATTAACAGAGTTTTTTTTTTTTTTGTGGTAATGCCATGTGGCAAGTAGGATCTTCCCTGACCAGGGATCAAACCCAAGTCCCCTGCGATGGAAGGGTGGTGTCTTAACCACTGGACCCCAGGGAAGTCCTTAAAGGGGTATTCCTATGAATATGTTTTGCCACCTCTTTCCCACAACCCCTCCGGATGGGAGGTCAGGATGGGAGCAGGGGATGACCGGAAAACGTTAAATGACGACCGCTGAATGGATGCACAGATTTTGTGACCACCAAGGAAAAGGAGCCAAAGCCCCTACACCTGGAAGGCACGGGGGTGGGGTGGGGGGGGCGGGCGCGTATGTTCCTCTTTGTGAAGGAACACCCTCTGGGCCCCTCTGCAAGATGTTGAGAGCGCTGTGAAGTCAGACTCTGAGCCTACGATCACACCTGGCAGGGCTGCTGAGTGGCACAGGGGCTGACCCAGGTGCTGCACTTTCCACGCAGAAGAACTCCAGATGTCGACCACACTCGTGAGGTGGACCAACTGTCGTCACAGACAACAAAACTCTAGGGAACTGACTGGCAGTCCCTCAGAAACCAAGCACTGAACTTAAATGATCTGGGCTGGACTGGGAACCCTAGGACAAGAAACCCATGGTGGGCAGCTGCATCATTAGTTAGTTGAGTCGCTTAGTCGGGTCCAACTCTTTGCGACCCCGTGGACCGCAGCACGCCAGGCCTCCCTGTCCATCATACTGCCAATTACTGCCTTGTTCTGGGTACCCAGAGGTCATACACTGTTTTTTGGGGATTTTCTGGGAATCCCCGGTAATTCCTTCTGGGATGGAACTTCTATATGCGCGCCCTATCACGACACTGTCTCAGCCCTACAAGGCTTTCAAGCCAGCTTCAATTCACTGGCCAGACTGGTACTGGGCCTGAACTCATGCTGGTGGTGGTGTCTAGTTGTTCAGTCATGTCTAACTCTTTTGTGATCCCATGGACTGTGGCCTGCCAGGCTTCTCTGTCCATGGGATTTTCCAGGCAAGAATACTGGCAATTCCTGGTTGCCATTTCCTTCTCTACGGGATCTTTCCCAGGGATCAAAACCATGTCTCCTGCATTGGCAGGTGGATTCTTTACCACTGGGCCACCAGGAAACTGATGCCAAGAGTCAGGTAAAAAAGGCTGATACAGAAACTTAAGGAGGATGCTAAACTGCCTTTCCAAGACAGATCTTTATGATTAATGGGATTTCTCAGTTGGCTAAAACATGTTAAAGAACACAGCTGAAATCAATACTGCAGGGGGTCTCCTCATTCTTGCTGTCTGGGTCACAGATAATAATTTTGCTGTAAAGACAACCTGGCCAGTGACCAAGGGGGTCTGCGGGGACACAGAGGAGAGTGAGTGCGGCAGGCCTGAAGCTCTGTCCTTGAAAAGGCCTGTTTACCAGGCCGGCCCTTGGCTCGAGTCTGGGAACTTAAGATCATGGAAGGGTTCCCACCACCCTCACAGTTACCAGCGACTCAACCCAGCTGTATAAACAACATGGCTTATACTGAACACCTGCTTCCCTTCTGGGTGAGCGCGAGGCACGCAGCCCTTAAGTGACCTGGCCCCTGTAGCCACTCCGGGTCCTAGGCCTCTCCCGGTTTCCCTGACACTTCACACGTGTGCTCGCAGCTCCTTGTAGGGAAATTAAACGCGTCCTGAGTAGCTCCCCTAGGGGAGGGCCCCTGCAACCTGTGTCTGGCTTCCCCAGACTCACTCTGTGCACCTTTCCCTTTGCCAATTTTGCTTTGTATTCTTTTTCTGTAATAAATCATAGCTGTAGGTATGACTCTATGCTGAGTCCTGTGGAGTCTCTCCAGAGAATCATTAAGCCCAGGTGTGTAGTCTTAGGGATCCCTGACAGCTGGGAATTAGTGAGAAAGGTTCAACACGCAGCAGAAGGCAAGTGTGACTGGAGTCACGTGAGTGACAGAAGACGAGGTCAGACAGGAGGGGCTTGATCATTTAAAGCCTTGTTTGCGTTTTACTCTCAACGTGGCAGGAAGCCACTGGTGGCCTGTGAACAGGAGGGAGGACCAGTCTGGCTGCTGTTAGATAACTGACCTCAGGGGGAAAGGCTGCAAATGGGGGCACTGGACAGGAAGTCCTTATACACAAGAGACTCTTAGCTACCCTCAGGAACTGCTTCAGATAAAAGAAGCCTAAGTTTGGCTTTCAAGATGAGCAGAAATGTGACGTGGATCTGGGTGAGGAGGTAAGCAGGAATCCCAAGTGGTGGGGCGAGCCTGTACAAAGGCCCAGAGGCAGACACCTCTGAAGAAGGGTGATGGGCTTAGTCTCCTTGGAAAAAGGCACATGGAGGGAAGTTTTGGGAGAAGAAGCCACAGAAGGTGGCGGCATAGAGAGGCTTTGTCAGTCACCCTGGGGAGCAAGGACTTCATTTCACAGGTGAACGGGAGCTAATGGGAGTTGTAAACGGGGAAGTGACAGGATCTCATTTGGGTTTTAGGAAGATCAGTACGGCAGAAACATGGACGAGAGGCTGACAGAGGAAGCAAGTCTAGAAGTTAACTGTCATATAACCCAGGTTTAACGCAACTGCGACCACACACACACACCAAGCCGTGCAGACACAACGCAAGTTTCATGTACGTAAGTCCCTTCACGTACTGAGAACACATCAAAAACAAGCATGAATGAAAAGAAAAAAACAATTACTGAAAAACTGAACAACCTAAATGTTTAAAAAGTTCTTGGTATGACCACACACAGCATTACTGAAGTGATTTTAAAACACATCATGCTACAAAGCACTAGTAAAATACACACTAAGAACAAAAAGGACCACAATGAAATCTTAAAACTACAATCAGTGACCTTACTGTTAGCGATACGGTTGGCATTGTTATTTTGAAATGATATATACTTTGTTTGCTTGTCTGATTGAAGTAAGATAACATCCATTTTGTTAGATACCAGCATGAGGGCCAAGGAGACCCCAACATAAAAACAGAAGCAAAGATCCTGACGGGTAGAAAGGACTAGCGGCAGCCCTGAAATCCATTCTCTCCTTTCACTGTCTAAGAAACAGAGAGACAGCGGTGGGATCAAATCATCTGAGAAACACGCCAGAGGCCTTCCCGTTGCCACCGGGAGAGTCCCTACTTGTGCACTGCTTTAGCCGGCTGGAGCTGGTTTGTCCAGACTCCTCACTGTGCAGAGACCCAGGATGTCAGTATTTACCAGGCATGACTTCCTAGAGAACACCACACAAGTCATGCAGTTACCAGGGAATACCCTGAAGATGTCTGATCACCGGAACAACTCCCTACTGTGGGGCTGACATTCCGCATGCATCGGTCAAAGCTGTTCTAAGTTAAAATCACGTGTTAAAATCAGCCAGGGCGCATCTTAAATCAGGCAAGACAGGACCTGGGAGCAGTTCTGGTGGCCTCTGATCTGTGACTTCTGTCTTGTGATAGTTACATCTTTGAAAATATTAAGTCAAGTTGGACAGAAGGTAGGATCTTGGATTCTTGTGAACTCAGTTTGTCAGTCTGACCGTTTGTTATCTCACCTGAAACATTTAATCTGAACTGGAAAAAAATCAATATGAATGTTATATTTCCTAAGTCTTTCACCAAAAAAAGTCTGTTAGTAATGATAACGCAGCTGCAATGCCTATCCTTGACGTCTATATTACACTCTCCAAAATAAACACAATTTCCCACTAAAAGGAGGCTGAGATTCATTTTTAGGTCAGGAAACATCTAAGACGAATTTGGGACATCTTGTCCAGCCTAAAAAGAAAAAAAGTTTAAAAGTTACCTACAATTAGTCAAAAGCACAAAGGAATAAACCTAAAGGGACTCTCAATAGCCAAAACTGGAAAAATGTAAACAATAAAAAAGATGATTACAAAAGAGTAATGCATAGATACATAAAGCCCATGGACTTCGAATGATGCTCAAAAGCAAAGCAAAACAGAAATGAAAACATATTCACAGGTCTCTTTTGCAGGCTGCTAGGGTACCAAATCCGTAGAAGGCAATGGCACCCCACCCCAGTACTCTTGCCTGGAAAACCCCAGGGATGGAGGAGCCTGGTAGGCTGCAGTCCATGGGATCACTAAGAGTCGGACACGACTGAGTGACTTCACTTTCACTTTTCACTTTCCACTTTCATGCTTTGGAGAAGGAAATGGCAACCCACTCCAGTGTTCTTGCCTGGAGAATCCCAGGGACAGAGGAGCCTAGTAGGAGTCCGTCTATGGGGTCGTACAGAGTCGGACACGACTGAAGTGACTTAGCAGCAGGGTACCAAATCATTATTTGAAAATACTTCAGGGGAAAGAATCAAGCATTTATCCTACTGTATGGACTATATTTCCGGGTAACCAAATAGTTGACGAGGAAGAGTTCTTTATGAAAGAATCCCAGATAACAAATGCAGAAGGAATAAGTCAGAAAGCCATATTTTGCAACTCCCACTGAAAAAAATGGATCCATACAAAGAATGAAATGGTTCTCAAAACCTCTGGGTGACAGGTCAGTGAGGAACTTTCCAATGGCTGGATCAGGTGACAATACCCAACCCTACTGACAAATCCCTCAAGTGGGACAAACACTACATACCTCCCAGGTAATGCAACAGGAAGTGCGCGACACGGTCTATGAATATATCAATGGAAGCCAGTTTCACAGGCTGAGAGAGCAGACTGTGTGACTTCGACACCTTTAGGCCATGGCACGCCTGCACTGTTTTATGTCCCTGGGTGCGTCCCAGTGTCTCCTAGTTTACAGTCTGTGGGAACGTGAACAGAATTTGTATTCTACCATTGTGTGAGATTATAAAAATCTTAATTATGTTGAATTGGTTCATGGTGCTTTTCAGGTCTACCATATCCTTCTACTTTTCTGTATATTTATTGTTATTTTTTGAGTTTTATATTAAAATTTAAAAAATCTTAAAAATCTCAATGTATGTATTGAATGTATGTATGAAAAATACAATGTATGTATGAAAAAAATAGTGGAACTATATGTAACTTTGTTCTGTATTTTCTACTGCTGCTGCTTCTGCTAAGTCACTTCAGTTGTGCCTGACTGTGTGACTCCAGAGATGGCAGCCCACCAGGCTCCACCATCCCTGGGATTCTCCACTGGAGTGGGGTGCCATTTCCCTCTCCAATGCATAAAAGTGAAAAGTGAAAGTGAAGTCGCTCAGTTGTGTCTGACTCTTCGAGACCCCATGGACTGCAGCCCACCAGGCTCCTCTGTCCGTGGGATTTGCCAGGCAAGAGTACTGGAGCGTGCTGCCATTGCCTTCTCCGTCTGTATCTTCTAAGTCTCCTGTAAATATGTAATCATACTTTGATAATTTAAAAAATAAAAAAGATTCTAGATAAAAAAATAATAAATTAAAAAACTAACTTCAAGGATATAATATACAACACATTGAGTATAGTTAACAATATTGTGTATCTGTAAGTTGCTGAGAGAGTAGATCTTGAAAGTTTTCTTCACAAGAAAAAGAATTTTAACATGATAATCGATGTTAACTAAATTTGTGGTAGTCATTTCATAATATAAACACATATTAAATCACACACACACAAAGACTAAATCTACCCAAGACTTTGGACTGAGCTTCTAGTTCACAGAACAGACAGCAGATAGTGGAATTACAGCAGATAGTTCAATTATGTTACAAGAATACGACCCATTAGATCTAGAGTGCGGGAATCCTATAGCACTAAGGACATCCTTTCTTTAACAAATGAAACAGCGCTCTGGAAACAGGGAGGGAGACTTGCTACAGAATAAGAGAGATCTAAGCTTTTAGTGTGGATACTGATTGAAAGACACCAATTCCAAGAAGACACTGGAAATGGCTGGGAAAACAGAGCAGAACCTGGGTGTCTGGTGATAGGAATAGGAACAATAGCTAATCTTGTGTTGTAATACCTGTAATTTTTGTTCTGTTGAAAAAAAAAAATTCTTACTTTTAGAGATATGTACACAGGTAAAACAATGTGGAATTTGCTTAATACTCCAGGAGGACAAAAGAGTAAGTGGATATGGAGCAGCAAAGATGAAACAAGAGCGCTGATGGCTGCTGAAGCTGGGTGACAATCGGTACACCAGGGTCACTACACTCTCTACTTTTGTACTTGTTTGGAAGTCTCCCTGATTAAAAAAAAAGGGATGAACATAAATATTTGGCAAAAACTTAAAAATGGTAATACACATCTGACTGAGGGACAGGAAAAGGGGTGGTTTCAAAGCAACTAAAAGACTTATTTTTCTGCAGAGCAACTTAGTAACATGATTCAAAAATGTCTTAAAATTTTATATTTTACTTTCAAAGTTTACTTTTAACAACTCTAAGGAAACTTTCAAAGATACTTAAAAAAATACTGTTATGGTACATTTATATGAAAAAATATTTATAGGCATTAACCATCAAATTGTAAAAGAATGTTAAATATATGGGGAAATGTTCAAGATTAACTGTTATGTGCAAATGCAGGCTATAAAATATTATACACATTCCGAACCAATTTAGTCTTAAAACCAAACATCTAGAAAAAAGCCTGAAAGAGTCTCCATTATGTTAACAGCTGTTACTTCTAATTGATGGGATTAATGGACTTTTAATTTTTAAACAGTGGTTTCTCTTTTTGTATATTTGCAAAAAATTATATTTTTAAAAGGTCAAATCTGGATCAGTTCTCGAGACTGCCTGCTAACAGAGTAAGTGCGAATGGTGGTGATCTTTGAAATCATAAACTAAATGACAGAAGGGTGGTGGGACAGGGAAGCAAGGACTCATTAACAGTTAATTTTTAGAAGAATAGGTTATTTAGTAGCACACTGTATTCTGGGAAAGAGCAAGTCATAAATTTAAAAATTACAGCGTCAAGAAAGTGAAAATTAGAATTGGCTTAAAGTTTTTATGTAGGCTTCAACTAGAGGGATAAACACCTAAATCAAATTATTCAGGATGACTGAAAAGATTACTGTAGTGAAAATCTTAACACAGTTCTGAAAGTAACCAAAGCAGCACAGTAAGACAACCCTCCCTGTCTGAGTTTCTATTTTGTGTACCACCCTGCTTATTTAACTTATATGCAGAGTACATCATGAGAAACGCTGGGATGGAAGAAGCACAAGCTGNCAAGAACACTGGAGTGGGTTGCCATTTCCTTCTCCAATGCGTGAAAGTGAAAAGTGAAAGCAAAGTCGCTTAGTTGTGTCTGACTTAGCCTATCAGGCTCCTCCGTCCATGGGATTTTCCAGGCAAGAGTACTGGAGCGGGTTGCCATTAGCCTTCTCCCACAACAGCATAGTTGATCAGAAAAAGCACCACTGTGAGCGGGGGTCCCTGGCAGGGCACACAGTATCAGAAAAACCCCAGAGAAACCGAGGGACCCAGCAGGACCCTAAAAGCAGGAAGGGGAAGAGCAGGACATGCCTTCACATGGGCACCTGGTCACAAGGCAGACAGGGTGGGACAGATTTCAGAACTGAAGACTCAAGTCAGTCAGTCAGGGTGATGTAAGACTTAGCCACTGAACCAAAACACTCAACTCCTTCCACTCTCCAGACCTGGGGTTCAGAGTCAAGCAGAACTTACAGCAATGGGAGTCAAGAGTTTCCACGTGAAGGACTAGAATCAAGTAGGTCATTCTGTTGGGTGTTCTCATTTTTCCAGACTTCCATTTCCCATCTACTCCTCTTCTCCTAAACCCACCCAACTCAGAAATCAAACTCTTCTGTCCTTTCTTCATCTCTTTCAAGAGGAGCACTTGAAAAGCAAAAGGAACTTCCTTATGAACATCCACTGAGTGGAAAAGACGCCATGGAACATTTTTAAAGGCAAGTTTCTTATATTAATGGGTCAGTGAAATATTTCTCCTTTCTCTTGGTTTTTATGACAATAACCGCAGGCACGTGATGAAAATAAAGACCAGCTCCAACTTTGTTGGGATATTTATAGGGGATATTCCACATCACTAAATGGCACAGGCTAGAAAAATACAGAAATCTCAGAGTTCAAACAGGATCGGGAGGACTGCGTGTGGAACGACAAACATTCCTCAGACCATGCTGTTTTGGAACCAGTGATTGAAAACTTCATTTCACTGTTGGTTTTAAACTCCACTAGACTGGAACGCATTTGAAGACACCAGCTACTAGGACTAAAGATAGTCAAGCAGGAGATGAAGGAGGATCGGGTTAGTAATAAGCTTATTTCAGACCTCTTCAGATTAAGGTCAAATATAAAATTCTCATTAGTTTCCAGTTTATTTAAAGTAAGGTGGGCGGGAGTTCAAAGTCACCTCCGTTATCCTCCACTAGAGGAGGAAAAGAGGGTGAGCAGGTCCCACAGGACACGACAGACAGGGCTACCTGTGTGGCTTCCTCATTTACAGGAAACCCTCAGAACTGCTTGCACCTGAAGCTGTTTTTGAATCACCTTGGTCTCATTCTTTGCAAAGGGGGTTCCGAGGAGCAAAGTTCTGCCAGCCCCTTTGATCAGCCCTCAAACCCGGCTGCCTTCAATGAGCTGGGGAACCAGACTGGCGAGATGGCGAGCGTTTCCCCTCTTTGATTGTTAACCGCTTTTATTTTCCATTTTATTTAAGATGCTTAATTTGTTTTTAGTGATTTACTCCTCTCTTTAATTAGATGGAGCGATTAGTGAGCATCTTTTCCCTGGCAAGGCAGTTTTCCTTGAACAGAAATGAGCTGAAGTCAACAGTACAGGGGCTGCTCCTAAGTAGGAGGATTTGCAAAGGGGGAAATCACCAGCCAGATTCCCTCTCTGTGGCGCTTCAGGGATGCAAATAAGAGGTAAGACAAAGAAAGATGTAATTAGGAGAAGGCAGGCAAGGAAATGGATATTTTAAATGCAGCGTCCATTCATAACACAGCACTTCTCAAGAGGGCTGTTCTCATAGATCCCCTTGCTGGAATGCATTATTTAAGATTCGGTTATTTAGAGCTAGAAGTAAATGTATGTTCTCTGCATTCGGTGCATTAATGCCTTTTGCCATAGATGCAGGTCAAGATGAGCCTACTTATTTCTGTGTAAAATCAGATCTGATATCAGCACAAAGGCAGAGAAAATAAAAGGGGCTGTTAATATCCACCAGTGTGAGGGAGACGTCCAGACATCCTTTCATGGCAGTATAGACTAAATATGGCAAAATGTGAAAGCATATTGCGACTACCAAGGACATTTAAAAAAAAATAGTTTTACTCTGCAAATCAGCTAGAATATATGCATCCTTTTTCACCAGGAAATTTCACAACGGATTTTATCACTTTTCTCCTGATTCTAAGTGTTGGTCTCCTGCTTCTTAGGAATTTCATTTCAAAGTGTCTCCCGGGGAGATGATGAACGCCCACAGCCCAGCTTCTCCTGCTGGGGAGGATCGCACGTCTGCCCCTCTCACTTGCTTTTTCTGGTCTCCAAACAAAAATTCCAGCGCCACCTCTTTCAAGCTGAAAGGCAAGGAGGCCTTCCCCCCGGCTGGGAGGCTGTTTCCAAGTGACAAGGCCTTGTCACAGTTAAAATGTGAGCGGAAGACAAGGAGGTTTACACGCCTCTGGTAAACCTCTGCAACATGGATTAAAATGTCCCTGGGCTGCACCCTGGTTACAGGTAAACCAGCACAGGCGAAAGGACGGTAAGTGGACCCCCGGGAGCTGAAATGTGGGCAAGACCATCACGGACGGCAGCTCGGATGGCGCCAGGGGATTTCAGTCCAGATGACACACTCTGGCTGCCGACAACCAGGCAGTTCGCAGCTCCCCCCCGTGCCCCATCCCAGGCTCCCAGAGCAAGGATTCTCCTTTAAATTAAGTCACAAACTCTGGTTAATTGTGTGGGTGGGTGTCCCTGTGTGCACGTGCTTGCTTCTCTCAGGGTCGAAACTCAAAGCATCTGGCCCACAGGCACAGGAAGAAGCTCCATTCTGCAAACACCCTGCCCCCCAAAAAGACAAGGCTGTGTGTCAGCGCCAGCGCCCGTCTTAGTGCAGAACTAAGAAGACAAACAGAGAAGGAAGGCGAGTACGATGACTGGCAGGAATGGTAAGTCCCTGGCCAAGATCAACAGCAAATCCAATCCAGTTCTGACTCTACCCCGAAATATCAAAACGTAACTATACTGTTCTTATACATCCTTATTTGCCATGTGGGGCGATGAGAATGGACACATTAATTAATGTCCAAAATGATGTTCAATTAAAACAAGTGCAGTGTGTCCGTCAAGGTCTGGCCCAAAGATCTTTTCAGCGTTCGCTACTCGAGCAGTTCAGACCGGGGAGTCTCGCGCATGTTTATCTGGTGGGTAAGGTTTATCTGCGAGCAACAGAGGCTGCCTTGTGAAGCTTCAGAAACCAAATGACAGACACCCCGGCATGAGCACACCCCAGGCAGCGCTTTCTCACAGAGCTTGACATGCCCCCTTTTCTACCTTCAAAAGTCAATCAGCAGATGCATTTAATACAGAGATGTGGCTCCTGCTTTCCTGATGCGCCCCCTCCGCTTCCAGAGACGTTTTCAGGAAAAGACTGGTTGCTATGGAAGCTTTATTGTCGCCCAGGTATTAGAAGGTTGGAAAACATTCAACCAGTCACCTGATCTGCTCAGCATCCCCAAGTTCATTAAAATAAGAATCAGGAGGAGACAGACAAGGTGATTTCAAAAAACAAAGTGGTTCTTTGCCCATAAAAGGACTACACGGCTTACTAACCAGACTCTCCACAACCACGGCCGACTCTGACACACTTTTCTTCCAAAGCTACTCTTACACACGGCGGCATTTGAGGAGAATAACACAGGATCGCTTATTTCTAGAATAACAGGCGGTTTCTGTCATTGTTATATACTTAACATAAAGTGAATGAATGCTCTGGAATTCAATTCAGTCCGGCTGCTAGGTCTCCAGCAAGTTAATGCGCCATAAAGACACGTTTTCATAAACAAAAGTACAATTAAAGAATTGGAATCCACAGAAAGCAGTTCTCCAAACTGGCCTGCAAAAACGGAATGGCCTGCAATCCACCACCTGGACATCCAGTCTGAAAATTGCTGGACTATCATGTGGTCAACAGGCTCTCATCCTAATACCATTAGCAGAAATGAACTGGAACCAATTGTAAGTGGCTACTAATTGCCCATGACAGTGATGGAAAATACTGAGTCGACCTCAGAAGAGTTCATTTAGTCGGAGTGGTAGAGCTGGAGGCTGAGGCTGCCATACTTCTATCACAGGTTGACCTTATTAACTCGCCATTCTGGAGCCCTAGCTGAAAACAGGGATCAAGAAGTGCATGATAAGCTGTGACCACATTGACAGTTTGGGCCAAGCGGCCTGAACTGACTGGCTGATTCAGCTGGCAGGAAGAAAAGGGGCCTGGACAATATTTGTAAAAAGGAGGTTGTTCCCTAGTGAAATCAAAACTGCTTGTTTTATACGTGGAGATTACTATTAGCATCAACTCCTGCATGCTTAGCCAGGTCTGATGCTCCGTGACTCCATGAACACTATGCAGCCCTCCAGGCTCCTCTGAGCATGGGATTTTCCAGGCAAGAATACTGGAGTGGATGGCCATTTCCTTCTCCAGGGGATCTTTCCCACCCAGGGATCGAACCTGCATCTCCTGCACCGGCAGGCAAACTCTTTAAATACCATTGAGCCACCTGGGAAGCCCTTATTAGCAACAGGTTTTGTTTAACAGTTTGCTGACCCATCCAAACAGTTTCACTGGAACCCCTGACTTGATGATACTAAGGTAGTGATGTGTTAACATGATAAAGCTGGGATACGCCTTCCGGCTGTTAGTGTGACTCTGTAACATCTCAGACACTTGTTCCTTCTCCTGCCCCCAGTCGTTCTCCACGTGCTAGGTTTGCGCAGCAGGTGTGCATTTAAATACTCAAGTAACGATTCGGGCATGTATTTCATGGCACTTTCTGTCAAGACAGAGGAACCTGGAAGTTCAAACAAATGTTGGTTGTTGTGACTTTTAAGACTAGGCTCCAAACCCAGGAACAGTCCTGAGGAATCTGTACAGTAATTCCCAAACTCCAGACTCCTGCCTCATTGGAAAAGACCCTGATACTGGGAAAGAAAGAGGGCAAGAGGAGAAGGGGGAGACAGAGGAAGACAGGGAAGCTAGGCATGCTGTGGTCCATGGGGTCAAAGAGTTGGACATGATTTAGCAACTGAACAATGACAACAAACCTCCTGCCATCTCAGAAGCACCCTCTGAAGAGGAAACAGGACAAGTATCCTGCTAAATGACTGACAGCAGCATTAACTCCTCCCGCAGGCGAGGAAATGAACATACCAACAGATGCAAAAAAAAAAAAAAAAAGCTAGGAGACAATTACAAGTGACCACGTGATACTGCATCTATCGGCAAGCGAAATCCACGACAGAAAAGAAAATTCAGACTGATGCCAACCAGGAAGCACAGCCTCCGGTCACACACACTGAAAGACACGATCACACTGAGGCTTTCACAGCACCCAAATGCCAGAAGCTGCATCTGCTCTTTCGGCGAGAAGTGCAAAGTGAGGCTGCAAGTTCAGAGACGGCTGCAAAATAAGACATGTGCATCCGACATGCACACATGTGTGTGCAACTGGCTATCTGTTCAGCTGTGAAGCTGAGTTTATGTATCAGTCTAAGATGACATGGCCTGAAACCAGGGTGCCAAAGGCTGAGGGGTATCCACAAGACCCCCGGCAAGAGTTTGACCCTGTTGTGATCACGACCACCGCTCTAAGAGAGCTCTATGTTGTGTTGCATCCCTTAAAACATTTTGCAAAGGTGAGGAGAAAACACGTAAACTGTGTGGTTAAGAAAGCTGACCTAAAACTTACAAGGCGGGGTGGGAGGGGGAACGTACAGCATGTCCTCATATTGTCACACTGGGGCACTGTTTAATGGGTCAAATATTTAATTCTCTAGAAAATACCTGTGTCTGATTTTGCTATTTAGTATTTGATTGAGAGTTACAGGTTAATTTCTGGATTTACCTCGGTTGTAAAGAGTACCCCAAAGCACGAGGTCTCATTGCTATCTAGGAAATTAATCAGTTCAATATATAATCAAGAAATTCTAATGTAATACTCTTTCTTAAATGCCTTATTAACACCTAGTTCCTCAAATGCTCTTTAAATCCTTGTGACCACCTTATAGCAGTCCTCACTGATGAGATCAATCAGTCAACGACCCACATTAATTCTTTTTCTTATGAAGAATTTCAGTTTTCACTCTGAGATAGTTCAATGGTCAGAAGCTCACTTTTAGTCATTCAGGAGAATTGTACTGCTAACCCTTCTCCATTTTCCTATGGGTTCTATTTTCTTGAAGGTTAACTTCTACAAAATGACTTCAGAAACTACTATGCCAGTGCTGGGCAGGGTGGAGGTTTTGTGTGTGTGTGTGTGTGGGTGTGGGTGTTTCTTCCATGTTTGGTTTAATTTTTCCTCGTATTACTCCCAAATCAGTAAAGAACGCCTTGGCCACCATCTCCCCGGAGACAAGTGATGTCACTTAGCTGTCTAAGCACCCTGACTATACAGCACCTTGTTCAAAGCTTGACCTGAATTTGGGGCGCAGCGGGGGGGGGGAGGTGGTACTGGTAAGGTTGTCCTAGAGTCATTTTATTTGGGGAAGCCAGTGAGACAAAACATAGTGAACATTCATGCGTTCTTACTGCTTGATCTCTTTTGGCTTGAAAACATCCTCTTTGAAAGGTTTCCAAAGGGAACGCCAATCACTGATACTTACAAGTCTACACATGACCTTGCCCACACTCCCCAAGGGCTGCAAAACGAAGAATGGTGTTGAAGGTGACAATCGCATCTTTTTAAAAAACATGATCACATCATAGAAAATCCAGGAAACGGAAGAAAACATGGGACCTTGTTCCTCTAACAAAACGACCACTGGTGTTTTGATCTATTTCCAGTCTGTACTTTTCAAAAAGTGTTTTACATACCCCAGTACACACGTGATTTTTCACTTAGACTATATCAATTACTTAGAAATTGGTGCAAGTAAAGCCTAAGCCTCATAATATTGTTCCAAAACTCTGCTCCATCACTTCACGTTTTCTCCAAATTTTGGCAAATAGAAGACAGTCAGTAAACATCGGCCANCTCATTGGAAAAGACCCTGATGCTGGGAGGGATTGGGGGCAGGAGGAGAAGGGGACGACAGAGGATAAGATGGCTGGATGGCATCACCAACTCGATGCACATGAGTTTGAGTGAACTCTGGGAGCTGGTGATGGACAGGGAGGCCTGGCGTGCTATGATTCATGGGGTCTCAAAAGAGTCGGACGCGACTAAGCAACTGAACTGAACTGAATTGATGGATTATTACATAGCGAAGTTCTGAATATTAATAAAACACAAGTGCAATACTATCAAATTCAGCTTATGTAACACATTCTGTAAAATTATACTCTACACATTATATGTGATGAATAATCTGTAAAACAGGACTTCTGTACCCTTAATGCTAGCTTTAAAATTTCAGTTGCCTCCTTGCTAAATCAGACAAAAGCAAACAAAACATCCAGACTACCTGGTTTCTGTACTTTCGTCAGCTCTTCATAGTCCTTGTTTTCTGGGTTTGGAGATTCTAGAAAGCTGATTTCTTCTGCGATGCTTTCCCCTTCTTGGCTTCTGAGGTTGTCTTCCTCTTCTTGAGGAGGCGACTCCAATTCGGACTCTTCTGAATCAAGGAATATCTGACCAGCGATTACTCTGCCTGCTGGGCTATGGTTCTCTACCGACTCATCTGACGGCACAGAAGTCTGAGAATATAAAGTATTTTCAGTTACCAGTAGTAATCAGACTCCCTCCAGTCTAATGTGACCGTTACTTTCACTAATCCAGACACAGCTCCTTCAGCTCCTCGAACATGTCCTACTTGCTTGCCTCTACAGACTTTGGTTATCTGCCTATCACGTGTCCTCATCACCTGCCTAAACCTGACTGTGCGGATTTCAACTTGGATGTTACGTCCCCTCAAGAGGCCTTCCTTAAATCCCCTAAGTCTTGGTTACCGGCTTCCCCTCCTTGCTCCCAGTATATCTCATACTTCCCCATATGACAGCCCTGTACTACAACTTCCTGTTTCTTACCTGCATTCCTCCCAGTCTAGTGATCAGGGATCATCCGTGACTGGTCTCTTTGAATAGGCAATAATCAACCTCATTCATTCAACCAGTCAATCAATTTAAGGGCATTAATAGATTTTGTTTTTAAAGAACTTGTGTAAGTGGAAACAATGACAGAGGTTAAGTCTTTGAATTAAAAAACTTTAAAAAATGAATAAAATCAATCTTTCATTAGGCAGTAAAATGTAACTGCCTTAAGGCGCTTCAACACACAGACACACACACCACATTTAAGTTGAAATTAAACCCAGTAACCAACACTCTTAACAGAAATATTTGGGAGCTTCCCAGGTGGCGCAGTGGTAAAGAATCCACTTGCCAATGCAGAAGCCACAGGAGATGCGGGTTTGTTCCCAGGGTCGGGAAGATCCTCTGGAGGAGGAAATGGCAACCCCCTCCAGTATTCTGGCCAGAAAAATTCCATGGACAGATAAGCCTGGTGGACTACAGTCCATGGGGTCACAAAGAGTCGGATGTGACTGAGTGCCTGAGCACTCCAACAGGTCAGCGATTTCCACCCTCCCCCGCTCCTGCCCCCGGAAGAATTAGGAATGATGCTATCCTTTTCTTTTTGAAATCCAATTCTGTTCCTCAAAAGATGCAGATTTCATATCCTAAGATACATAATTCATGCTTTTAAATTGGGCATCAAACACTTGTCAGTGCAAATCTGAGTACACACCTTGGAATCTATGGATTCATCCTGGTTGCCTTCTTCATCTGTAAAGAAATTTTAAGACAATTTAGTTGTCTTTCTTGTTTGGCAATCACACGTATTATTAAGTGAAAGCAGTTGATAAGTATAATAAATAATAATCAGACACTGGATAATCTAGAATTATCTAAAAATTTGTTATATTCAACAACTGTTCAGAAAAAACTAAGTCAAAGGAAAAAGGGATGTTGGGGGTGGTATTCCTTCCTCTTTATCCAGGAAGGACAGTAGCTTCATCTGTTACAAACAGGAAGACCAAGACGACCACCAAAACCAGGTATTTCTTCAGATACCATCTAATTCTTTTGTATAGTTAGTGCACTACTGGGGAGAAGGCAATGGCATCCCACTCCAGTACTCTTGCCTGGAAAATCCCATGGACAGAGGAGCCTGGTAGGCTGCAGTCCACGGGGTTGCTGAGAGTTGGACACGACTCAGTGACTTCACTTTCACTTTTATGCACTGGAGAAGGAAATGGCAACCCACTCCAGTGTTCTTGCCTGGAGAATCCCAGGGACGGGGGAGCCTGGTGGGCTGCCGTCTATGGGGTCGCACAGAGTCGGACATGATTGAAGTGACTTAGCAGCAGCAGCAGTCCACTACTGATCATGAGTTACTAAATTTATAAAAATAGAGCCCTAATTGTGTGGTTTGGGATTCCACTCCTTTTCCTCTGCTTAGAATCTGGAGTTACTGTAGCTTATTTTAGTGATAACTAGCATTCTATTACTCACTAAGACTACTACAGATGGACATTAAGAATGATGAGCGGAGCTGTCAAAGACAGTTAGGATCTGTGTTTGACTTCACTGAAGATATAACCAGATAACATCACACTGTCATGTATTCACTCACATGAGACCTAATTATTAGGAAATCAATAGCCTATATTAAATTAACAATAAATCTAATCGCTACTTGTATTTTTCTTCCAAATTCATACTAGCTGTTTTGGCTTTGTCAGATTACACTACGATTACTTCTGTTATTCTCTGTAGTTCTCTGTTAATTCTATGCTGCTGCTGCTGCTGCTGCTAAGTCACTTCAGTCGTGTCCGACTCTGCGACCCCACAGACGGCAGCCCACCAGGCTCCCCCACCTGCTGCTTGTTATTCTTTTTACTGCCTTATATAAACACATTCAGCAACCCAACTGGCCATTCGCAAATATTTGATCTTTGTATTCCAGTTAAAAAAACAAGTGCCAGATGATCTTTAAATTTCCTCCTTCTCGCTTCAGTAGTGCCAGCTCCGTAAGTTATGTGAGAAATTAACCATAGGCAAAAATGCTATACACTATGTGATTTTTACTAGAAAATGTGGTGCTATGTTTGCCATTTAACTTACTTCATATGATTATAACCTAAATATTATTGATAACCTGTTAACTCTTCAAAGTAAAGCAAAAACATGTTTTGGAGTTTGTGTTAGCAAAGCACTGAACTAAACTTTAAGAAGTATAACCAACTCATTATGTACCAAATACTCTATTTCCGGTTTTGTTTCCTTTGAATATTTCAGACACAGGTCTACTGGTGAACTTCTGCCATATAAAAGTGCTATCAATTCAAAGAAAACTTAAATGATAGTTATTTTCACATTCACTACTTTTAGATTACCTTCCAAATATTTTATTTCTGGTCGGTGGGGAAAAGAGGAGAACAGCATATATCAGTCCCATAGGGCCTATAACATTTAGGTTTATGGGTAGTGACATCAATTAATAAACAGTCATTCTTCAGGCTCACTTCTTCACAAGTATTACCCAAAGCCCAAGTTCTAACATATGGTTCAAAGTCCATTTTCAGCAAATCTTTGGAAAAAGGAAAAAAAAATTCACCTGTTACACAACTACACTGTATGTGTGACTGTATTTAATTAGTCATAAACATTAACTAGTTAATATAGCAAGGGCAGATATTAAATGTGAAATGTACAGGGTATACCCCCAAATTCTAAAACTTTCTATTAGTCAGAACTCTTAAATCATTAACGACCCAGCTGAGTACCTTGCCACAACAGGTCACATATGTAGCTAATAGGTAAATAACACAGCTGCCTATAAATAAATTACAAAAAATGTATATTTGAGACACTACAAGCTGTTAGGCATCAGAGTAGCAGGATATGTTTTTGAACTCCCAGAGACACGGAAACTTGTGACATCAGGGTTATTTCATACGAATTGCATCACGCTTCTGTTTCTCTTCTAACAAACCAGGGATATATACTAGGGTTACTGCCAAATTAAGAAAATTCTCACTTACTAAACTGGGAAAGCCTACTCCAGATGATAATCTGAAAGCATCAGCTATTTTCTTTTTCAAATAGGTCCATTCACATAATACTTTATAAATAAGTTTCTCATAACCTAGAAACTTCTGATAGGCAGTCGGGTAAGGATGAAAAATGCTGAAGTTATATATAAATAAAAAGAATACAGTAGTGCTTTTATCAGATTACATATATCAAGCAAGAAGAAAAATGCAAAAAGGATACAGTGAAGAGTTAAGGATTTCTCACTCAACAGTACTGTATCCAAATATCACGGTTTACATTACTCTGGTAATCATACTCCCTGATTTGAAAAAGACCAATTTTCAGTTTTATTATATTAGTTAACAAAACTGCAAAGTATCAAGGATTGTCTTTCAAGGGAAAGTGGCCACTACAAATTCATCTTCTAACTTGTCATATAGATTAAACAGACAGACGGATACACTTTTAAACACAGAAAGTCTGGAAAGTTTAGTGAAAAGAGACAAGACATCCTGTCTCTGGATTTGCCACTGAATCTGTGCAGATCCCAGGATACTGCTGATTCTTTCCCAGGATAATGCTGATTCTTAACTACTCCAAATCCAAGGCCTGGACAACTAGGCTCAAAACCTGGCTTCATGGCATGTCAATGTTACACACATGGTTCAATATGGCAAGCTTGCTCAGCCTTCTTATCCTCAAGCGTCAAAGGGAAGAATATCACCTGCCCTGTTGACTCTCAATAGTTTTAAGGAAAAAAAGAAGAGTGAAAGGAAACATATTTTGCAATCTGAAATACCTAGCAGTGGACCTAATTCACAAGACTCCATATTATTATTTGGCATTAAAAAAAAAAAAAACGGAAACAAACAGTAAACCATTTTAACCAGTAAGCCACTTCCTGTCAAAATCAAGAAAACGTGTGAGAAGTTAAAGCATGTCTCATTATAATCTGGAGAAAATGAAGGAGAAATATCTTCTAAATCTCCTCCTTTAAATGTATTTATTCAGAAGGAAAAGAAAATGTTTCCAATAAAAGTACAAAATTTTTACACAGCTTCAAGGTAAGTTAGATAATAGCTACTAACGAAGACAGGACCAAGATTCCCTTTGCGACTCACCCCGGGTAACTACTAACAGTCAAACATTTTAAGTCAACACTGAATTGTGAACCAAAACCTGATTTTTAAACAGGAGAAAAACTTTTTAAGCTAAGAATGAGGCCAACACCTTGTATAAATAAACTATTTAAAGAATAAAAAAGCCAACTGAAAGTCCATGTATTCAATTTATAAAACTATCTCACTTTTATTTACAGCACCGATTTCATACTTCCTTTGATCAAATAACTACTAGCAGTGCTTCAGGAGTTACACCGAATTTTAAAGATCTGGTCATGAGCATAAATTAACAAGAAAAGGGGAGTCAGGGGCAGACTTTAAAGCGTGATGTTGGCAGTAAAGTAACTGGCACATGCTTGCTGCCTTTTTTATGTCTTATCATATTTGCTCTTCATGCCAGCATGCACATCCACGTTCTTCTAGTTTGGGTTAAGTAAGGCTTTAGCCTCTACCAGAGAAATGTTTCCACAGTTTAATAAAATGGAAATCAGAGCAGACGTTTCGTGAACCTAGTCCTTTGCTTATATCAACACAACCCAAAGATTTAACAATTTTATCATTAACAGTCTTCTATTATAATCCCAACTGTTGATTAAAAGACTTCTTCAATCATCATCTCCACTGAAATCTGGTCAAAAGAAAATGCAGGAAAATGTTTATATGCTTTTTCTTTAAATTCTGCAAACTGATTTCAAGAGGGATATACACTGTGTTCTTTACTATTTCTTACACTTTAGTGTGAAGAATCACTCGTGCAGCTTGTTAAACAAACAGATCCCCTAACCTGTTCCAGACCTAAAACTGCATTTTTAACAAACACATAAGACAAATTCTGGTGCAGGTGGTTCCTGGACCACAGGGACTTTACAGCACCGATTTCATACTTCCTTTGATCAAATAACTACTAGCAGTGCTTCAGGAGTTACACCGATTTTTAAAGATCTGGTCATGAACATAAATTAACAAGAGAAGGGGAGTCAGGGGCGGACTTTAAAGCATGATGTTGGCAGTAAAGTAACTGGCATATGCTTGCTGCTTTTGAAATGGTGTTTTACACCACATTATGGATAGAATTTTAGGTTTAGGTCTCTTATTTTAGAAGCAGAATGACGTTACAGCACTGACTTACAACTAGGACAGATAATTTGAGGATTCAAATAACC
Source organism: Neotragus moschatus (assembly GCA_006410615.1). Lineage (NCBI taxonomy): Eukaryota > Metazoa > Chordata > Mammalia > Artiodactyla > Bovidae > Neotragus > Neotragus moschatus. The sequence continues at coordinate 699,596 of SJYA01001454.1, read as the reverse complement.
ATCTGGGAAATTTTCTGTTGGGGAAAAAAAAAAGCATTGACATTTATACCCTGCCTTGTTCCAAAAAAATTTAAAGCCATGGAACAGCTGTTTCGTTAACTGAAACCAATTAAAATTCAAAAGCTTTACTGTACTAATTCCTTCTTTACCAACACTTAGAAATACTAAGTGCTTCTTTACCAACACTCTCAAAACTGACATTTTCAGATGTTGGCAGAATAAACTATTAAAGAAGGGAAATGATAATTTCCACAGCTAGGGTATAAATTAGCTAATTGGGAAAACAATACAAAAGCACATGAATCTATTTATGCAAGAAAAAGTTAAATCTAGAGGCTATCCATTTTACACTNCTCTGCATATAAGTTAAATAAGCAGGGTGACAATATACAGCCTTGATGTACTCCTTTTCCTATTTGGAACCAGTCTGTTGTTCCATGTCCAGTTCTAACTGTTGCTTCCTGACCTGCATACAGATTTCTCAAGAGGCAGGTCAGGTGGTCTGGTATTCCCATCTCTTCATTCAATAGCTTATAATCTTCATTATCATTATTATTTTGATGTTCAGATAGCCTCAGATTTGGCCAGTGAGTACTCTTTCAAACTGACTTCTACATTTTTTTAACATGTCCTCATCTTTTTTTTTTTTTTTTGCTTTTCCTAACCCAGCACTGGAACCAGACATTTCTCCAAAGAAGCCTGCTTTCTTTCAGTGGAGAAGGTGCTTACATTCCAGGAATACCCATTGCTGCTGTGGTTTTAATGCTTCTAAATTCTCTGAGTGGACTCAGTTGGGAAGTGAGGGCCTGTGTGTCTGTGTATCTATATAAGCATGCGAATGCACACACACACCTATAATACACATATACGTAGCCACACACATCTGTACCTGTTTCTGCATTTATCTTTCTATATATTAGAACCTCTGAGGAAATGAACTTCTGACATCCAGAACTGAGCCATAGAAAAAATAGAAGAAGGTTTATTTGTAGTATTGTACTCTTGAAAAAAATGATATCAGGGTACTAGCTCTTCTTTTCTCGACATAGATAACACGGTAGCAGTGGATTGCATTCTGAACAGCTGCTGCAAGCTTCCTGCACCGGCCTACACTCAGGTTCTGTGCTTCAAAAACTCACAGTGCCTCTTCAAATAAAGACAACTCCCCTGCCATTTCCTGCATCACGAATCTCTGCAGTTCTTCAGTTGCTTCTCCTTTCTCTTCTCTCTCTGTTCTTTCTCTGGCCCTCTAATCACACAGTTCTTCATTAGTGAGCTCCTCACACTGCACAGCAAGGAGTTCCTGTGCGCCAGCTTTTCACCTTGCCCCACGCTCTCAATGATTTTCACCCTTGTTTTCATCGTCATCGCTTGGTGCTTCTTAGCAGGACCAGCTACATCACCACTGCTTTTGTGCTTGCTTCTAGACATCCTGGGCTTGAAAGAAAGATACTATATTATTGTACAGTATTAGACAGTATTATACAGTAAAGTTAAGTTAAAGCGTTTGCCTGCAATGCGGGAGACATGGGTTTGATCCCTGGGTTAGGAAGATCTCCTGGGGAAGGAAATGGTAACCCACGCCAGTATTCTTGCCTGGAGAATCCCATAGATGGAGGAGCCTGGTGGGCTACAGTCCACGGGGGACACACTTGGTTGTCATTTACACTTGATGCTAATGGCAATATGAGGGAGATGCTTCCATTTTTCCTATTTTGTAGCCAGAGAAACTGAGGCATAGAAACGGTTAGTAAGTTCCCCAAGCTGAGTGTGGGCACCAGAATTTCAGCCTGGCTCCTGACTTTAGAGACCAAGCACAAACAGGAAGATGGTATCCTCCCCATATCACAGAATCACTTAGAGACATTTCTATCTTTTGTACACAAATATACATGCAAGAGGGCTTCCCTCCTGGCTTAGTAGTAAAGAATCTGCCTTACAATGCAGGAGATGTGGGTTCAATTCCTGGATCAGGAAGATCCCCTGAAGAAGGAAATGACAACCCCCTCCAATATTCTTGCCTGGAAAATCCCATGGGCAGAGAAGCCTGGTGGGCTACAGTCCATGGGGTCACAAAGACTAGGACGTGACTGAGCAACTAAACAATAGGTGCAGAAGGCATGCACGCACACCTATGAGGGATGGGTTTTTGTGCTAAGTCAAGGAATAAAGGCAAAAAAGGATTTATGATAAAAAGAGGGGAGGAAAAAATTGGAGACCATCTGGAAGCAGTAAGCAACTTTAGCAATTTTTAAAAAGCCCTTGGGACTTCCCTGGCTGTCCAGTGGTTAAGATTCCACCTTCCAATGCGAGGGGTGGGGATTCGAACTCTGGTCAGGGAGCCAAGATCCCACATGCCTTGGGGCTAAAAAATAAAACAGAAACAATAAGGTAATAAATTCAGTAAAGACTTTAAAAATGGTCTGCATCAAAAAATCTTCAAAAATAAAAATAGAGGCACTGATTAGATGGCAACTAATAAAGAGGGTGATCTGGATGTTTTGTCCTAGAGCAGTTTCAGTTCAGTTCAGCTCAGCTCAGCCACTCAGTTGTGTCCGACTCCTTGTGACTCCATGGACTGTAGCACGCTAGGCTTCCCTGTCCATCACCAATTTCTGGAGTTTACTCAAACTCATGTCCATTGAGTTGGTGATGCCATCCAACCATCTCATTCTCTGTTGTTCCCTTCTCCTCCCGCCTTCAATCTTTCCCAGCATCAGGGTCTTTTCAAATGAGTCAGTTCTTCACATCAGGTGGCCAAAGTATTGGAGTTTCAGCTTCAATATTAGTCCTTCCAATGAACGTTCAGGACTGATTTCCTTTAGGATGGACTGTTTGGATCTCCTTGCAGTCCAAGGGACTGTCAAGAGTCTTCTCCAACACCACAGTTCAAAAGCATCAATTCTTCAGCACTTAGCTTTCTTTATAGTCCAACTCTCACATCCATACATGACCACTGGAAAAACCATAGCTTTGACTAGATAGACCTTAGTTGGCAAAGTAATGTCTCTGCTTTTTAGTCTCACTAAAGATACCTGACACCATTTTCAGTTATTCATGAATTCTCCAGTACACCTTGGGAGTTTATTTGGGGAGCAGGCAGGACAGGGGCCTCTAGGAAAGAGGGCCAGGTCCCTATGTCCACTCCTCTGTGCTCATTGGCCAGGCTTCCACCATTTTCTTCATCAGAATCTCTCACATGTCAGGCTTGCTGCTGCTGCTGCTAAGTCACATCAGTCATGTCCGACTCTGTGCGACCCCATAGACGGCAGCCCACCAGGCTCCTCTGTCCCTAGGATTCTCCAGGCAAGAACAATGGAGTGAGTTGCCATTTCCTTCTCCAATGCAGCCCACCAGGCTCCTCCGTCCCTAGGATTCTCCAGGCAAGAACAATGGAATGAGTTGCCATTTCCTTCTCCAACGCGGAAAGTGAAAGGGAAGTCGCTCAGTTGTGTCTGACTCCTAGCAATCCCATGGACTGTGGCCTACCAGGCTCCTCTGTCCGTGGGATTTTCCAGGCAAGAGTACTGGAGTGGGGTGCCATTGCCTTTTCCCTTGTCAGGCTTAATAGCAGTTAAATTCATCTCCAAGTTCTGGCAAGTCTTGTTCCCTAATGTTTCTTGAAAGTTTTGCTCCCTTTTCTATTTCAGTGGCCACCGTCCTAGTCACAGCTTCCATTACTTCATGTTACATAAACTAGCCAACAGGATCATCACTTATCAGATGCATTTTCCTCAAACTCTCTTGCTTAAGAAGTTATAAGGGGGGCTTCCCTGGTGGTTCAGTAAAGAATCTTCCTCACAATGCAGGACACATGGATTCAATCCCTTTTCTGGGAAGATCCCACATGCCACAGAGCAACTAAGTTTGTGTGCCACAACTACTGAGTCTGAGTTCTAGAATCCAGGAGCAGAAACTACTGAGCCCATGGGCTCCAAGTACTGAAGCCCACACCCCCTAGAGCCTATGCTTTGCAACAAGAGAAGCTACCACAGTGATAAGACTGTGCACTGCAACTAGAGAAAAGTCCACACAGCAATGAAGACCCAGCATGACAAGATATAAATAATTAAAAAAAAAGAAGCTATGAGGGTTTCCTGTAATCATGGGCAATGAGTTCAAATTCCCCCATGTGACCACCAAGCATCTTTTTTCTCTCCTTCCCTCTACATCTCTGATCTTATATAATTTTCCCCTAATATATTTGGATTAGGGCAGCTTGGGCTGCCGTACAAAATAATATAGACTGGGTGGTTTAAGGGACTTCCAGGGGGCACTGGTGGTAACGAATTCACCTGCCAATGCAGGCGACATAAGAGACTAGGGTTCAACCGTCGGGTTAGGAAGATCCTCTGGAGGAGGGTATGGCAACCCACTCCAATATTCTTGCCTGGAGAATCCTATGGACAGAGGAGCCTGGTGGGCTAAGAGTTGGACATAACTGACATGACTTAGCATGCACACACAAGTGGCTTAAAGAACAGAATTTACTTCTCACAGTTCTGAAAGCTGGAAGTCCAAGATTAGGGTGCGTGTTGCTGGGTTCTGGTGAGAGCTTTCTTGCAGACAGATGCCTTTTTGCTGTGTCCTCATAAGGCACAGAAAGTGAGTGAGAATGTCCTCCAATACTGATGTCTGTTTTTAGAAGGGCGCTAATCATACCACAGGACCCCACCCTCATGTTCTCGTCTAACCCTGATCACCTCTCGAAGTCTCCATCTCCAAACGCCATCGCGTTGGAGGTTTAGGGCTTTGACACATGAATTTGGGTGGCAGGTGCATACAGCTCAGTCCATAGCACCACATTCTGCTTCAGATGCAATAATACTGCCTGGACTCTCCTGTACTTTCTGTATCTCTCCTCTAGCTGCATTACTTGCCCTTATTTTCTGATAAACTTCCTTTCCAAAGATTAAGTTCTAAAGTATAAGAAGCATACATCCAGTTTAATCCATCTCTTGTTGGACTTCTCCCTTTTCATAAAATATTCCTTTGTGCTATTTTAGTTTGCATGTATTTGATCTTAAGCATTTTGCTACATATTTTATTCCAAAATTATAATTGGGTTGTAATGAGGCAAGTGCCATTTCTTGTAGAATAAATACTGTTATAAAGAGAATCTCTTTATTATGAAAAGATTTTGACAACCTAACTAGTGGACTACTTATCTTTAGGACTACAAGACTCCATTATAAGCAAGATAGGGAAAAAGGTACAGTAACTGGGAGTCTGTTGTGGCAAGATTTACAATCATAGAATTTTCAAGATTTATCTCTCACATTTCACATTTTTAAAACCTCATGCCTTAAGAAGTGACTTTAAGATCATATAACAAGTTAATGATGGTGATGTAAACCTTGATCTCTTGATTTCTAGTTTAAAGTTTATTAAAATGTTTTTTCATTGGCTGGTGTATCACCTTTCTATTGCTGATAAATTATAACAAATTTAGCAGCTTAAAAACACATTTATCATCTCATTGTTTCCATGGATCAGAAGTTCTGGAACAGTTTAAATGAGTCTTTTGGTTAGGGTCTTGCAAGTTTGCAGCTGAGGGGTCTCAGGGGTCTCAGACCTGGTTTCCTTCTATGAGCACACGTGGATGTTGGTAGAATTCATATCTTTGAAGATGAATGAGAAGATGAATAAGGCAGCAAACACTGCTTTTTCAAAGCCGGCAGAATAGTCCATTGTTTCAAATCCCAGGACAGTAAATTTTCAAAGGGCTCATTGGACTAAGTCAGGCCCTCACAGGATAACCTGCCTTTTGATGACCTCAGCGTCAACAGATTAGAGATCTCATATTGGTAAAAATCCCTTCCCTTTTGCTATATCATGTAACCTAATCAGGCAGTGACACCCATCATAACCAAAGGTCTTGCTTCCACACTCCAGGCCAGGGTAGGTACACACTGTTAATGTTTAAAAACTAGGTGAAGCAGCCACAGAGGAAAACAAAGTCACTTCCTGTTTGATTTCCTAAACCAAACACCTTATTGATGTGTTTCTTTCCCGCCATTTGTAGTTATTGCTGTCCCTTGTGTCCACTAGGGCTTGTTTTTCACTTTATACATAGAGTCATATAGTGTGTGGAGTGTGGAAATTGTCGGTCGCTCAGTCGAGTCCAACTCTTTGCAACCCCATGGACTGTAGCCTACTAGGCTCCTCTGTCCATGGGATTTTCCAGGCAAGAATACTGGAGTGGGTTGCCAGTCCCTTCTCCAGGGGATCTTCCCAAGCCAAGGATCGAACCTGGATCTCCACGGCATTACAGGCAGATTCTTTACCTTCCAAACCACCAGGGAAGCTCTATAAACATAGAGTCGTATAGTATATACAACTAAACATAGAGTCACATAGTATATACAACTAAATTTGACACTTCATTCATTTGGTCTTATTTTATAAGAATTTGAAAATGTTTTATATATTCCGTGCCAGCACCGCCCCCCACCACCGCCCCGCCCGATCTACTGTTTTCTTTTATGAAAAATGTCTTTCCCGTGGTGGCGGGGGTGGAAAATATAGATAAGCAAAAAAGAAAAAAACAAATCAACTGAAATTGCAAGATTTAGAAGTCACATTGCTCAGGAAAAAGATTTTGATAGCTCTTTGAGGGGTAAGGTGAAGTCCTGAGTTCTGGGTTGTTCGATGATATCAAGACTTCAGAGAAGGGCAAAGCTGCTCTCAACCAGCAGGGGAGGAATCTGGAGTTCCTGGGACTGTGGGAGGAGGGGGTGAGGAACAAAGGGAGGAAAAACCAGAAACAGAGGAGATGATGGCTGCCAGACATGACCCCCGCACTCGTCTGCTCAGCTCAGTCTTCATTGCGTCTCCTAAGATTTTGACTTCTCGGTGCTCAGGACTTGCTGTAATGCGGGGCTTTTCAACCTTGGTTTGACTGGCATTTTGGGGCTGGATAATTCTTTGTTGCAGGGGCTCTGGGTATTGAAGAACATTTAGGAGCATCCCTGACCTCTACCCACTAGAGGCTAATCATGGCCCCACCCTCCAGCTATGAGAGCTAAGTATATATCTGTGTGTGTGTGCTAAGTTGCTTCAGTCGTGTTTGACTCTGCAACCCCGTGGGCCATAGCCCACCAGGCTCCTCTGTTGGTGGGATTCTCCAGGCAAGAACACTAGAGTGGGTTGCCATGCCCTCCTCCAGGGGATCTTCAAGATCGAGGGAACAAACCTGCATCTTTTGTGTCTCCTATATTGGCAGGCAGGTTCTTTACCACTAGCGCCATTTGGAAAGCCCAGTGGAAGTGGTAGAAGGGGCTAAGTTTTGCCTCGGGTGATTATGTCAGCTTGCTAACAAGCCAACTTGCCTAGGCAGAACTGCCTGCCTCAGAATTCCTTTTTCCTGTGCGTTTCTGGTTAGCGTGGGTCAGAGGATTTATGTGGGAGACATGGAGGGCAGAAGGGAAACAGCAGCTTACACTGGCTGTGCAGTCCACACACAGATCAGCTGACTCACCCCACTGGTGTGAAGCAGCGGCTGGGCCTGCCGCTGCTCTACTGCCTTGAATCTGCCTTCAGCACCTTCACCTCTGGATGTGTGAAGCCCCCTGGAAAAGGGCTCTTGCTTCTGTAGGATGCCAAAGATATTTGTATTAGTCTGCTAGGGGTTGCCATGGGGCTTCCCAAGTAGCACTAGGGGTAAAGAAACCACCTGCCAATGAAGGAGCCATTAAGAGACTCAGGTTCCATCCCTGGGTTGGGGAAGACCCCCTAAATGAGCCAGCTCTTTACATCAGGTGGCCAAAATATTGGGGTTTCAGCTTCAACATCAATCCTTCCAATTAACACCCAGGATTGATCTCCTTTAGGATGGACTGGTTGGCTCTCCTTGCAGTCCAAGGGACTCTCAAGGGTCTTCTCCAACACCACAGTTCAAAAGCATCAATTCTTCTGTGCTCAGCTTTCCTTATAGTCCAACTCTCACACCCATACATGACTACTGGAGAAATCATAGCCTTGAGTAGACAGACCTTTGTTGACAAAGGAATGTCTCTGCTTCTTAATATGCTGTCTAGATTGGTCACAACTTTCTTCCAAGGAGTAAGCATCTTTTATAAAGGCTAAGATGTTCCAATATTTGCCATCTGTGAGCTGGAGACCCAGGAAGTCAGTGATATGGTCCCAGTTGGAGTCCGAAGGTCTGAGAACTTGGGGAGCTGAGGGTGTAAATCTCAGTGCAAGGAAGAAGACTGATATTGCACCCCGTGCGGGAGGGGAAGGGAATAAATCCTCCTTTCCTCTACTTTTTGCTTTATTTAGGCCCCAGCACACTAGGTGATCATCACACAGGTTGGTGAGGGCCACCCACTTGCCAACATCTGCTGGATCATCAAAAAAGGAAAAGAATTTCAGAAAAACATGTATTTCTGCTTTATTGACTATGCCAAAGCCTTTGACTGTGTGGATCACAATAAACTGTGGAAAATTCTGAGAGAGATGGGAATACCAGACCACCTGACATGCCTCTTGAGAAACCTATATGNTCTCCTCTTTCACTTTCATCAAGAGGCTTTTTAGTTCTTCTTCACTTTCTGCTGTAAGGGTGGTGTCATCTGCATATCTGAGGTTATTGATATTTCTTCCAGCCATACCACCACCCAATCAGAAGAAAGTCCATAAGATGCAACCCTTATCCATAATGTTGCCTTAAAAAACCCTCCTTTGAGTGGCAGTCTGAGAAAGTATCAGCTAATGGGGTACCCAGAGCAAAGGCTAGTAGATTGCTCATTGGGCACAATGGCTGACTCAAGTCTCCTCTATGTTCTGGCTGAAGCCAAGCTGGGAAAGACATGTTGTTGTTGTTGTTTAGTTGCTCAGTCATGTCTGCCTCCTTGTGACCCCATGGACAGTAGCCTGCTTGGCCCCTCTGTCCATGGGATTTCCCAGGCAAGAATACTAGAGTGGGTGACCGATGCCTTCTTCACGGGATCTTCCTGAACCAGGGATCACACCTGTATATCCCACATCAGCAGTGGGGTTCTTTAACCACTGAACCACCAGGGAAGCCCTGGGTAAAGCATAGTCTCTGGATGAATTCACAGTGGACTGAGGGTGCCCTTGTCACAGGTCGTTTTGAAGGGGCTTCAGCACAGTTGACCTCTCACCTCCATGGCCACTACACAGGGCCATAGGATGCATATTGCTTTAACATCAACTTGTTTTCCTCACTGGTTGTAGATTTTGGCACCCTGAGCAGCACAGGTCTTGCTGCATAGGATGCAGCTGCACAGAGGCCACGACATACCTGGAGAAAGTATGCTCTGCAGGCGGTGGGTGCTTGGACCTCTCGTGAATATTGCCTTTCCACATGAAGCTCTGTTTCACTCCCTGCCTTCAAAAAGTCTTCCCTGGATGTGATATACCATAAACAAGAATGAAATTCTGCCAACATGGATATACATAGAAAATAACATACTTTGTAAGATAAGTTGGACAGAGAAAGACAAACACTGTAGGATATCACTTATATGTGGGATAAAATCCAAAAAAGAATACAAATAAATGTGTCAGTTCAGTTCAGTTCAGTTGCTCAGTCATGTCCAACTCTTTGTGACCCCCTGGACTGCAGCATGCCAGGCCTCCCTGTCCATCACCAACTCCTGGAACTTACTCAAACTCATGTCCTTGGAATCGGTGATGCCACTCAATCATCTCATCCTCTGTCATCCCCGTCTCCTCCTGCCTTCAATCTTTCCTAGCATCAGGATCTTTTCAAATAAGTCAATTCTTTACATCAGGTGGCCAAAGTATTGGAGTTTCAGTTTCAGCATCAGTCCTTCCAATGAACACCCAGGACTGATTTCCTTTAGGATGGACTGGTTGTATCTCCTTGCAGTCCAAGGGACTCTCAAGAGTGCCAGGAGCCAGCACGGAAGATCTCACCCATGACAAGGTCATGTGGAAGAGACCTGATAAGCAAGGCTTCAGGACTCGAGGAACCCCCTTGACCTGCTCAGGCATCAACCCTAAAACCAGAATCTGTCTGTCTTACTATTTTGTGCCTTTTGCCAACTCTTCTGACATTAACAGGGGGCTATCCCCGACCACCTTTCTCTGGAGAAAATCAACTTAGGGCTCTAGCTAATAAGTCTCTTGGACATGATAGGCGTATTTCAAATCAAACCCCTCTGATGGCTTTCTAGCTTGTTTAACAGGTTTATCCAGACTCTTGCAGCTACACATGTGATTATTCATAGCCTCCCAACTGTGAGAGGCATGGGAAGCCTACAAATATAGAGCCTTTCAAAGAGTTAAAAACTATTAGAGTAGTGCTGGTGTAGAATTTCATTGTTGAGCCAATGCTTGCTGCTAAGTTCCCATATCTCTTATCCACTGTGCACCTGGGAGTGCATTAATAAACATAGTTGGAATGTAAGAAAAACAAACAGCTGAGAAAAGAAGAGATGTGAAAGACAAGGGAGAAAGGGAAAGATATACTCAACTGAATGCAGAATTCGAGAGAATAGCAAGGAGAGATAAGAAAGCCTTTTTGGATGAACAAGTTTTTAAAATGTGAAGATTTGAAAGGGATATGATATTTTTGTACTTGATTTGGTTAGTAGAAAACTTTAAAATATGTCCCAAACAATTTGGGTGTATAAAAATGTAATTTCTCAATTGTAAATTTTATGAAATCTAACTATAAATCGAGGATTTGTGATGAAAATTTAGTATCTCCATTGAAATGTGCTGTAAAAATGTAAATGTAAAACATATAACAGATTTAAAAGACTTTATATAACCAGAAGAATGAAAGATATTTCAATATTTTAAAATATTAATTACATGTTGAATGATTATTTGAAATATAATGGCTAAATAACATGTTACTAAAATTAACTGTTTTTAAAAAAGCCTTCTCAAGTGAATAATGCACAGAAACAGAGGAAAACAATAGAATGGGAAAGACAGATATCTCTTGAAGAAAATTGGAGATATCAAGGGAACATTTCATGCAAGGATGGGCACAATAAAGGAAAGAAATGGCAAGGACCTAATAGAAGCAGAAGAGATTAAGAGGTAGTAAGAATACACAGAACTACACACAAAAAAGTCTTAATAACCCACATATATACGATGGTGTGGTCACTTACCTAGAGCTAGACATCCTGGAGTGTGAAGTCAAGTGGGCCTTAGGGAGCATTACTAGAAACAAAGTTAGTGGAGGTGATGGAATTCCAGTTGAGCTATTTAAAATCCCAAAGATGATGCTGTTAAAGTGCTGTACTCAATATGTCAGAAAATTTAGAAAATTCCACGGTGCCCACAGAAATGGAAAAGGTCAGTTTTCATTCCAATCTCAAAGAAGGGCAAAGCCAAAGAAGGTTCAAACTCTACAATCTCATTCATTTCATGTTATCAAGGTTATGTTCAAAATCCTTCAAGCCAGGCTTCAGCAATACAAGAACTGAAAACTTCCAGGTGTACAAGCTGGATTTAGAAAAGGCAGTGGAACCAGGGATTGAATTGCCAACATCCTCTGCATCTAGATAAAGCAACAGGATTTCAGAGAAACATCTCTTGCTTTGTTTGACTATGCTAAAGCCTTTGACCACATAGATTACAACAAACTGTGGAAAATTCTTAAAGAGATGAGAATACCAGACCACTTTACCCGTCTCCTGAGAAACCTGTATGCAGGTCAAGAAGCAACAGTTAGAACTGGACGTGGAACAACAGACTAGTTCCAAATTGGGAAAGAAGTATGACAAGGCTGTATGTTGTCAATCTGCTTATTTAACTTATATGCAGAGTACATCATGTGAAATGCTGAGCTGGATGAATCAAAAGCTGGAATCAAGATTGCTGGGAGAAATATCAACAACTTCAGATGTGCAGATGACACCACTCCAATGGCAGAAAGCAAAGAGGAACTAGAGTTTCTTGATGAAGGTGAAAGAGGAGAGTGAAAAAGCTGGCTTAACACTCAATATTCAAAAAAGTAAGATCACAGCATCTGGTCCCATCATTTTACGGCAAATAGAAAGGGAAAAGAAGTGAAAGCAGTGACAGGTTTTATTTTCTTGGGCTCCAAAATCACTGCAGATGGTGACTGCAGCCATGAAATTTAAGACACTTGCTCCTTGGATGGAAAGCTATGACAAGCCTAGACAGCCCATTAAAAAGCAGAGATATCACTCTGCCAACAGAGATTTGTATAGTCAAAGCTATGGTTTTTCCAGTAGTCATGTATGGATCTGAGAGCTGGACCATAAAGAAGGCTGTGGTGGTGGTGGTGGTTTAGTTGCTGAGTCGTGTCTTTACTCTTGCGACACCATGGACTGTAATCTGCCAGGCTCCTCTGTCCATGGGGATTCTCCAGGCAAGAATACTGGAGTGGGTTGCCATTTCCTTCTCCAGGGGATTTTCCTGACCCAGGAATCGAACCCAGGTCTCCTGGACTGTAGGCAGATTCTTTACCAACTGAACTACAAGGGAAGAAGGCGGAGCACTGAAGAATTCATGCTTTTGAATTGTGGTGCTGGAGAAGACTCTTGAGAGTCCCTTGGACTTCAAGGAGATCAAACCAGTCAATCCTAAAAGGAAATCAACCCTGAATATTCACTGGTATACTTCGGACCCCTGGTGTGAAGAGCTGAGTCACTGGAAAACCTCCTGATGTATACGGGCATTAAGGAAGGTTCGGGAAAGTGGTAGGGGCTATTTGCCTCTGCTGGATGGAAAAAATACTAGTTCAGATATAAAGGACTCAGACACAGAGTCACCTCAGTACACATCCTGAAGCAGTCTGTTGCAGCACACTTCCCAGACAGCTGACTCATTGTCTCCTAAGAAATGACAAAGGAACGTTGTTATAATCAAGAACATTAGGCTGTTAGATAAAACTTGGCAAGAATAGTCTGTACTAATGCAACCGCAGAGAGCTTTTAGGCAGATGCAACACAAATACTCTGTATGTGTGGCATTTTACTGCATGAGCAAAAAACATGGTACGCATGCGCAGTTATCAATAAAAGGGCATGGCAAGCCTCCACCGGCATGTCTATTCTGCCTGGTGGATAGGCCGCCACTTCGCTACATCATCTCCATGTTTTTCTTTGCTGCGACATCACTCCTCATCCCCGACAAATGGTGCTCGAACAGGGACCCGATCGACGCAACCGCCTGGAACAGGCTCCGGGCGTCGCCCATCCTACACGGTAGGAGCCCGATGAGTCAACATTATGGGAAATGCCCTTTCTGAAAAACAAGATACACATAGGCTTGAGTTGCAATTTTTATTACGCAAGCCAGGGCATGAAGGCAGTCACAAGACACGTGCCCAGCTGTTGATGGAGATAGATTCCCCTTATCCTGGTACCCCGAGGTGAGTTCCTTGAGTATCAAGGATTGGGAACAAATTGGGCCAAAGTTACATGAGAAGCCTCGTGCACCAGTTACAGTTCTTCATGCACGGCCTCTCTGCCGGGACGCCATTTCTCATTTTGGTGTCCCTAGTACCCCTGCTCTGGAATATCAACCCCCTCCTTCCGTTGCTCCCGTTGCCTCTCATGATTCCTCTCCGGAGCTAATGGAGACGCCTTCTAGGATGTTCCCCATGACTGGATGCATGCAAGAAGCTCTCAATCGGGGGATCTATCTCCGTTAGCTGTTTGTCCAATACTACTCGGCCCAGGTCGAAAGCCCCTCTCTGAACACCTTCCTTATTCAGTTCTTAAAGAGTTAAAAAGGAGTATAAATGATAATGGGTTGAGTAGCTCTTTGACTACTGGCATTTTGGAGGGAGTTGCAGAAGGATATGAGATGACACCTTGGAGTTGATAAAAATGGTGGTGATCCCTGCGCAATACATGGTATGGCAACAAGAATACTCTGATTTAGCCGCCATTGCTGCCATGAACGATCTAACTGCTGGCATTAATGTGGGCCATAATATGTTAGTGGGGATTGAGCCATTCGCTAGCCTTCAAAAACAGCTGACCCTTCCACAGGCGGCCATCCAACGGGCTGCTGAAATAGCTGTTAAAGCTTGGAGAAGGATGCCGGATGGAAGGAGTGCTACTCAATCCTTTTCTAGCATTAGACAGGAGAATAATGAATCTTATTATGCTTTTGTAAATCGCTTGCAACTTGCAATTCAAAGACAAATAGAAAATCCTGAGGCTGCTGAGATCTTACTTAAACCATTGGCCTTTGAGAATGCTCATAAAGACTGCCAGGAGGTTTTGAAGGGTATCTATACTAAGCCTGATACTACTATGGCCACTATGATTCAAGCATGCCAAACAGCAGGTTCTGAAACCCACTGGGCTACATTATTGGCAGCCGCTTTAAAACCTCCTGGCAAAACTTGTTTTAATTGTGGGAAAATTGGACATTTACTCTGGGAATGTCGAAATAAGAGAGCTGATAGGCCCAAGACAAAATGTCCCAAATGTGGGAAAGGATATCATTGGGCTAATCAATGCCGATCGCCAAGTCAGAATTAGGGAATCAAAAAGACAGAAACATCTCCAGCCCCGGTCCAAAGGAGCCCCCCCCATACCAGAATTCAGACTTATCCGATAAACAGCTCTGCCCTAGTCAATTCTCCGTCTCTCAGTCCATTCATGCCACCCATGGAAGTGCAGGAATAGATCTTATAAATGGTGAGGAAGTCAACATTCAATTGCCTGTGGAAGTATATTTGATTCCTACTCAGTTATGGGGACCTCTACCGAAAGATATGGTGGGATTTTTATTACCTCGTTCTCATGCACGATAAAAAGGCATTTTTGTTATCCTGGGCGTGATAGATTCAGATTTTACTGGTATTATAAAGGCTCAAGTATGGACATATTTACCTCCCAAAAATAAATTTCAGGATTTTCTATATCCCAACTGGTTTTACTCCCTTATGTTTCTGTAAACAAACCAGATAATCATCAGGGTGATCATGGTTTTGGTTCTGCCATTGTTGCTGCTACCATACCTGTAAAATCAGATAAGCCAGTACTTACCTTGTCAATCAGTTAACAGGCAACTAATCAATGGTCTATTGGATACGGGCACTAATGTCACAGTTTTCCCTCCTTGCTAGCCTGCTGCCTGGCCTGGGGAAAATGCAGAGTCCCTCTGGGGCATTAGGGGCAACACCCTATCTTGACAGAGTGCCTTATGGGTCTCATGTGTAGCCAGGAATAAATCCTCTAAAGTAATCGCCTGTATACAACATTATATTTTAAACATTCCCTTTGTGGTATGGGGAAGAGGTTTATTACAGCAATTAAATACAAAGATTATTACGCCGTTTTTATCGGGGCCTCTGCAGAAGAAGGGACAGCAGTACCTTTAAAATGCCTGACGGAAATGCCCATATGGATTGATCAATGGCCATTAACCTTAGAGCAATTACAAGCTGCAGAGGCTCTTATTAATGAACAATTACAATTAGGATATATAGAAAAAACTACTTCCACTTGGAACACTCCCATTTTTGTTATAAAGAAGAAATCTGGTAAATGGAGGCTATTGCAAGACTTAAGATAAATTAATAAAGTAATACAACCTATGGGGATACTTCAATGTAGATTACCTAACCCTAACTTGATTTCTTTCGATTATCAATTTATGAGAGTAGACTGAAAAGATTGTTTCTTTACCATCCCTCTGTCAGAGAAGGATTGGAAACATTTGCATTTACTTTACCAATATTAAATCATAGTCAACCTACTAAAAGATATCATTGGAAAGTTCTCCCTCAGGGCGTGCTTAGCGGCCCCACCTTATGTCCCTGTTTTGTTGCTCAAGCTTTAAATCCTTTTCGATCCTGATTTCCTGATCATGTAGTTTATCATTATATGGATGATATTTTGTTGGCAGGCAAATCTCTCTCTGAAGTTCATTCACCTTATAACATTACAAAAAATGTCACTTTCTTATGGCCTTACAGAGCCATAGAGAATAGGGAAAAGTCAAAGAAATTATCCAGATTTATACTTGGGACATAAAGTCCTTGAAGATGCTGCCACTCCTGCTATTCCTCAACTCACATTGCCTGCCAAATTTTCTTGTGTACAATTACAACAATTTTGGGGTCATCTTAATTGGGCCTGACCCTACATACAAATCACTACTGATATGCTGGCTCCTTTTTTCAAATTATTAAAACAATTAAAATCACCCTCAGCTTCTATTCTCAAAACACCCGAATTGGATACAACATTATCTACTATTAATGCCCATTTAACCTCCCAATTTGTAGATCGTCTTCCTTACCCACATTCTTCATTGAGGCTGGCCTTGCTACTTGAGTGCCCTTTTGCACCCACAGTTCTTTTCTCCAATGTATTAGAATGGTTATATTCCCCTCATTTTTCAGGTTGCAATGTACTACCAGATATGCAGATAACACCACCCTTATGACAGAAAGTGAAGAAGAACTAAAGAGCCTCTTGATGAAAGTGAAAGAGGAGAGTTAAAACGTTGGCTTAAAACTCAACATTCGAAAAACTAAGATCATGGCATCTGGTCCCATCACTTCATTGCAAATAGATGGGGAAACAATGGAAACAGTGAGAGACTTTATTTTTGGGGGCTCCATCACCACTGCAGATGGTGACTGCAGCCATGAAATTAAAAGATGCTTACTTCTTGAAAGAAAAGCTATGACCAACCTAGACAGCATATTAAAAAGCAGAGACATTACTTTGCCAACAAAGATTTGGTTGTCAAAGTCAAAGTTATGGCTTTTCCAGTGGTTGTGTATGAATGTGAGAGTTGGACTATAAAGAAAGGTGAATGCTGGATAATTGTTGCTTTTGAACTGTAGTGTTGGAGAAGACTCTTGAGAGTCCCTTGAATTGCAAGGAGATCCAATCTGTCTATCCTAAAGGAGATCAGTCCTGAATATTCATTGGAAGGACTGATGCTGAAGCTGAAACTCCAATACTTTGGCCACCTGATGCAAAGAACTGACTCACTGGAAAAGAGTCTGATGATGGGAAAGATTGAAGGTGGGAGGAGTAGGAGAGGACAGAGGATGAGATGGTTGGATGATATCACTGACTCAATGGACATGACTTTGAGCAAGCTCCAGGAGTTGGTGATGGATAGGGAAGCCTGGTGTGTTGCAGTCTGCAGAGTTGAAAAGAGTCGGATATGACCGAGTGATTGAACTGACTGACAGCATAGGAGAGAGAATGTTCCTTCCCTCAGTGTCTGTAAGGTCAGAGGCTGCTCAGAGGAAAAATGATCTTAGGTCCCGAGGGGTTGCTGATCTTGTTGACCTACACATGACTGTTTCCTAGACAGCATCTCCATGGCATCAGGATGTCTGAGCAGGACGGTTTCACAATCGATGCCCTGCTCTGCCCAGACTAGGCATCTTCTAGGATTATCTGAGCCCCAGATAACTCTGTCCCAAGCCCATCCTTCTCCCTTTCTGGGGTGTCTTCTTATGTTTTCTTTGCCGGCTGTATGTGTGCTCAGCTGTGTCTGACTGTGACTCCATGGACTGTAGCCTGCCAGGCTCCTCTGTCCATGGAATTACACTGGAATGAGTTGCCATTTCCTTCTCCAGGGAATCTTCTCGACCCAGGGATAGAGATATCTTCTGCACTGCAGACAGGTTCTTTACTATCTGAGCCACCAGAGAAGCCCATCCCTTGAAGGCTAGGAGGCTTCATTTTAGGTCATTTTGTCCTTCAGACACATTCTGTTACATTTTTTAAAACTTAACTTTTAATCAGAATAGTTTCAGATGTATAGAAAACTTGCAAAGGTAGTACAGAGTTCCCATTGCTGCACACCTGGTTTCCCCTGATGTGAATGTGTTCTTACATTAATGAGGTACCCTTGTCACAGTGAAAGAACCAGCATGGATAAATTATTATTAGCCGCAGTTCATAAGACTTCTCAGGTGGCATTAGTGGCAAAGAACCACCTGTCAAAGCAGGAAATGTGAGAGATATGGGTTCGATCCCTGGGTTGGGAAGACCCCTTGGAGAAGGAAATGGCCACCCACCCCAGTATTCTTGCCTGGAGAATCCCATGGACGAAGGAGACTGGTGGGCTGCAGTCCATGGGGTCACAAAGAGTTGGACACGACTGAAGCAACTTAGCACAGCACATACTTCTTTCAGTTTTCCATAGTTTTTACCTAATGTCCTTCTGGTCTAGCAGCCCACCCAGGACATCATATTGAATTTAACCTTATCTTACTTGGCTCCTCTTCCCTGTAGGAATTTCTTCGATCTTCCTTTTTTGTTGTTGTTTGTTACTTATTTTATTTTGGGGGGATGGAGATATTATTGAGGTAATATCTTGATAACTTGAGATGGAGATTTTTTGAGATATTACTTTATTTTTTTGAGAGATACAGGCAGGGTATTTTGTAGAATCTCCCTAAATTAGGACTTGTCGAATGTTTTTCCCATGATTAGGTTGGGTTTTGTGAGGAAGATCACAGAGGTGAAGGGTACTCGCATCAGCTCGATATGACTTATCACTGAAGTTCAGGTTGACCTTGATCTCACCTGACCAAGGTCATGTTTGTCAGCTTGTTCCACTGAAAGTGCTCATTTTTTCCCTTTCTGTACTGTACGCTGAGGAAGAAGCCTTTCTGTCTCTTTTGAGTCTCAAAGAAAAGAGCCTGTGTCTCCAGCAGTGATTGTTTAACAGGGTTTTTCCTAAGCAATTTATTATTTGTGGTGCAAGGAACATTGTTGTTCAGTCACTCAGTTGTGTCTCACTCTTTGCAACCCCATAGACTGCAGCACGCCAGGCTTCCCTGTCCTTCACTATTTCCTGGAGTATGTTCAAACTCATGTCCATTGAGTTGATAATGCCGTCCAGCTGTCTCATTCTCTTTCCCAGCATCAGGGTCTTTTCTAATGAGTTGGCTCTTCGCGTCAGGTGGCCGAAGCATAGGCGCTTCATCTTCAGTATCAGTCCTTCCGATGAATATGCAGGGTGGATTTCCTTTAGGACTGACTGGTTTGGAACATTACAGAACAGTATTTGGACCCATTTTAGCGTAAAAGTGAAAGTGAAAGTTGCTCAGTTGTGTCCGACTCTACAGTCCATGGAATTCTCCAGGCCAGAATACTAGAGTGGGTAGCCATTCCCTTCTCCAGGGGATCTTCCCAACCCTGAGATCGAACCTAGGCCTCCCACATTGCAGGTGGAATTCTTTAGCAGCTGAGCCGCAAGGGAAGCCCAAAAGCTTAGTATCCTCTAAGCACAAGAGGATGCTTAAACCTCCTGCCTGGACAGCGACATCAGATTAAAATCTGATGCCCTACCAACAGAACTACCCAGGCTCCTGCAGGCTCTTGTCTTGGAAAGAGAAGATGGTGCATTTGCCTCGTGCTGGGTGTAAGGAGGAAGGAAGCCTTCACTGGTAATGCTAAGCCCGTGTCACACTCGTGCTCCTCGTTTGACAGACACCAATGGACAAGCCTGCCAGGCCTGTGCCAGGCATTTCAGGGATCAGGGCGAGTAGAGGTGGAGGCTTATAGACCGTGTTTCCAATGAAGTAAAAATTATAAATTAAGCAAACCAGCTGTTGAATTATATTCTATCCTCCTGCCAAAAGAAATACTCCTTCACAAAAACATGTGCAAAGCTAGAGACGTCAATAACTGCAAGTTGGCGAATATTGAAGGCAGCTGAATTTAATTATTATCACACATGCCCAGGTGTTCTATTGATAGTCATGTTTAGGTGAGTCATAAAGACATAGATAATTTACAAGTTACACATTTATTCCAAAATTTTAATTTTTCCTGTCTTGGATTCAGCAAGATCTCCACTTGGGTTGTTTAATCAACATTTTTCACAACATTTCTGCCTTGTTAAGGAGTGCCAAATTAGGTAATCCTTCTTAAGGCACTGAAGGTTTTAGATAGTTTTTTATTCCAAATTGGGGAAACCAGTTTGCTGAGGCTATAGCAATTTGAATTGCCAATAAAGTTCTTAAAGCGCTACTTAAATTCAGAAATATACCACTAGTATTATATAACATGTTCAAATATTGTGATACGGTTGCATGTGATAAATTGCATCTATTATAGAAAATATTACATATTTTAATTCATGACAAAATTGCTACTTTATATCATAATTCAAACTTTTCTTTAGAGTAATAACTAGGTCAATTTATGGATCGTCTTTCAAATTTCTCAATGTAGAGTTATTATAAATAGAACTTAAAAGTAGTGGTTAGATATTCAATTTGTTAAAAATCTGTGTTCAATTAACAAAATACCCTGATCTATGATTTGCCAGAAGATAGGCTTTCTAACTGGAGAAGGAAATGGCAACCCACTCCAGTGTTCTTGCCTGGAGGGCTGCGGTCTATGGGGTCACACAGAGTCGGACACAACTGAAGCAACTTAGCAGCAGTAGCAGCAGGCTTTCTAACATTTGTTTTGAAAATGTTTATACGTAGTCATGAAAATATTTTCATTTTCTTTTCCTAAATTCTTTATAGTTTATTAGAATCTCACTTTGTTGTCTATTTTATATCTGTTTCTTTCAGTTTGGAAAAAAAATCTCTGAAATTAAAAATACATAGTTTAATAGCTTTGGAAGTGGAATATTACAGTAGATCTGTTTTGTTTCTTTTTAAAAAATAAGCAGTGGACCATTTGTATTCATTCAAATAGCACACATTCAAAATTAATTTCAATTTTGATGATGAGTCATTTTTTATTTGGGAATATTATTTTACTGAATTCTCCCAGTACATCTTAGTCTTGTCTAAGCAGGATCTAGTTAGTTTAAGGAGAATATATTCCACACCTCATTACGTGCTAGATTTTGGTTTAGTGTCAAATTTCATGTTCCATCAAGGTAGTCCATCTTTGGGCAGGTCCAGAAAACACCAAACTCCATCTCTGGAATTGTTCCAAAGAGCAGCACTCCTGTTGGTTCAGATAAGCCCATTTCTCCCAGCAGTAAGTTCCAACTATGTTCCACACAGCACAGATGCTTCTGGACTTTTGGGACAAATTCTGGCTGACTCATCTTCTTCTTTGCCAGCTATGTTAGTGCGATTGGGCAAGCCTTTCAACTTGTTTTTTCCATCAGTCTCCTAAGTCAGTCCCTAAAACTGAAAGCTGTTTTCTCAGTTTTTCAATAAAGGCTAACCTTATTTTCACAACTGCTGTAAAACTCCATGAAATACATAAATGTGGACTTGTTTTCCTTTTCTTGTAGTTCAGCGATACATGTAATGAAGACACATTTCTTTGATATGAATTTTGATGCTTCTACAGCCTGACTGCACTGAATGATAATAACTTTTTAAAGTTGTATATGCTTTCTTTTCTCACTTTATTGCTCATCAGATTCATGGCCTCATCTTGAATTTTCAGCCCTTAAGAATGTCCATTCACTTCATTATGTTTGTCTGCATTATCTTTTTGTTTATTTTAGCACCTTAAAGTGAAACCATTTATACTAAACCTGATTATTTTCCATTGTTTTCTGTAAACATTTTGCTTTTATTGAGTCAAAAAGTGTTATTATGCTTGGCAAGTTTTAGATACAGAGTGTCATTTTTTTTAAAGAACATCACAGTAAGGGTCTCAATTGGAATCACTTATGTTTACTGAATATTATTGACTATACTTTATTCATCCCTTTTTTCAGTGTTATAATTGTATTTGTATTTTTTCTGTGAGAGAATTAAATTTTGTGATGTGTAGTTGTACCTTTATTTGGTAAAGAATATGAGGTTGTAAGCCCTGGAGGAGTATTCTTGCCTGGAGAATCCCATGGACAGAGGAGCCTGGTGGGTTACAGTCCATAGGGTCACGCAGAGCCGGACAGGACTGAAGTGACTTAGCACACGTGCATGCATGAGGTTGGAGCGACTTCATCTGATCTATTCATATTGTGAATTGATGAGAAAATTTTGCTAATTTGCATTTTTAAAATACCAATTACATTTTCATTAGAGAATATATAGTAAATTGTTCAGGAATTTTATGTGAGTCATGGTTGACAGAAATTTGCTTCTTTTTTTTGGTTCCTAGCTTAAAAATATTTAAGCAGCATGCTGAGTTCCACTTTCATATATTTCATTTCTTTCATGATCTCAATGATCTACAGCATTAGGCAACAGAACTCAAAATATGTACAATTTAGACACATTTTCATCTAAAATATGCATGCACATAAATTTGAAAATAAAAGTTAATATTTTATGTATATTGAACATTTTTGTTTGGAAGGACTCAAAATTATGTCAGAATGAAAGGTGATGTATACATTATAATGAATGAATATAAACTTTTAACAAAAATGAGTGAGAACTTTTTTTAAAATAAATACATATATATTTTATTTTATTTTATTTTTTAGGGCAGAAATATACTTTTTTTTTAATTAAAAAAATTTTTTTTTCATCTCAGGTGTACATGAGTTCCCAATCTTGAACCCCCCCCCCCACCTCCCACTCCACATCAACTCTCTGGATCATCCCCGTGCACCAGTCCCAAGAATCCTGTATCCTGAACCGAGTATAGACCGATGATTCGTTTCCCACACGACAGCACCCATGTTTTAGTGCCATTCTCCCAAACCTTCACCCCCCTCCCTCTCCCTCAAAGTCCAAAAGTCCATTCCATGCATGTGTCTTTTTTTGCTGAGTGAGAACATTTTAATGTAATTTTTCTTAAAATTTAATTATATCACATTCAGTATTTCATAAAAATAAAATGAGATACATTTCCAGCATTCAGTGTCCATATAGCTGCCAATGTAAAGAATCAATATCAAGCTTCATACATGTTATATCTAAACCTATTTCCACAAATATAAGGGTAATATAAACTATTGAAAATTGCAAAATGCCATTTGCAACTGCTGTGAACATCTTGAAATTTGTGAGACTCTTCTGAACTGTGAATTGGAATAGAAAGTACATCAGGAGAAGGCACTGGCGGCCCACTCCAGTACTCTTGCCTGGAAAATCCCATGGATGGAGGAGCCTGGTAGGCTGCAGTCCATGGGGTCGCAAAGAGTGAGACACAACGGAGCGACTTCACTTTCACTTTTCACTTTCATGCATTGGAGAAGGAAATGGCAACCCACTCCAGTGTTCTTGCCTGGAGAATCCCAGGGACGGGGGAGCCTGGTGGGCTGCCGTCTATGCGGTCGTACAGAGTCAGACTTAGCAGCAGCAGGAAAATATAGATGCTTGTCATTACTGGGAAATGATAGTTTATGTTGAAAGAATCTGTCTTAGTCCCCCTTCAGACTGCTTTAACAAAGTACCAATAATTGAGTGACTTATAAACAGCAGAAGTTTATTGTTCATAGTTTCCGAGGCTTAGATGTCCGAGATCAGGGTGCCAGCATGGCTGGGTTCTGGTGGGAGCTTTCTTGCAGACAAATGCCTCTCTGCTGCATCCTCCTAAGGCAGGGGCCGTGCTGGGGAAGTGGAGCCTGGAGAGTGCAGGGAAGACCCAACCCTGGGCGTTTCCTCCATCTGGATGCTCTTGTGTCTTTTATCACGTCCTTTTATAATAAACTGGTGAGTGAAAGTCGTGTCTGACTTTTTTGTGACCCCATGCGCTATACAATCCATGGAATTCTCCAGGCCAGAAAACTGGAGTGAGTAGCCTTTCCCTTCTCCAGGGGATCTTCCCAACCCAGGGATAAAACCCAGGTCTCCCGCATTGCAGGTGGATTCTTTACCAGCTGAGCAACCAGGGAAGCCCAATAGATTGATAGACAGAAGGTAAATAGCTTTCCTGAGTTCCGTGAGCTCCACTAGTGAATTAATCACACCTGAGGAGTGGGTGGAGCGAGCCTCTGACTTGCAGCTGATTGGTCAGAAGCACGGGTGGCCAGGTTGGACCTGAGGTTGGTACCTGTGGTTGACGGCGAAGCAGTCTCGTGGGATGGAGCCCTTCCTCTGTGGATGTGGTGCCGCCTCCTGGGAGACAGTGTCTGAACTGAGGTCAGTTGTGGGATGCCCAGATGATGTCAGAGGACAGTGTGGTGTGGGGCAAAAGTCTGCATATGTGTTGTCAGAAGCGTTGCAAGTGTGAGCGTAAAGGAGAAACACAGGGCTTCCTGGGGAAGGGGATGGTGGGCGCAGTGGTAAAGAATGTGCCTGCGAATGCAGGAGATGTGGGTTCGATCCCTGGTTGGGGCAGATCCCATGTATGCCAGAGCAGCTATAAGCCCAGGAACTGGAATACTAAGCCCAAGTGCTGAAAGTGTGAGCCAGTGGTCCAGAGCTTGCGAGCCCACAACCACTGAAGCCCGAACACTGGTGCTCTGCAACGAAGAAGCCACCGGTTAAGAAGCCCCTGCTCGCTGCAACTACAGGAAATCTGACACAGCCACAAATAAAATTATAAACCTCATGGACAGAAGAGCTTGGTGGGCTCCAGTCCGTGGAGTCGCGAAGAGGCGGACACGACTGAATCGACTTAGCAGCAGCTTGTACATAAAAAAGGAGACATGCCGAAGACACACTGGGGTACTTGTTATACACAATGTTATTTTCCATGACACTTATCCCAATGTGTAATTAATTTTTAATTTTTATATTATCTGTTTACCATTTGTTTTCCTTTTGGGGGTTTGAGGGAGGTAATAACTCCTACCTCCTTTCTTCTCTGAGTTCGGAATCCATTAAGAAATGAAACACTTAAGTCAGACAGGAATAAAAACATCAGCGTTGTTACTGATGACACTGTGGCGACAATTCCGCTTGTGCTGATGTTTATGACTCATTCAAAGAGAGATGCCTGAGTTTTCCTAAGTTCACCTGGGCCCTGGGAGGGTAAAAGTCGTACTCACAATGCCCCATACCCCACTTTTTCCAGGAGATGCTGTAAGCATTTCCAGAGGTTAAAATAATTAATCACAATATCTTTTAATGGGGGGATAAAAAGGTGTGCGGTCTGCTGGGAGCAGAATTGCAAGGGGAAGACTTAAGCGTCGCTGCGCCACCGTCTGGACTGGGTTGGAGCGGAGGCGTGTGCTGTGTGTAGCACCCTGCGCAGACGCGCGCGGGGTCACTACGGGCTCTTTTCAGCGCGTTAGCCAGTGTTAGTTCAGCAACCTGGCGAGTTCTCCGGGTGAAATCTACAACTGGCCTGGGTCCCTGGATGGCAAGGAGAGCCGGAAGACAGAATCTGACACTTCAGATCGGTAGGTGGCAGGTTTAATATGCAAGGGGACTTAATCCGAGGTTTGAGTTGGGCGACCCCCAGACTGGAAGATTCCGCACCCACTACCAGAATCTTCCAAGTTCATATCGCGGCCTTCCCAAGGTACAGGTGTGTAGTCTGTCCAGGTGGCCTCTCAAGCCTTTCCTCTCTCTGAGGCTGCATCCTTGAAAACCGCAACTGGAGGGCGGAAGATACAGGGGTGGGGGTATGTCCCCGATGACCTGGGTCTGACTGGTGGGTCACCCAGTGGTCATGTCCTCCAGTGGCCTCCTGTGACAGCTGGGTCCTTCTTTCTAGCATGTTGAGCTAGGGACAAGGGAGGTGGATATTTATGTCGAATGAGAGGGTTCACGGGGCAGAGAGTCACCCAGATTCCAGAGTCCTGAGCCTGCAGGCATCTGGGGATCTCTGGCTTAAATGAGAGAGATGCTTGGTTTTCACTCCTCTGGAAAAGATGGCTTGAGAGAGGTAGCCACTTCATGAGGTCGTCTGAGGTCACCAGAGGCCTTGAACTGGGAGACAAGAAGGGGGTGAACAGAATGGAGGGTAGCTTGGGATGAATATTCAGACCGAGTAGAAACTATATGTGATCGCTAAGCATGGGTGAGCACAGTCAGATTGATGCTTGAGTGAGGCTGTGGACAGGCAAGGATCAGCCCTGGCTAGGCCCCGGAGGTGGCCAGGAGGAGGTGAACCTGGCTGGGGAAGGTAAATTAAGTGAGGTGTAGGAATACAGGGGAGCCTCTCCTGGCATACAGATATTCCCAAATAAACCTCCATCCCTCGAGTAAAAGCAGTGTTCAGTTCAGGTCAGTCGCTCAGTTGTGTCCGACTCTTTGCGTGCGACCCCGTGAATCGCAGCACGCCAGGCCTCCCTGTCCATCACCAACTCCCCGAGTTCACCCAGACTCACATCCATTGAGTCAGTGATGCCATCCAGCCATCTCATCCTCTGCCGTGCCCTTCTCCTCCTGCCCCCAATCCCTCCCAGCATCAGAGTCTTTTCCAATGAGTCAACTCTTTGCATGAGGTGGCCAAAGTACTGGAGTTTCAGCTTCAGCATCATTCCCTCCAAAGAAATCCCAGGGCTGATCTCCTTCAGAATGGACTAGTTGGATCTCCTTGCAGTCCAAGGGACTCTCAAGAGTCTTCTCCAACACCACAGTTCAAAAGCATCAGTTCTTCAGGGCTCAGCCTTCTTTATGGTCCAACTCTCACATCCATACATGACCGATGGAAAAACCATAGCCTTGACTAGACGGACCTTTGTTGGCAAAGTAATGTAAAGAAAGGCAATGCCAAACAATGCTCAAACTACCGCACAACTGCACTCATCTCACACGCTAGTAAAGTAATGCTCCAAATTCTACAAGCCAGGCTTCAGCAGTACGTGAACTGTGAACTCCCAGATGTTCAAGGTGGTTTTAGAAAAGGCAGAGGAACCAGAAATCAAATTGCCAACATCCGCTGGATCATTGAAAAAAAGCAGTGTTACCTCTAATGAAATTGAGGACGCTCAGAAGCCTGCAACTCACATGAAAGGTCCCTGCTGGTGGCAAAAACAGAACAGCTTGTGCTCCAAGGGGAGCTGAATACAAAGCCTCTGCTAAAGCAAGGTGGGGAAACTTGTCAGTTAGGCCTGGAGGCCAAGCTGCCTTCCTGCAGAGCTTTAAGAAACACTGCTGCAAATCCAAGGTTATGTGGAGTTTTAAGTGAATGCTCAGTGAAAGTGAAGTCGCTCAGTCGTGTCCCACTCTTTGCGACCCCATGGGCTATAGCCTACCGGGGTCCTCCATCAGTGTGATTTTCTAGGCAAGAGTACTGGAGTGGAGTGCCATTGCCTTCTCCAGGAGATCTTCCCAACCCAGGGGTTGAACCTGGGTTTCCCACATGGTAGGCAGATGCTTTACCATCTGAGCCACCAGGGAGAATGTTCAATAGGGTTTACTTAAAGGAGGACATCTCTGCAACGTAAACCAAAATGACCTAAATCAGGCTCAGGCAGTGGATGTCTATGTAAGCCAGTCTGTACACGTCCTTATTTATTCATCCAGTTTTAGACTGGATTCCATTTTTACTTAGGCTGTCATAGGAGATCGAAAATCCAACCACAGAGACAGCGTGGCCTTCAAAAATGGAAGTGGTAGCCAAGCAAACAGTACATGTCTTGTGCAGCTTGGCAGGGAAATAGGTAATGTTGCTGGCCAAAATCCTGGCCTTCTCTGCCCACTGAAGCTGAATGAAAAAATACAGAAGCCGAGCTTGTAGGAAATAGAACAGTGGCTTTAACTCTCTGCTGGTGAAGAGCAGAAAACTGTAGGCCCGAGCCTCAAGAACTGCGCCTCCTTCCACGAGGAGTCTAGCGCTGTATAAGAAGAGGGCTCGCAGTCAGGAGTCGGTGATAAGAACAACGGTGATAAGACCTTGGTTTTTTCCTCTTGCGTTGTTTCAAAGGCAGTCATAGGGGACATCAGTAACCCAGCAATGGAGATGGGCAGTTCGCGACCCTGTGGCCTTCTTTCTGAGATATGACTACAACCAAGGTGAAGACCAGATGCAGGATGTATTTAACGTAGAGTCAAAGGAAAAGGTGTGAAGTGTATCTCCTGCAGAGTGACGGTGCAGAAAAGCAAACTTCGTTACAGACGTGCAGAGTTAGGAGCAGTTAATGAAACTGCTGCCCACTCCAGTGTTCTTGCCTGGAGAATCCCATGGACAGAGGAGCCTGGCGGGCAACAGTCCATGGGGTCACAAAGAGTTGGACCTGACTGAGTGACTCACACAAAGTAAAAAAAAAAAATAAAAAAAAAATCTAGGAATGTTCAGATTTGCTTGCTATTCTCTTTGTCATCTTTGTTCTCAGGAAAGCGGATAAAAAAAAATCCCCCCCCCCTTTTTTTTAAAATTTCCTTTCCACTGCAACAGTAACGACGTGTAAATATTTGTAAATCTTCAGCTTCTGAACCATTTAAAGACTAAGGGGTGACCTAAAATGTCAGTTTACTGTTTTCTTTTGTTTGTTTGTTTGTTTGTTTTTTAAGGGAGAATTGAGGGTTTGATTAATCCTGAGGTATCATCTGATTCCACCTTCTCTTTTTTCCATGTATGTGAACCATGGACTACCAGATGTTCAAACTGGATTTAGAAAAGGCAGAGGAACCAGAGATCAAATTGCCAACATCCACTGGATCATCAAAAAAGCAAGAGAGTTCCAGAAAAACATCTACTTCTGCTCTATTGACTATGCCAAGGCCTTTGACTGTGTGGATCACAACAAACTGTGAAAAATTCTTCAAGAGATGGGAATACCACACCACCTGACCTGCCTCCTGAGAAATCTGTATACAGATCAGGAAGCAACAGTTAGAAATGGACATGGAACACAGACTGGTTCCAAATTGAGAAAGGAGTACGTCAAAGCTGTATATTATCACCCTGCTTATTTAGCTTATGTGGAGAGTACATCATGAGAAATGCTGGGCTGGATGAAGCACAAGCTGGAATCGAGATTGCCGGGAGAAATATCAATAACCTCAGATATGCAGGTGACACCATCCTTATGGCAGGAAGTGAACAAGAAGTAAAAAGCCTCTTGATGAAAGTGAAAGAGGAGAGTGAAAAAGCTGACTTAAAGCTCATCATTCAGAAAACTAAGATCATGGCATCCAGTCCCATCACTTCATGGCAGATAGATGGGGAAACAGTGGAAACAGAGACAGACTTTATTTTCTTGGGCTCCAAAATCACTGGATATGGTGACTGCAGCCATGAAATTAAAAGATGCTTGCTCTTTGGAAGAAAAGATATGACCAACTTAGACAGCATATTAAAAAGCAGAGACATTACTTTTCCAACAAGGTCTGGTTGTCAAATATAGTCAAAGCTATGGTTTTTCCAGTAGTCGTGTATGGATGTGAGAGTTGGACTATAAAGAAAGCTGAGCGCCAGAGAATCGATGCTTTTGAACTGTGGTGTTGGAGAAGACTCTTGAAATTCCCTTGAACTGCAAGGAGATCCAACCGGTCCATCCTGAAGGAAATCAATCCTGAATGTTCATTGGAAGGACTGATGCTGAAGCTGAAGCTCCAATACTTTGGGCACCTGATGTGAAAAACTGACTCATTTGAAAAGATCCTGGTGCCGGGAAAGATTGAGGGCAGGAGGAGAAGGGGACGACGGAGGATGAGATGGTTGGATGGCATCACTGACTCAATGGACATGAGTTTGAGTAAACTCTGGGTATTGGTGATGGACACGGAAGCCTGGCATGTTGCAGTCCATAGAGTTGCAAACAGTGGACATGACTGAGGGACTGAATTAACCTGATTTTATTTTTTAATTATTTAGTTTATTTTTGGTTGCACTGGTCTCCATTGTTGCGCATGGGCTTTCTCCAGTTGCAGGCTGTTCGGATGCGTCTCTTGTGGCGGCCTCTCCTGTGGAGCACAGGCTCTACGTGTAGGAGCCTCAGCCATTGTGGCTCCCAGGCCCCAGAGCGTGTGGGCTTTCATCATTGTGGTGCAGAGGCTTTAGTGGCTCCAGGGCACATGGAATTCTCCCAGACCAGAGATAGAACCTGTGCCCCTGCATGGCAGGCAGATTCTCATCTACTGGACCACCAGGGCAGTCCCTTTAAAAATTTTTTATTTTATACTGGACTATGGCTGGTTAACCATGTTGTGATCATTTCAGGTTGTCCACTTTGTCATTTCAGCAAAGATAACAGGCCCACAAGGGGACAGAGTTTTGCTAAGGATATTAAGCCCTTGCTCGCAATCAGGCAGGCTCTGGTCATCTGAAGGCACTGCACTCTATTGGACTGGAATCTGGGGAGTCTGTCCGTGGGGTTTATGTGACTGGCTGGGGAGCAGGGTCTCCGAGTCCTGGCTAAATCACTTCAGTCGTGTCCGACTCTTTGCGACCCTCAGGACTGGAGCCTGCTAGGGCTCCTGGGTCCATGGGATTCTCCAGGAAACAATCCTGGAGTGGGTTGCCGTGCCCTCCTCCAGGGGATCTTTCCAACCCAGGGACTGAACCCTCATCTCTTATGTCTCCTACATTGGCAGGCGAGTTCTTTACCACTAGCACCAGCTGGGCAGCAGGGTCTCCGAGGTGCCCTCAAATCCCCCTACCCTCTTGTCTTGGGGGAGTCTCCTCCTGCCTGACCCCGGGGCACACTCTGGAGGGCCCGCAGGAGGATGAATGAATCCTGCACGCCCACTCACTGCCCTGCAGCCTGGCCTCTGGCTGCCCGCTGTGGCCAGCTAGCTGGGAGAACACAGAGGCGTTAGCGCTATTTTCTTTCCTTAGCCATCTCTCAGGAAGCATCCTTTGTATGCAGTGACACCGGGCGGGGTGGGGGGTGGGAAGGAAGGATTGGGCTGGGACCTTGGATTTGAGGAGGAGGAGGGTCAGTGCTTCCCTGGTGGCTCAGATGGTGACGAATCTGCCTGTAGTGTGGGAGACCTGGGTTGGGAAGATCCTCTGGAGAAGGGAAGGGCTACCCACTCCAGTATTCTGGCCTGGAGAATCCCATGGACGGAGGAGCCTGGCTGGCTACGGTCCATGCGGTCGCAGAGTCGGACACGACTGAGTGACTACCACCTTCCAGGTCAGTGTGTCCTGCAATTGCTCAGCGGAGTCCTGGAGACTGAGGGCCTCGCCTGCGCTTCTCACGACCGCTGCTCAGGTGGAAGCAGCCTCTTCAGGTTTTAACTCACTACCAAAGCCACAGGCTCACTCCCTCTCTGCCACGCTTTGGAGGCCTTGCAGCCTTTGGAAAGCTGCTTACCTACTGTGCGCCCCTCCCCTTAAACAGGAGAGAAGGACACAGCCAGGGAGGTCATAGGAGTGATGCTGAAGGGAGAGTGTAAAGCAGTGATGTCAGTTTCCTTCCCTGTCAAATTCACACCCTGAGTTGGGCTCAGCACTGCCCGTAGTGTTATTTAACAGATCTTCATTGATTGAAAGTAAATTTTTGGGTTAAAAAAAAAAAAAAAGATTGAGATTTCCGAACATGGTGGAGTGTGTTTAACATTGATTCTCTGATCTCAGAGTAAAGAAAACAGAAAGGCAATTTTCCTCTAATATCAATCGGAATATTTTGAAGAAGAAAGGTATCTTAGTGATTATTCAGTCTCCCGGCTGTTTTACAAATAGTTATTTAATGACTTATGTTTCTCACTGTCTGAAACTTGGTTCAGTAGCATAGACTCAGATATTTTCATTTTTGAGTTGAATATCTGTTGGATGGATACCCAAACAGCCCTTCCCTCAGATTTTCAATTCCTTGCTCAGGCTTCCTGAACGTCTGGCTGTCGAGTGACTCATTCAGTTAGGAAACAGGTGGTGATTTGGGGTCTTTATGCTTTAAACCTGAGTCTTGCCATGGGCTCCTGACTTCTGAAGCCAGTCCCTTGACAGTGAACAAAAAACTGCCCAAGGTTCAGATTTACAAACACGAGTTTTGCCAAGGCTGTTGTGATGAATGCAATTAAAAAACACCACACAAGGCCCCCCTTCCCCTTTTAAAGTGCTGTTACACGCTAGAGCCTCTTAAGTAATTTAGATAATCTAGGATGTTAGTAACGAAGGTCCGTGCTCCAAAACGAGACCCAGCAAAGAGGTTCAGGACTGTGGTTCAGCTCCAGCCGGTAGACGAGGCGTGAAGGCGGCAGACGTCTGTGAGGCTTGAGGAATGCCACCCGAGCTTCACCGCGGCTTGAGCTGTGTTCCACGCATAGTAGGTTCCTCATGAACACTTGTTGAATGGTGAATGTGTGTGTCTCTGAAAGAGAGGGTGCCTAAATGCTTTTAAATAATAAGCTAAAAAATATATCAGGACAAGTCACCTTTTGCTCTGCTTGGGGGCGCGTTAAGTCACTTCAGTTGTGTCTGACTCTTTGCAATCGTATGGACTGTAACCCACCAGGCTCCTCTGTCCGTGGGATTCTCCAGGTAAGAATACTGGAGTGGGTTGCCACACCCTCCTCCACGGGATCTTCCCGACCCAGGGATCGAACCTGCATCTCTTAAGTCTTCTGCACTGGCAGGTGGGTTCTTGATCACTGACACCACCATACCCAAATGACATGTGTGTATGGCAGGCACTCAACATGTGATGTTTATGCTGATTATATGTGTGTGTGTGTAATGCTGTTGTTGCAAAGCAATGCTGCTACTGACGTTACTCATCCACCCAACACATATTTTGTATCCACTTGGTGTACAGTTGGAGTTGCAGCTATCAGCATCTGATAACAGTGGAAAGCCTATGGACTTTGAAATCAGACACACCTGGGTCTGAATCCCAGCTGTTTTCTTTACTCTCTCCCGTGTGAACTTGGGCATGCTGACTTCTCTGAGCCTCAGTTTTCTCAGAGAAGGCAATGGCACCCCGCTCCAGTACTCTTGCCTGGAAAATCCCATGGACGGAGGAGCTTGGTAGGCTGCAGTCCATGGGGTTGTGAAGAGTTAGAAACGACTGAGCGACTTCATTTTCACTTTTCACTTTCATGCATTGGAGAAGGAAATGGCTGCCCACTCCAGTGTTCTTGCCTGGAGAATCCCAGGGACTGGGGAGCCTGGTGGACTGCCGTCTATGGGGTCGCACAGAGTCGGGCACGACTGAAGCGTCTTAGCAGCAGCAGCAGTTTTCTCATCTGTAATGTGGGATTTTTAGTAGCATCCTTGAAAGTAGGGTTGTTAGGAAGATTAAATGAAGTAAAGAGCATGTGTTAAGTTTAGAGAGTCACAGAATGTGGTCAGCGTAGAAAGTTTTTCCGCAGAGGCGTTTCGGATGGTATGGCCTTTCACCACCAGAGGGCAGCATAACCACAGTGTTTGGAACTCGCCTTTCTCCCCACACAGAGGGTTCAGCGTTGGATACAGTGTTACCCTCCTACCTGAGTTTAAAGCAACATTTAAAGGCCTAAGCAGCTTCGTACAATGTTTTAAACGTGGCAGGTTCTAACCTCCAGGCTTCTGTTCAACTGGGTATCAATAGGAATGATCAATTAAGTATTCCATATCCCAGATGTTGAGAATATTTTTGCCATTAAGACTCAGCTAGAGCTGGCTTTTTGAGTCTTAAAAATTAGGCCAAGTTTATCTAAAAGCATCAGGCTGTTTGTGGGTATATCCAGAGCTTTACGGAGAGTTGGTCCTGCTGTTCAGCCCAGGCCTCTTGGCAGTCATGTAAAAAAGCAAATTCTTTACTCTGTGTAAGACAGTCTTTTCTTCAACAAATATTTATTGAGGACCTACTATGTACCAGATGATGCTCTGTTGCTGCTAAGTCGCTTCAGTCGTGTCCGACTCTTAGCGACCCCGTGGACGGCAGCCCACCAGGCTCCTCTGTCCATGGGATTTTCCAGGCAAGAGTACTGGAGTGGGGTGCCTTTGCCTTCTCAGAGATGATGATCTAGGTGTCAGATATCCACAGGAGGTTAAAAGAAACACATCATCACTATCAGTAAGCGACATATGAGATTTATCAAGTTCCTGAATGAGAGTTACAAGTGACGAAGAAGCAGCATGACGTGCTGAACCCGTAGGGCAGGGCGGCCCGTTCTCAGCCTTGGAAATGGGACTCTTGTCGATGTCCTTGTTGGAGTGAGCCAGTGCCGGCGCTCACCCACGGCGGAGGCCGGCCTTTGCCAGTGTGATGTCCAGCAGGGACCGTTTGTATCTGCACCTACAAACCTTTGTCCCACAACACACAGCTGTGTCGCTGTCCATTCGCTCAGTTGTGTCTGACTCTTTGCAACCCCATGGACGCAGCACGCCAGGCTTCCCTGTCCTTCACCATCTCCGGAGCTTACTCAGACTCTCATGTCCACAGAGTCACTGATGCCACCCAACCATCTCATCCTCTGTTGTCCCCTTGTCCTCCTGCCTTCAATCTTTCTCGGGACCAGGGTTTTTCCAGTGATCAGGTAGCCAAAGGATTGGAGTTTCAGCATTAGCATCAGTCCTTCCAGTGAATTTTCAGGACTGATTTCCTATAGGATGGACTGGTTTGATCTTGCAGTGCGAAGTTCACCTCAATGGAAGGAGTTCATCTAAATTCCTGTATGCTAAGTCGCTTCAGTTGTGTCTGACTCTTTGCAACCCTATGGACTGTAACCCACCAGGCTCCTCT
Organism: Neotragus moschatus; assembly: GCA_006410615.1. Taxonomy (NCBI): domain Eukaryota; kingdom Metazoa; phylum Chordata; class Mammalia; order Artiodactyla; family Bovidae; genus Neotragus; species Neotragus moschatus. The sequence goes on along the minus strand of SJYA01001454.1, from coordinate 665,291 downwards.
GTCCATGGGATTCTCCAGGCAAGAATACTGGAGTGGGTTGCCATGCCCTCCCCCAGGGGATCTTCCTGACCCAGGGATCGAACTTGTGTCTCTTATGTCTCCTACATTGGCAGGTGGGTTCTTTGCCACTTGTACCACCTGGGAAGCCCTAGTCTTGTGGAAAACCCCAAATCTAGAAGGAATCTTATTTTTTTTAAATAGGCTTGTTTTCTTTCTTTTTTCTTTATGGAGTCTGCGCTGCATGTTTGCTGTAGCACAGGGACTCTCTCTAGCTGTGGGCGCAGTCCTCCCACGTTGGCGGCTCCTCTTGTTGCGGACCGTGGGCTCCAGGGTGTGCAGGTTTCCGTAGTTGTGGTGGATGTGGGCATAGGTATTCTTGGCATGTGGGATCTTAGTTCTTGGACCAGGGATTGAACCCATGTCCCCCGCAATGGCAGGTGGATTCTTAACCACTGAACCACCAGGAAAGTCCCTAGAATGAATCCAAAAAGGCTGTTCGCTTTTCCCTTTGTGGTGTCTCTCGCTTTCCTTCTCCCTGGAGAGTAAGCACGGGCCAATCTTGCTGCTCAGGCGTGAGGCAAAGGGTAGGAAGGTGAAAGGAAACACGGGGGGAAAGTATTGGTTAATATTTCAAATCCATTATCCTGCCACACCAATAATAAAGCACCCACATTTGTGAATGATTTATCTTTTTTATCAATTGGAGTGGTTTCAAGGTTGTCCAATAATAACTTCCATCCTGTTGTCCTCTGTACTTCAGCTCCATCATTTCTCCCTCAGGGAAGGGTCTTCTGACCTCCCCTCATCTAGGGTTTCATTGCACAATTTTTTCCCTCCCATAATACTTACTCTCATTAAAAAAAATTATGGCAAAGTACACATAACAAAATCTTCCTTCTTAACCATTTTTACGTATAGTTCAGGGACATTAAGTACGTTCATATCATCATACTATCATCACCACCAATCCATCCTCAGAATTCCACCCATTTTATACATTTGAAATCGTTTCACGTTGTTTGTGTGGTTCTTTGACTAACATCTGTGTGCCCCACTAGGCTCTGAGCTCCACGAGGGCTGGCACTGTGCCCCATCGTCCTCACTGCTGTTTTAGTGGCGGTTATAGCATGTGCCAGGTGTCCCTGGTGGCTCAGATGGTAAAGAATCTGCCTGCTGCAGGAGACCAGGCTCCGTCCCTCGGTTGGGAGGGGCCCCTGGAGGAGAGTGGGTATCATGGAGCAGTTTCTCAGCTGGTGTTTGCTCACTTGCTTTTCTTACATGCATTCTTGATAGGAAAGGAGGGAAGCACAGCTTGTGTGCCAGAGATTTCTCACAACCCTGAGCGTATATGGGAATGCTGTTGTACGACTTCACATCTAGAAAACTTTGAGGACTTTGGTTTAATGTGGCATGCTCAAGCTGCATCTTTTCCCCCAACACCTAATGAAATAAGAAAATAATGAAGAAACTGTTTTCTGAATTGAAGACAAAACTGATTCTGTAAATCCAAAGGGTATATATACCATGTTCTAGGGCTTCCCTGGTGGCTCAAATGGTAAAGAATCTGCTTGCAATGTGGGAGAACTGAGTTAGATCCCTGGGTCAGAAGGATCCCCTGGAGAAAGAAATGGCACCCCACTCCAGTAGTCTTGCCTGGAGAATCCCATGGACAGAGGAGCCTGGTGGGCTACAGTCCATAGAGTCACAAAGAGTTGGACACAACTGAGTGTGACTGACACTCTGGCTTTTGGCTTTATGCTGTGTTCTAGGGAAATTAGAAGCATAAAGCTCGGCGCTAAGACATATGTTAGTTAAGAAACTGAAATTCAGTGATCAACAGTTTAGGAATTGAGAGAGAAAAAAGAAAGTCCTCTACAAGGAGGAAGGACACCAGGCTTCCTCACAATGATAGTTAATGTCAGAGGACAGTGGAACCTGAGCTCTAAAATCCTGATGGGGAAATATTTAGATTCTTTTGCCCAAGATGACGTGCAGGTGCAAAGGGATTTTGAAACAAAAAAGAACAGCACCTGTAGGAGCTTCCTGGAAAAAAAACAGTCAATACATGCAAATAAAGTTAGCCACTTAATGTGTGAATCAGAATACAGAATACAAGAGTGTTTTAAGCCCTGGTGAATACTGGTGGTAAAAACTGAATTCAGATAAATTTAGAATTAAACAGCTATAGGAAATATAGGTAAAGAACAAAATGTAAATGTTATAAACATGGAAAATGTAAATGTTATAAACATGGACAATGTAAAAAGAACATAACTAGCAAATATCAAGAAAGGGGAGGATAGAAGAGGAAGAAATATGGAAATAGAGTGAAGAAAAGTCTACTGAAATATCCAGTCTTAAAAAAGACTACAATTCTCTGCTGTTGTTAATAAATTCATTTCTTAACCTCAGAGACCTTAAAATGGTTATTTTAAAAAGTAATAAAACATTTGTTTGATGTTCGACAGTTCCATTTCATTGCAGTTTCTTTTACTTTGGTAAAATCAAAGTAAATTTGAAAGTAATATTTTTTAAATGAAAAACATGCATATATAAGAATAAGCTCATTTTAATAAACACATTTCCCCTCTTTCTTTCACTGTTTATCTTTCCTTTATTCTGTACTTATGCTTAGAAAGACATATATGGTCATTTTAACTTATTAATAGTAACAGTTATTTCTAGCTGTGGGATTTGGATTTTTTTAAATCTTTGGCTTTGTGATTTTTCTACTTTCTTTACACTTTTTATAGTACACTTTTTCTTTATCAAAAAGAGTATATTTTAATTTAAAAACCAAAGAAAAGAGAGGAAATTAATGAGATGCCTCAGCAGTGGTTATCTCCAGGCAGGTGGAGACTGGACCACTGTTAGATTTTTCTTTGTACTTGTCTGTATTCTTTTTCTAATTTTCAAAAAATGTATAGAGGTAAGTGAGAAGGATAAGCTGAGAATATCTGCTTTAAATCAACTGAATAGCAATCATGTGAGTGTCGTTTATGGGCTGCCTAAGACGCTGAAGGACAGGTTGATAGGAGTGGCTAGCCAGAATGGGTCTGTCATGGTAAGCCACAGGATGGCGGGCTGGTGTGGCGCACGGCCACTCTTGGGTGGTCCAGGAAAAAGGGGACAGTGTCTGGGTGCTGGGAGTCCCTTTCAGAGCACTGGGAGAATCACAGAGCGTTCAGGAGAACACTCAGACCCATTCATCATTGCATGTACTTAAATATGCCATGACTCAATTTTCCCCTTGAAGCATAACACCTAGTAAAGTCTGGAAACACTCATAGGTGTTAATTTTTTCATTGACTTTGTAATGGAATTTTATTCTGCTTATTAAGTATTCATCATGGGGGGTGGAATGTGTCAATGGAGACTGGTGAAACAAAAGTTTTATACCAAAAATAGAGCAGATTGATTTTGTTTCATTAACAGGAAGAGGATATGATGCCAAAAATAAAACATTAAACTAGTATGGCTAAAAAAGTAATCGCAAGTTCCGATGTCCTTAGCCACTCTGGAATGACCCTTCCCTTGGTGCTCTAAGACAGGCAGGCATGGTAAAGTCGAAAGAGCATGAAATTTAAAGTCAGATTCCCACTCTTTTACCTCCAGCTCTTCTACTTCCTACACTCTCTAGGAAGCGGAGAGCCTATGCCCAACTTTGCTGGACTTGATTCAGTTGATGACCTATATGTAAAGAGGAGTGAACAGTTCAAGGGAGGTAATTGGTGTTGGAGCACCTGATGAGCAGCTTCCCAGGTGGTGCTCGTGGTAAAAACCCCATCTGCCAATGCAGGCGAATTAAGAGAAGCCAGTTCAACCCTGGGTCGGGAAGATCCCCTGGAGAAGGGCGTGGCAACCCACTCCGGTATTCTTGCCTGGAGAATCCCATGGACAGAGGAGTCTGGTGGGCTACAGTCCATGGGGTCACAAAGAGCTGGACACGGCTGAAGCAGCTTAGCACTCATGCTTGTGATGAGCAGGGCAAACCTCTTCCTCTTCTCTGGAGTGACCACTGACTAGCTGCTACCTGAAAAGTATGATCTCTTTTGCTTAATGCTGTCTTCATTTCCAGATTGACTGATTACTAACCCACACAGTTGACCTTTGCCATCAAAGGTCTCTCTAGTCAAGACTATGGTTTTTCCAGTAGTCATGTATGGATGTGAGAGTTTGACCATAAAGAAGATTGAGTGCAGAAACATTGATGCTTTTGACCTGTGGTGTTGGAGAAGACTCTTGAGAGTCCCTTGGACTGCAAGGAGATCCAACCAGTCCATCCTAAAGGAAATCGTCCTGAATATTCATTGGAAGGAGTGATGTTGAAGCTGAAACTCCAGTACTTTGGCCACCTGATGTGAAGAGCTGACTCATTTGAAAAGACACTGATCCTGGGCAAGACTGAATGACAGAGGATGAGATGGTTGGATGGCATCACCGACCTGATGGACATGAGTTTGAATAAACTCTGGGAGGTGGTTATAGACAGGGAAGCCTGGTGTGCTGTGGCCCATGGGGTCACAAAGAGTTGCTTGGACATGACTGAGCAACTAAATTGACTAAACCCACACAGGGAGGCCACTGAGACAGCTGAAAAATGAAACCAAGTTAAACTTTATTCAGCGGGAGAGGTGGAGTGCTCTAGCCCTGATGCTGTAAGAGAAGAATGTGTGTGCGAGACCCATGTATTAGCTTGGGTACCAAGAGCTGGGGGGAGTGCAGGAATGAGCTGGTCCACCATCCTTGCTTTCTAGGTAAAGACACTGAGACCCAGAGGGAAGGGGGCTTGCTTCCTGTATCGCTAACTGGTAGTGATGCCATGATAAAAGTACTTAGCATCCTGACTTGGCATAAGCATTTCTCCTTTGGGCTAGGAGGGGAGTTTGAATGGAAGGCTGTGTGGTGCTCAGTCGTGTCCAACTCCTTGTGACCCCATGGGCTATAGCCCACCAGGCTCCTCTGTCCATGGAATTTTCCAGGCAAAAATACTGCAGTGGGTTGCTCTTTACCCTCCAGGTTGAATGGAAGGACTGGCTTGTCAAGAAGTGTAGAAGCTTAGAAACTAGACGGGGGAGAAAGAGTTGATCTTGAACACTCCTCGCATAGCCTCTGGGCCACCCATGAGGATGCTGTAATTCTAGCAGCGCATGTCCCTGTGGGAAAAGGGACACTCCCTTGTTGTCTGGGAGCATTGATGTCTTTTCCCTTCTTCTCGGTTCACCTGCTGATCAGCACGTTGTCCATTTCTAGAAGCACCACTGGTCAATAACTGTTCTCTGTGATGCGTCTGTGGAATAGACTTGAACATGGGCATTCCTGAGCCTTGAAAACACATGTGGAGGAACACAGCCAGATACGGCACAAGCAGTGTTCCTGGACACAGAAGCAAGGAGCCGAGGACAGGGTGTGATCGGCAGTGAGGGGGTTGGGAGCAGCATTCATTCAGTTCAGCTCATTTGTGTCCGACTCCTTGTGACCCCATGGACTGCAGCACGCCAGACTTCCCTGTCCATCACTGACTCCTGGAGCTTGCTCAAACTCATGTCCATAGAATCATCCAACCATCTCATCCTCTTTCGTCCCCTTCTCCTCCTGCCTTCAATCTTTCCCAGCATCAGGGTCTTTTCAAATGAGTCAGTTCTTTGCATTAGGTGGCCAAAGTATTGGAGCTTCAGCTTCAGCATCAGTCCTTCCAATGAACACCCAGGACTGATTTCCTTTAGGATGGACTGGTTGGATCTCCTTGCAGTCCAAGGGACTCTCAAGAGTCTTCTCCAACTTCACAGTTGAAAAGCAAAGTCAGAAACAAAGTGGGTGGCTGGCATAAGTGTTGAGGCCTCTCCTGTGGGTTTATTTCAATAACCTGAGAATGAGAGGATTAGTGAGGAGGTTTACTGAAGGGAATAAACAGGTCCATGGAGGTAGGATTTGCTGTTTCTTCAACCTTCTTAGGGTGCTTCCCAGGTGGCTCAGTAGTAAAGAATTCACCCACCAATGTAGGAGACACAGAAAAGGCAAGTTCAATCCCTGGGTCGGGAAGATCCCCTGGAGAAGGAAATGGCAACCCATTTCAGTATTCTTGCCTGGAGAATCCCATGGACAGAGAAGCCTGGTGGGCTATAGTCCATGGGGTTGTAAAAGAGTCAGACATAACTTAGCAACTGAACTACCGCCATCACCACCACCACCTTCTTAGATGCAGGGGAATTTGACTGCAGTTCCCTCATTTGGGACTGCAGCTTGTGTCTTGGAAGTTTGTGCTTCTCTTGAGCCAAGCCCCTGGCGACAGGATTGGGCTGAGGTTTGTACTTTGCTGCATTTTCATCTTCAGGCCCACCTTCCCCCTTCTCCCCTCACTTCTTTGCTTTCTCCAGGGTCTTCCCTTTTGCAAAACCCAGGAAGCACACATTCTGAAATTCCAGGAGCACGGAACAAAGATACTTTATGAAAAGGAGACATGATCTCATGGAAGAGGGATGTTTATTTACTCCAGCCCTGGAGAAGTTCATTCTAAGGGCACAGTTTTAAAGTTGTGAGACAGACACCTGTGAGGGAGCTGTGTGCTTAAACCAAATTAGGAATAAGAAATGGTCATTGCCCCGAGGCCCTGAAATCTAAAGGAACTAACCCAGATTTAAAGACGAACTCTCAAAGTTACTCTTTCCTCCCCACCAGCTTTAATTTCTATTTTCGTTGTCTCTCTCTCTCTTTTTCTCTTCTGAACTTCTTTTTTATGTTTGGAGAGAGGAGGGATGTGTTCTTGGGGATTTGAGAGAATTGAGTAAAAACTAATAGCTCCAGACATCAAGTATTAGTGACGGCTTTCGCAAAGTTGGTCACAGCCGAAGAGGGTGGGTGTGGAGTTGGGTTGGCTTGCTTCCATGTCCATTTTCTGCAGAATTTCCTTCTCCTTAACTTGTTCCCCTTTTGGCCTCCTCCCGAGACTGTGGCAAGTCCATTGGCCTCCCTGGCTTTCTGTTCTGAATGAAAGATTCCATGAACAAGATCACCCCTCCACCGCCACTGCTAACTCATGGAGAAAAGGATTGTTGTTAGGCCTGACGCTTAGTAGATACTTAAGATATGCATTCCAGTAATAAGTAAATAAGAGCTTCCCAGGTGGCTCAGTGCTAAAGAATCTGCCTGCCAATGCGGAAGACACAGGTTTGATTCCTCCATAGGGAAGATCCCCTGGAGAAGGAAAGAGCAATCCACTCCAGTATTCTTGCCTGGGAAACTCCATGGACAGAGGAGCCTGGCAGGCTACAGTCCATAGGGTTGCAAAAGAGTCAGACACTTCGACACAACTTAGCGACTGAAACAGCAGCAAGTAAATACGTTTTAGGTTTAACACAAATGGAGAAGGCAAAGCCCCCAGACCTCCTCACTGCCTCTAAGGTTGCATCTTGGCAGGTAGCAGCACTCAGTCTGGTGGAAGTCAGGGGAAATGCATCTCAGAGTAGTGAACTAGAGGGCTCAGGGCCCCTCAGCGTTCTGGGATTAGTACAGGAGTTACAGGAGAGGGCAGTGCAGGCTGGAGCCACCCGGAAGACTGCCCGGGGAAGGTGGGGCTTGGACTGAATGAGAAACAGTGAGAAGTGGTGGGAGGAGCAGGGTTTCCCAGGCAGGAGGCAGGTGGTGAGCCCAGGCTGAGAGGCAGGGCGGTTTGCGGGTTCTTTAGGGAGCCTCTTGGAGGGAGTCCAGTTGGCCGAAGTGGTCTGAGTAGAGGTGCTGTGGTGGATGAGCTTGGAGAAGCCAGCGGATGCCAGGCTGGGGAGCAACTAAGCATCTTCATCATTGGCATCATCCCGGGTCTTGACTCGCAGGGATGAAGTGGCTCTGCTGCCCGGAGGCCCCATTTGGGACTGAATATGTGTTCCCCCAGCTGTCAGGCATAGTGCCTGCTACCAACTCATGTCTGAGCCCGTCCCCAGGAAGGGAACTGGCTCATTCCGTGTCTGGCCTTGGGTCAGTGACTAGTTGATGTGGGTGTGCAATGGACCGGTCCTCTTGCCCCCAAATGTAGGCCAACTCCTTAGGGCCATTTCACCTTCAGAGCTCCCCTGGGGTGGGCCAAGGACCCCGCCCACGTCTTGCCCCCAAATGTAGGCCAACTCCTTAGGGCCATTTCACCTTCAGAGCTCCCCTGGGGTGGGCCAAGGACCCCGCCCACGTTCAAGGGCTGTCTGATCCTGCTCCTCACTCTCTCATAGGTGTGGGTCAGGGGAGCGTCCCCAGGACACATGCAGTTCTCCTGCCTCAGGACCTGTTTGCTAGGGAACAGGCCCTGAGCCAGCTGGACTCAAAGATGTTCTATACAGTGGATTCTAAGAAGGCCGTTTGCAGTGAACGTTTGCAGTGGCCATTTGCCATGCTCTGCTGGTGGCAGGTGGAGTGATGCTAGCTCTTGGCATGCAATGATTGTGCAGTCCTCAGAATTGTCACCAGTGGTAAACTGGGATGGGACTTCAGTGAAAGAGGCACACTGGTAGGCTCAGTAGCTCAGGCACAGGGGCGCTTTGGGGGAAGTGGTCGTTGCAAGAACTACCAACTGAATAGCTCTTGCTGGGGGCTGTCTACACACTGGTGACAAACTGAGGGTGATCAGCGGCACATTTAAGGTCACCAGCTAGTGAAAGCTAGAGTTCCTCCTTTGTAGATGAAAATACAGCAAGTCCCCTATATATGAACATTCAAGTGGCGAATGTTCAAAGATGCCAATATGCCCAGTGATACAGGAATGTATTACTGTATGTTTTAAGGTATTGTAAGATTGTAGATGGTTTCTATATTTTTTATATTTCGTTTTGTGTATTTTTTTGTGTGTGAAAAGTACAATAAATCTATTACAGTATGTATGTGTGCTAAGTCACTTCAGTAGTGTCTGACTCTTTGCGACTCTATGGACTATAGCCTGCCAGGCTTCTCTCTCCATGGGATTCTCCAGGCAAGAATACTGGAGTGGGTTGCCATGCCCTCCTCCAGGGGATCTTCCCAACCCAGGGATCGAACTCATGTCTCTTATGTCTCCTGCATTGGCGAGCTGGTTCTTTACCATTGGTGCCTTCTGGGGGTCCCCTATTATAGTATAGTACTATGTATAGATGATTGTGTGGGTACCTAGGCTGGGTACCTAGGCTAACTTCATTGGACTTACAAACAAACTGGACTTATGAACATGCTCTCAGAACAGAACTCTTTCATAGGTAGAGGACTTACTGTATTCTTCTCTGTTGCATCCAGAGGGCAGAAAAATCTAAAGAGCAGGTTCCGTATTTAATGACAAGAACTGCAGATCTCCAGGAAGGTTGATTTCACAGCTGGGCAGGTGCCTCTCATCAGGTCATGATCCTCACTGGGGGCAGAGAGGACTCTAAGACATAGGATGGGAATGTCTGAACTGATTCACTCAGGACTTTTTAATCCCCTGAACCCCTTGGACCCCCTGGATCTACAGAAGTAGCTGTTTTGGTTTGCAGTAATCTAACACTCGAGGGGTTAAGTTGGGACAAGGATGTTATAGTACAACTATAAGAAAGGAAGGTTGCAGAGATGATGAGAGGAGATGAGGTTTGTGTTCCAGTGGTCACTAATGCTCCAGTGGCTCCTGGGGTAGGAGGCAATTTAATACCTTGATGAGTAAGGGATTGTAATAGGAATAAATATGGTTTATCTATGCACAGGTTAGGTATAGTAAATCTTACATGTCCTCAAGTTTAGAATGTATTTTTTTCTTTCCTCTTTTCTAGTTTCCATTTTCAGTTTTATATCATGAAATAATAATAACAGTGCTCACAACAGTGATTAAACTAATAAATAACTTTGTGCATTAGTGCATGAGAATGAAGAATGTACATTATAAATAATAATAGTTTACTTATGATACTGTCTCTACTTACCCTTTCTACTCCCCTCAAGGTGCTTGGGGATCTCAAAAAAGCTAGTAGATAAATACATCCCTCCACACACATACACATAGGTGATATGGTATATAAATATTATATCACTAATAAGAAAATTTCCAAGTGACAATTCATAAAGAAAATGGTCATCCTAGAATAAGTGTCAGAGATGGATATTTATTAAATTTATATACTACTAAAGCTTGTTTTTTTGAATCTCAAACTTAATTGAGATGTTTCTGGAATAAACATAGACACAAATCTTAGTAAAACATTATTGATTCTCAGGTAGAAAAATACATTCATATGTTTTTTTCTCCCTGGCAAAGCTATGCATATCCTGTCAATTTCAGTGGTTCACAGATGTCTAAGTTTTTGGACTAATACATTAAAAAAACCTTCTGAGGATCAACATAGGCAACAATCTATTTTGCCAATTAAATTTATTTGGAAAAATGTCGTTCTTTTACTACTGTTATTCCATAAAAAGAATGAAAATTTAACAGTAAAAAAGTACGTGTGTACGAAGTTGCTTCTGTCGTGTCTGACTCTTTGTGACCCTACAAACTATAGCTCACCAGCAGGCTCTTCTGTCCGTGGGATTCTCCAGGCAAGGCTACTGGACTGGGTTGCCAAGTACTTCTCCAGGGGATCTTCCCAACCCAGTGATCGAACACATGTCTTCTCCACTGCAGGCAGATTCTTTACTGTTGGTCCACTGGGGAAGCCCCGATTTCCTTGGTCAAAAAAAAGAATATGCTTTGTGAGAAGCTCTTGTTTTTTTCACTTGTTTCATTGGGGATCAGTGAAAAATTTCAAGATGAGCATTGATTTTGTGCATGGACAGAAGTTTAGGAACCACTAATGTGATGCGTTTCTATGAATTAGATTTAAGAAAGCTTTCATCATTTCTACTGGCAAGATGCAGAAAGCATATTACAGGTTGATACTCGCTCTGGGGCAGCTGTTCTCAGACTTTGGCATCAGCACTCCCTAGAGCACCTTAAAACACTCTGCTGCCCCGGCAATGAAGTTTCTGAGTCAGTGAATGAGGGCAAGAACCTGTGTTTCTAACAGGTTCTCAGGTGCTGTTCATGCTGCCTGCCTGGAGGTCACACTTTGAGAACCACTGTTCTAGATCATTGTTGTTGTTCAGTTGCTCAGTCATGTCCAACTCTTTGCAACCCATGCACTACAGCACACCAGGCTTCCCTGTCCTTCACCATGTCCTAGAGCTTGATCAAACTCAGGTCCATAGAGTCGGTGATGCCATCCAACCATCTCATCCTCTGTCGCCCCCTTCTCCTGCCTTCAGTCTTTCCCAGCATCAGAGTCTTTTCCAATGAGTTGGCTCTTCCCATCAGGGGGTGAAAGTATTGGAGCTTCAGCTTCAACATCAGACCTTCCAATGAAAATTCAGGGTTGATTTCCTTTAGGATTGGCTGGCTTGATCTCCTTGCAGACCAAGGGACTTTCAGGAGTCTTCTCCAGCCCCCCAGTTTGAAGGCATCAGTTCTTCAGTGCTCAGCCTTTTTTATTGTCCAGTTCTTACATCCATACATGACTACTGGAAAAACCATAGCTTTAACTATTTGGACCTTAGTAGGCAGAGTAATGTCTCTGCTTTTTAATATGCTGTTTAGGTTGGTTGTAGCTTTTCTTCTAAGAAGCAATTGCCTTTTAATTTCATGACTGCAGCCACCATCTGCAGTGATTTTGGAGCCCTAGAAAATAAAGTCTGTCACTGTTTCCATTGTTTTTCTATCTACGTGCCATGAAGTGATGGGACCGGCTGCCATAATCTTCATTTTTTGAATGTTGAGTTTTAAGCCAGCTTTTTCACTCTCCTCTTCCACTTTCATCAAGAGGCTCTTTAGTTCTTCTTCACTTTCTGCCATAAGGGTGGTGTCATCTGCATATCTGAGGTTATTGACATTTATCCCGGCAATCTTGATTCCAGCTTGTGATTATAGATCATTGTGCTTAGTCACTCAGCCATGTCAGACTCTCTTTGATCCCATGAACAGTAGCCCACAGCCTCCTCGGTCCATGGGATTCTCCAGGCAAGAATACTGGAGTGGGTTGCTATTTCCTTCTCCATCTAACTCATTAAAAGGGGCAATTGTTCAAACATATTTTCTGTTTAGGGGGCTTGCCAGGTGGCTCAGTGGTAAAGAATCAGCCTGCAATGCAGGAGGTGCGAATTTGATCTCTGAGTTGGAAACATCCCTTGTAGAAGGAAATGGCAACCCAGTCCAGTATTCTTGCCTGGGAAATCCCATGGACAGAGGAGTCTGGCTAGCTACTGTCCACGGGGTCGCAAAACAGTTGGGCACAACTCCGTGACTAAACAACAACAATAGCAATTTTCTGTTTTTGAGGAATGTTCTACTGATTTTGAAGTCTTTCTTCTCATTACTCGGACTGCAGACTCTAGGAAACAGAAGATGCAAATGCCCAAACGTAAAGGCCTCAAACACCTTAATCACCTTGTCTTTTGAGTAAATGCTGGCACTTCTTTCTAGAACCTGTTTGAACATCATCTCCTCTTTCCTTATTGCCCCCTCCAGGTAGATTCAGTCCCCCCTTTTATTTCTCTGTATCCAGTATTTCCTCTTGTTCCCCCTCCTCTCCCCTCCTCCGCTTCCTTTCTTACTCCCTCCGTTCCTCCCTCCACGGTTGTCCCTGTTAGTTTCTGGCTTTGTGAAGAGCAGGTGCTATAGTCTGTTTATTTTTGAATCCTAGAGTCTAGCATCATGCCTGCAGTTGATTTTGTCCATCTGCTTGGCATATCACAGCAATAACCAGATTAGTCAGTTGGGTAATTATGTAGTTCATTTGCGCTCTATAGGTGGTCTGGATTATTCAGGTTAAACACTTGGTCTTCTTTCCCTCACTTCTTGTGCCCCATAATCTATAGTGGAGTGTTATTTTTTTAAATCAGGTGACAGCTGCTTCAACTGCCCACTTCTGTGTCTACTGTAACNTGAATAGTTCATTTATGAGCAGATGACCAAGGAGTTTTTCTTATGGCTTGTAGCCTGTAGCCAAGTCTACTCATGCAGACCACTGGGTAGTTCTTGACACTCTCCACCCCCAACAGAAATTATGGGCCATTGTGAATGCTAGTCACAAAATTCCTTTGCCTTCTATTGCCATATAGCATAATGGCACTCACCCTTGTCGAACCAGCTTCTTGTATCTTTCCAGTGCCATCATCATCTTTAGTCACTCCTCATTTGGTGAGAGCTCTACACTAACAGCATAAATGGAACTGGATTCTGAATCAGTCTTCCAACGATACCGTAGCAATCAGTCTCAAAACACAAGGTAGGAAAGATATTTCTGGTAGCATTTGCCATTTTGATAGCATTATGATCCTTATTTTATAAAATTTCTCAAACTTAGGATTCAGCTGGTCAAACTATTATTTTTTAACCTTAAAATATGTCCTAATATTCAACCTCTGCTTTATACATGGGCATATTTCCATAATTAGATCATGAGTTAAGTTTTTCATTATATCAGTTATTATATGGGCTAAAGTGTGATTAATGACCCTAATTATTAAAGGAAGAAATATGTCGGCCATCAAAGCATTTAACAGTGTCCAAGCAGGTAATAATTTGATAGAAAAGTCTTAACTAGAGTAACAACTATATAAAATAACACATCACATATTTTTGAAAAATGACTTAAGTGTAAAAAATCAAGGTTAGAACTCAAGAGTGTTCTCTTTTGTCATGAATATATTTCAATTTTTACAGCAGAAACAAGAGACTGCTTTTATTATATTATTTATGGTAACTAATTATCTCTTTATAAAAGGAGGTTTCGTATAACCTATTTTTGGAAAAGCAGTTAAGAAGCTATTTTGGTTTTCAGTGTCCAGAGATTTTGCTCCTTAATTTTATACCATAGTTATATATTGTAGTCAGAATGAGTTTTTTGTACATGGGTTTTATTCAGAGGAAGTTACTGTAATTCAGAGAGGCAGTCACCAATATGAATATAGCTCTAGATTGGTCAATTATTTCTTGTACTAGTTCCAGGGGTTGATTGGAAAGAGGCTTGTGGTGGCAGGGCTGGCTGGGGCAACTTGGGGACAGTAGCTTCATGAATCTAGGGGAAAAATTTTTGGTATGTGCACATTTGCTGTTACTTGGTTTTGTAGCCAAACATTGCTTCTTGGATTTCTTATCAGTAAAACCAAAGATATCCAAGATTTCATTGGTGCTATCAGATCGATGATTATAGATCATTCTAATAACCTCAATCCTGGCATAAGCCTCAGCTAAGTAAATTCTTCTTGAGTGTGTTATTATCAGTCTTAGGAGAAGTTACATTAGAGTTAGTAATGAAGGTATTAGTCCCTGCTTAACCAATTTAGGGAAAAGGAACTTGGCTTTCTGAGTATTAAGAAGATTGTTCATAGAATCTTGACTCAACTGAAATTTTGACATGTAAATATAAGGTGAAATTTTAACTGGAGAATTGAAATATTTTTTTATACTACTATACAAATTCTCCCTCCTTATTAAAAAATATACTGTTATGTAACTGGCTTTATTAACAGAGATAGTGGTTATATAAAAATTTTTATGAGCAATATCATATAATCATGGCAGAGACAGTGAAACAAAAGTTCCTATAAGGCATCATCAATAAAATAAGCAAACAAAAGAACTAAAAGTGTTTAGCAATGTTCCCTGGTGAAGGACACAATGTAATATCTGTAAACAGAGTCCTAGGCCTTCTAGGTTATTTATAAAAACTGTTTGGGATTGTGATAAAGATACTTTTCAATTTCTGGATCCTAAATCTCTCAAGGACTTGTCCTTTTAAATCATATACACTGTACATGCTGTTTTCTAATGTATCCCATCTGAGATATTTCAGAAATATTAATTTATATTTATATTCTCTGGAAGCTGTTCAATGTAAGTAAAGACTTAGTTTAGAACCTCCAACTTCCGTAGATCAACTCACCAAAAATCAATACTTTGAAAGACAGAATTCAATTAATTGAATGACCAATTTGCCAAAATTTACTGATTTAGCAAAAGTGGTTTTAAATATTTGAAAAGGAACACTCAGTTTTAGTTACTGATAATAAAACATACAAAAGAAATGCTGATATGTCATTTGAAGTACTGGCCAAAAAAAGAATATATAAAAATGATTAGCATTTGAAGAAACAGAAACTGTCCAAAGTAGTCAGAATAATTCCAGAACCTATAAAATGCCAGAAACTTGACTTCAAATAAGGGGGAGTTGGAATATGTACATTTTGTGGCAGTTTGTTGAAAGGTTTGTTGTGAAAATCTGACAAAGCATCCAAAGAGCCAGGAGGGTGTCCAGATGGAGTATTATACTGGACCATGTGATTAGTGTGGGTAGAGAAATAAATAATCTGGGCTATTACAGGAGAATCCACATCACCTCAAATGTTGACTGCAAGTCATTAAGAGTTGAAGGCTGAAACGCTTGCTACCTGAGAAAGTGAAAAAATATTTTTAAAATATTGCATGATAATAAGAGTGTAAAATGGCACTAAATGAGATTCCTGGTTACTTTATTTTCTCCAAACTTTGAAGAGTTTTGGTCTGTTATAAAGGACACAGTTTTATTGTTGTTTCTTCTGGGCACTCATAAAATGAGTGTAACTCAGTCTCAAGAGCCCTTCACTCTTTGGCATCCCGTGTTGTCAGCTGTTGTACTCAGTAATCAATGGAATTGATGTTTGTGTCGCAGTGTGGATGTTTCTCTCACAGTGGCAGCTCACCTAGAGCCTCAGTGGCCCATGTCTCGCTTCTTGGGGCTGACAGCTCCTGTAGCCTTGCGTGAGTTGATGGCACCAGCTACCAGTGTCACCAATGCTACTTTCTAAAGTTATTATTAGCAGTGTTCAGGATTCCCTGGTGGCTCGGATGGTAAAGAGTCTGCCTGCAATGTGGGAGGCCTGGGTTCAATCCCTGGATGGGGAGGGTCCCCTGGAGAAGGAAATGGCAATCCACTCTAGTATTCTTACCTGGAAAATCCCCTGGATGGAGGTGCCTAACAGGCTACACAGTCCATGGGGTTGCAAAGAGTCAGAGACAACTGAGTGACTTCACTGTCACTTATTATTGCTGTATAATATCGGTAGTAGTTCCTCATGTGTTAGGCAGACAATAGCGGAAATTTACTGGCAGCAGTCTGGATGCCCAGTGCACTCATGTTATCCTCAGGGAAAATCGGGCTTCCCCTGTCATGATGTGACAGTCCCAAAGAGCAGCAGAAGTTGATACCAGGTAAACAACTGTAACACACTCCAAGGCTGCAGGCATGCACAGCAGTCTCAAGACATGCACTTAGAGAGATTTTCAGATGTGGAGAAGTAGGAAGTGGTGAGTGCTTTTGAAGTTTCTGCCCTTACACTGCTGTCCCAGAACCTGCTAAGTTACTTTGATACATTGAACTTCAACTACGAAGATGAGAAGATAATTTCATCAATTCACCCAGAAACATATAAAGGGAAATTGCTGTCTTCTAACAGTTTGTGTCACCGGGAATTATGATGACATAGCATGTTAAAGCAGTAAATGAGGTTCACTCTGTGCAGATTTTTTTTTTTTTAATTTCAGCTTGTGTTGTTGTTAAGTCGTGAAATCTTGTCTGAATCTTTGCAACACAATAGACTGTAGCCCAACAGGCTCCTCTGTCCAAGGGATTTCCCAGGCAAGAATACTGGAGTGGGTTGCCAATTTTTTCTCCAGGGGATCTTCCTGACCCAGGGATCAAACCCGAATCTCCTGTATTGGAAGGCGGATTCTTTACCACTAAGCCACAAGAGAAGCCCTAAATTTCAGCTTTCTTGAGGCATAATTGATGTATAAAATTGTAAGATATTTAAAGTGTACAAAGTGGTGATTTGATATACATAAATATGATTAAAGGATCCCCCTCATCTAGTTAAATAATATTAATACATCCACTGCTTTACTTATTTTTTTAATTTTTATTTTTTAGTTTGTTTTGGTTTACAATACTGTATTCGTCTTGCCATACATTGACATGAATCAGCCACGAGTGTATATGAGCTCCCAATCCCGACCCCCTCTCCCCACTCCCACCCCACCCCATCTCCCTGGATCATCCCCATGCATCAGTCCCAAGCATCCTGCATCCTGCATCGAACCTAGACCAATGATTCGTTTCACTTATGATATCATACATGTTACAATGCCACTCTCCCAAATCATCCCACCCTCTCCCTCTCTCACAGAGTCCAAAAGGCTGTTCTATACATCTGTGTCTCTTTTGCTGTCTCACATACAGGTTTAACATTACCATCTTTCTAAATTCCATATATATGTGTTAGGGTACTGTATTGGTGTTTTTCTTTCTGGTTTACTTCACTCTGTATAATCAGCTCCAGTTCCATCCACCTCATTAGAACTGATTCAAATGTATTCTTTTTAATGGCTGAGTAATACTCCATTGTGTATATGTACCACAGCTTTCTTATCCATTCATCTGCTG